>JAEOAD010000005.1:45077500-45412500 GCA_036365145.1 Orientallactaga sibirica
GAGGAACACAGAGACCTAGAAGTTGTCCTCTGGCTTCTATGTGTATACATGAGTGCACACACACAAAAATTACTAAAAATATTTTGAAAATACTAACCTCAAAGCTGGCCATGGTGACACATGCCTTTAATCCCAGCACTCAGGAGGCAGAGGTAGGAGGAATGCTCTGAGTTTGAGGCCAGTCTGGAACTACAGAGTGAGTTCCAGATCATCCGGAGCTACAGTGAAACCCTGCCTTGGAAAAACCAAGATTAAAAAAAAAAAAATAGCTACTATTGCTGGACATGGTGGTGCATGCCTTTAATCACAGCACTTGGGAGGCAGAGGTAGGAGGATAGCCATGAGTTCAAGGCCACCCTGAAACTACATAGTAAATTCCAGGTCAGCCTGAGCTAGAGTAAGACCAAAAATAAATAAATAAATAAAAGCTATCTATCTATATATATACATATCTATCTGAGGTAGGCTATCATGTAGCCCAGGCTAGCCTCAAAGTTGCTTGTCACTGAGGATGACTTTGAATTCCTGATCCTCCTGCCTCCACCACCTTTCAAGTATTGGGATTATAGATACACACTAGCATACCCAGCTGCACTTGCATTTATTTGGGTAGGTGCCAAATAATGTTCTGAAATGTCATAATTTAGATTTTTTAAATTTTTATTTATTTATTTGCAAGCAAAGAGAGAGAGATAGAAGAGAGGCAGACCGAGAGAGAATGGACAAACCAGAGCCTCTAGCCACTGCAAATGAACTCCAGATACATGTGCCCCTTGTGCATCTGACTTATGTGGGGCCTAGAGAATCGAACCGGGATCCTTGGGCTTCACAGGCAAACACCTTAACTGCTAAGCCATTTCTTCAGTCCCTGTTTTGTTTTTTGAAGTAGGGTCTCACTCTAGCCCAGGCTGACCTGGAATTCACTATGCAGTTTCACGGTGCCCTCGAACTCACAGTGATCCTCCTACCTTGGCCTCCTGAGTGCTAGGATTAAAGGTGTGCACCAGCATGCCTGGCATAATTTAGGGTGTTTTTTGGTTTGTTTTTGTTTTTTAGAGAGAGAGAGAATTGGTTTGCCAGGGCCTCAGCCACTACAATTGAACTCCAGATGCTTGTGTCACCTAGTGGGCATGTGCCACCTTGACTTGTCTCACCTCTGTATGTCTGGTTTATATGGAATCTGGAGAGTCAAACATGGGTCCTTAGGCTTCACTGGCAAGCACCTTAACTGCTAAGCCATTTCTCCAGCCCTTTTTTAAATTTTTGGTTTTTTGAGGTAGGACCCAGGCTGACCTGGAATTAACTCAGTCTCAGAGTTACCTTGAACTCATGGTGATCCTCCTACCTCTGCCTCCTGAGTCCTGGGATTAAAGGCCTGCGCCACCACACCTGGCTGGTTTTTTTAAATTATTAATTAATTTATTTATGAGAGACTGAGAGAGGTAAAGAGAAGGGCCACTCCAGGGCCTCTAGCTGCTATAAATGGACACCAGATGCATGTACCACTTTATGTATCTGGTTTTATGTGGGGACTGGGAATCCAACTCAGGTTGTTAGACTCTGCGGGCAAGCACTTTAACCACTGAGCCATCTCTCCGGCCCTATTTAGCTTTTATTTTAATTATTATTTCGTTTATTCAAGAGAGAAAGAGAGAGAGATAGGATGGGTGTGCCAGGGCCTTCAGCCTCTGCAAACAAACTCCAGAAGCATGTGCCACTTTGTGCATCTGGCTTACACAGGTTCTAGGGAGTCAAACCTGGGTCTTTTGCCTTTGTAGGCAAGCACCTTAACCACTAAGCAATCCCTCCAGCTCCATAATTTAGTGTAGTTTAGTTTTGTTTTATTTTTTGAGGTAAAGTCTCACTCTGACATAATTTAGTTTTTAATGATGTAATTATTCTCAAATTCACAGATATATCCTCAGCACCTAGAACAGCAGTGTGCTTTATAGATGTTCAATACAGGGTTTTTTTTAGGGGTAGGTGGGTATGATAGCACATACCTGTAATCCCAGCTCTTGGGAGGCTGAGGCAGCAAGATTGAGAGTTTGAGAGGCCAGCTGGGCAATATAGATAGTGAGACCCTGTCTCAAAAAGACTATGTGTCTGAGCCAGGCATGGTGGCCCATGCCTTTAATCCCAGCACTCAGGAAGCAGGGGTAGGAGGATCACTGTGAGTTCAAGGCCAACCTGAGACTACATAGTGAATTCCAGGTCAGTCTGGACTAGAGTGAAACCCTACCTTGAAAAAGGGAAAAAAAAAAAAAAAAGAGTATGTGTCTCAGTCTGGTCTGAAACTTTTGGTCTTCCTTCCTTCATTTCTTCATAATTGCCAGGATTATAGGCATGCACCTCCAAAAAAAAAAAAAAAAAGAATTGCTTAACTATTTATTTTTCTGTTTTTGAGATAAGGTTTCCTATGTAGTCCAGCTTGGCTTTGAATTCACTAGGTAGTCCAGGCTGGCCTCCAACTCATGGTGATCTTTCTCAGCCATTATCCCCATCCAATCCCAGTGCTAGCATTGTAGGCATTCATCACCATATCTAGGGTTTTTGTTATTGTTGTTGTTGGGGTTGTTTGTTTTTGGGTTGTTTTTTGTTGTTGTTTTGTTTTTCCAGGTAGGGTTTCACTCTAGCTCAGGCTGACCTGGAATTCACTCTGTATTGTCAGGGTGGCCTCGAACTCATGGTGATCCTCCTACCTCTGCCTCCCTAGTGCTGGGATTAAAGGCATGTGCCACCACGCCCGGCTTTGGGTTTTGTTTTGTCTTCCCAAGGTAGGGTCTCACTCTAGCTCAGGCTGACCTGAAATTCACTATGTAGGCTCAGGTTGGCCTTGAACTCACAGTGATCCTCCTACCTCTGCCTCCCGAGTGCTGGGATTAAAAACATGTGCCACCACGCCCGGCTTTTTGTTATTGTTGTTTTTAATAAATGAATGAAGTTTCTCAAATGCTGTTGTGAGATCCTTGTAGATCATCTATAGTTAGAAATCTTCCAGAGAGGCTCTTCACGATCAAACTAGGAATACTCAATCAGTCTGGGCAGGATGTGGAGGTGTAGCCCTTTTTAGAAAAAAAAAAAAAAAAAAGTAAATGTATAAAGGATTTATGTACATTTTGACAGGGTGGCTGTGGTATGCAAATGACTTGCAAATATAATGCAAATGACATGCAACTACTCATGCAAATGAGCATCCTGTCTTTGGAATCAACTGCCAGTTATTCACTTATTTGTCTGCAGTACTGGCAGTAAATCTTTCAGAAGCTTAGGATGCAAGTGGCTTTGGAGACGTGTGTGTATTGTAGAGGAGGGGGCTGCAGGAAGGGGGGCTTCTCTCAAGAGTCAGTGTGATCGTGTAAACTTGCAACTTAGCATGAAGTCTAATATGGCACATAGATTCATCTGAAGTTATTCTGCTGTGATTCTTCAAAAGCTGGCCTTTTGGAAATAGGGTGAGGATCAAGGCAAGGAATTTGACTTCTTCCAACCTTTCAAGTCTTTGGCTGGCTTTCATCTTCTGCTCAGCACCCCCCCTCCCCTCCCTCTCACCCCTCATCACACGCCATCTGGACTCTAGTTTACAGAAGCAGAGACCAGGCAATCAGAGATCCTGGGCCCCAAATTCTCAACGTGAGGATTGCTGAAGAGTCTGAGTTAAGAGCTCTTATAAATCGTACCTGGAGGAGGTGAGAGTGCAGTGTCAAGTTCTGCATTTGCCAATCTCCTGATAAGCAGAATTTAGCTAAATTTCTAGGCCTGTTAGAAAAAGATGGGAGGTTACAAGAAGAAAGGGACTTTCTGAAAAAATATAGCTGCTTAATCTCAATGCCAATGATGCAATATCTGACAAAATTGAGAAACTAACTTGGAAATGTAAAGGGGGAAAATGTCAACGGGTTTTCTTTTTCCTTTATAGAAATTTGTTCTTGCCTCTCTTTGGTGTGAAAGGGAATTTTTGGTTATAGACTCTTCTTTGTTGAGTATAGTGATATTGGGCAACTGAAATAAAATGGCCTCTAGTTGATACATTTTAACATAATTCAAAATATATTTTTTTTCTTGGACACTTTGCAATCAAACCTAGCTTCAAATATCACTTTATAGCTGTATAAACTTGGGAGATTTATTAAACTTTTTTTTTTTTTGAGGTAGGGTCTCACTCTAGCTCAGGCTGACCTGGAATTCACTATGTAATCACAGGGTGGCCTTGAACTCACAATGATCCTTCCAAGTGCTGGGATTAAAGCGTGCGCCACCACGCCCGGCAATTTATTCAACGTTTGTGAAGCTCAGTATCCTCATCTACAAAGTAGAAATAGTGGATTCTCCATGAGGTTGCAGTAAGGGTTAAATGAAATAAGACGATAATAAATAATACAGTAGCTGGTTTTTGCACTCAGTAAATGTAGTTATTTGTGGTGGTCAATTGTGGATTTGCTTTCTTTTTTAAAAGAATATTTTATTTATTGGAGAGAGAGAGAGAAAGGCAGATAGAGAGAGAATGGGCACTCCAGGGCCTCTAGCCACTGCAAACCAACTCCAGACACATGCGCTACTTGTGCATTGGCTTTACGTGGGTACTGGGAATCAAACCCAGGTCATTAAGCTTTGTGAGCAGGTGCCTTTAACCACGGGGGCATCTCTCCAGCCCCCATTGTTTCTTTTTAAGTTTTAAAAATATATTTATTATTTATTTGAAAGAGAGTCAGATAGAAAGAGAGAGGGAGAATGGGTGCACCAGGACCTCTAGCTACTGCAAACAAACTCCAGATGTATGTGCCACTTTGTGCATGTGGCTTATGTGGGTAATGGAGAATCGAACCCACGTCCTTGGGCTTTGTAGACAAGTGCCTTAACCACTAAGCCACCTCTCCAGCCTCCACTGTTATTTTTAATTTTATTTTATTTTACTTGTTTGTTTGTTTTGAGGTAGGGTTTCACTCTAGCCCAGGCTAACCTGGAACGCACTCTGTAGCCCCAGGCTGGCCTTGAACTCAAGACCTCAGCCTCCCAAATGCTGGGATTAAAGGCATGCACCACCACGTCCAGCCAGTTATTTACTTTTAGTTTTTGGTTTTTCAAAGTAGGTTCTCACTCTAGCCCAGGCTGACCTGGAATTCACTATGTAGTGTCAGGATGGACTTGAACTCAGTGATCCTCCTACCTCTGCCTCAGGGTCCATTGCAGAAGAGGTGGCGGAAAGAATGTAAGAGTCAAAGGAAGAGTAGGACTGCTTACAACGTGCTCCTCTAGACACAAAATGGCCTGGATATCCATGACCTTGCCGTGCCTGACACTACCTACACAAGACCATCATAATAGGAGGAAAAAATGATGGCATCAAAATAAAAGAGAGAATGATTGAGAGGGGGAAGGGGTATGATGGAGAGTGAAGTTTCAAAGGGGAAAGTGGGGGGAGGGAGGGAAGTACCATGGGATTTTGTCTACAATTAAAGGAAATTATCAATAAAAAAATAGAAAAAAAATTTAAAAAAGAAAAGTGTTTACAGGGCAGTCTGGTGGGTATACTATATGCATTTAGTCAGATAACAACAGGTGTTACTCCCCTAGGGCTCATGATCTCCCCTGTCATAGGCTTTGACTAGGTTTTCAGTACCAGGCATGTATTCCCTCCCATGGAGTGGGCCTCCAGTCCAGTTAGAGAGCAGTTTTGTTTTCCCCACAACAGACATGCCACTAATGAACCCATTGGCACGTTTGACCTGTCTGGCCAATCCTAAGGCTTGCAGTGTCCACTGCTGTTGATGACTTCTCTTTCTCATAGAGCTGCATGCAATGTAGCTTTTCCAGCTGTCAGCTGGTCCACAGGGAAGGAGGTTTTCAGCTCAGCTTCAGCTTGATTTCTCAGTGACATGCAGCCCAAGCATGTGGAGTCTTTAGCAATGGGATCTTACCATCTAGTTCTGATGGGAAACCAAAGGTCGTGGCAATGGCCTCTAATGTTTAATTTTTTTTTTTTTTTTTTTGGAGGTAGGGTCTTGGTCTAGTAAAGGCTAACCTGGAATTCACTATGTAGCCTCGGGGTGGCCTCAAACTCACAGTGATCCTCCTACCTCTGCCTCCTGAGTGCTGGGATGAGAACAGGCATGCCAGGGCTTCTAGCCACTACAAACAACTCCACATGTATGCATCACCATGTGCATCTGGCTTATGTGGGTACTAGGGAATTGAACCTGAGTCCTTAGGCTTCGCAGGTAAGTGCCTTAACCACTAAGCAATCTCTCTGGCTTCTAATTTTTTTTTTTTTTTTTTTTTTTTTTTTAATTTTCAAGGTAGGGTCTCACTGTAGTCCAGGCTGACCTGGAATTCACTATGTAGTCTTAGGGTGGCCTTGAACTCACAGTGATCCTCCTACCTCTGCCTCCCGAGTGCTGGGATTAAAGGCGTGCGCCACCATGCCCGGCTCCTATTTTTTATTTTTATTATTTTTTAGATAAGATCTCAGTACACACCAGACTGGCCTTAAACTGGTAATCTTCAGCCTGGAGAGATGGCTCAGCTGTTAAAGGTGCTTAATTACAAAGCCTGACAGTTTGTGTTCTATTCCCCAGTACTCACATAAAGCCAGATGCACATCTGGAGTTCTTTTGCAGTGGAAGGAGACTTTGGTGCACCCATTCTCTCTCAAGTAAACACATAAGTAGATAAATAAATATTTTAAAAATCTTTCCATCCTCCTGCTATAACATCCTGAATGCTATGATTGCAGATATGTACCACCATGCTCAGATTTTTTTTTCCTAAGGTAGGGTTTCACTCTAGCCCAGGCTGACCTGGAACTCATTCTGTAGCCTCAGGCTGACCTCCAACTCAGTGAAGTCCTCCTACCTCAGCCTTCCCAAGTGTTGGTATTAAAGGCATGTGCTACCATGTCACCAAACCTGGTTCCACCTTCTTAATTTGAGAAAGGATCTGTCTTGTTTTGCCATTGCATGCATCAATCTAGGTGGTCCATAAGCTTCTGGATTCTCCTGGCTCTGCCTCCCATCGTTGTAGGTGCACTGGAATCAGCTGCTCGAGTTACATGGAAGCCAGATTTATGCGGGACTCATAAAGGGGAGGAATGAAATCAGGTGGGCAGGTTTGCAGGCAAGCACTATTAACCACTGAGCTATCTCCCCAGACCTGAAAATAACCTTCTTCTCCCTCACCTCCTCCTTCTTCTTCTTTTTTAAAATTTCTTAGAAAAAACTTTTTGGGGGATAGAGCTTTTTATGTTGTTTTTGTTTTTGCTTTTTGAGCGTAGGGGTAGGGTCTCGCTCTAGCCCAGGCTGACCTGGAAATCACTCTGTAGTTGCAGGTTGGCCTCGAACACATGGTGATTCTCCTACCTCTGCCTCCCAAGTGCTGGGACTAAAGGTGTACACCATCACGCCCATCCCAAGAAACAGAGCTCTTGATCACTATGTTGGACGCTATAGGTTTAATTCCCAATACTGCAAAAGTAAAAAACAAAAATCTTTCTTCTGTATTATTTTTTTTTTTTTTTTTTTTTTTTTTTTTTTTGAGACAGGATCTCATGTAAACCCAGGCTGGCCTTCAACTCCCTATGTAGCTGAGGATGACTTTGAACTTCTGATCATCTTGTCTTTACCAACCAAGTGCTAGGATTACAGGTATAGACCACCACATCCAGTTTTATGTGGGGTTGGAGATCAAACTGAGGGTTTTAGGAAAAGGGCTTCATGCATGCTAGGCAAGCACTCTATTCAGTAAGTCATATCACTAGCTCTCTCTCTCTCTCTCTACGTGTGTGTGTGTGTGTGTGTGTGTGTGTGTGTGTGTGTGTAATTTTTTTTGTTTTATTGAGGTAGGGTCTCACTCTAGCCCAGGATGACCTAGAATTCACTATGTAGTTTCAGGCTGGCCTCAAACTCATGGCGATCCTCCTACCTAGGTCTCTCCAGTTCTGGGACTAAAGGTGTATGCCACGATGCTTATGCTTTGCTATATTATTTTTTGATTTACAGAAATGCTATAAATATAATACAGAGTTGCTCTCTCTCTCTCTCTCTCTCTCTCTCTATATATATATATATATATATATACATATATATATATATATATATATATTCTCAGTATTTTATATTTCCTGATATATTCTCATATATTTTATATTTAGTATGATATATATATATACACACATACATACATGAGAGGCAGTCTTCCTATATAGCTCATAGGCCAGTTGCCTTTGCCTCCTAAGTGCTGGGATCATAAGCATGCACTACCATGCCTGGCTCAGCTTTCCTCCAAAAGCTTTTAAATCAAATCCATTCTTCTCTCTCTTGTATTTTGTTTTATCAGATAGGGTCCCACTCTGAAGTTCAGACTGGCTAGAACTCATGGTAATTCTCCTACCTCATTTTCCTAAGGGCTAGAATGATAGACATGTGCCATCAAGCTTGGCTTAAAATGAAGGTGTTTAAAAAGAAACGAAATATGAAGGGCTGAGCACAGTAACACAAGCTTGTAATTCCAGGATTTGAGAGATTTAAGCAGGAGGATTACCATGAGCTTAAGGCCAGTCTGGGATACATAGTGAGTTCAAGGCTAACCTGCGATAAGTTACAAGAAAAATAAATAAGGGAAACACACACACACACACACACACACACACATATTTTGGTTTTTCAAGGTAGGGTATCACTCTAGCTTAGGCTGACCTGGAATTCACCATGTAGTTTCAGGGTTGCCTTGAACTTTCGGCAATCCTCCTAACTCTGCCTCCCTAGTGCTAGGATATAAATAAAAATAAAATATTTTAAAAATTTGACTCCCCCCAAAAAATGTGTTGCTGGGCATGGTGGTGCATGCCTTTAATCCCAGCACTCAGGAGGCAGAAGTAGGAGGATTGCCATGAGTTCGAATCCACCCTGAGATTACATAGTGAATTCCAGGTCAGCCTGGGCTAGAGCAAGACCCTACCTCAGAATAACAATTTTAAAAACTCACAAAAAGCCAGGCATGGTCCAAGCACTCGGGAGGCAGAGGTAGGAGGATTGCCATGAGTTCAAAGCCACCATGAGACTACATAGTGAGTTTCAGGTCAGCCTGGGTAAGAGTGAGACCCTACCTTGAAACCCCAAAAAAAACCATAAAAAATAAAATTTGTTTATTTGAGAGAGAGAATGGACGCACCAGGGAAATCCAGACACATGGCTCCATTTTGTGCATCTGGCTTTACGTGGGTTCTAGGGAATCAAACCCAGGTGGCAGGCTGTTTGCAAATAAGTGCCTTTAACCACTGAGCCATCTCCCCAGCCCAGTGTGTTGACTTACAAAATTTTGTGTATATGTGTGTATGGTACGCCTATGTGTGTGTGTGTGTATTCATATGTGTATGGGTGCACATGTGTATGAAAGGATAGAGGCTGATGTTGAAGTCTTCCTCAATCACTCTCCACTTTATTTATTTATTTATTTATTTATTTATTTATTTATTTATTTATTTATTTTGTTTTTTGAGGTAGGGTCTCACTCTAGCCCAGGCTGATCTGGAATTCACTATGTAGTCCCAAGGTGGCCTCGAACTCATGTTGATCCTCCTACCTCTGCCTCCCGAGTGCTGGGATTAAAGGCATGCGCCACCACGCCCGGCACCTTATTTTTTTTGTTGTTGTTGTTTCTTCTTTGAAGTGCAAGCATGCAAAGTTTTATTGACAGTGAAAATGAATGAGAGCTCTCTGAAATAAAGAGGGATTCCAGAAACACGGGTGGCCCTTTACCTTAATTTCTTGAGATCTGGTCTTTTATTGGACTTAGAGGTTACTGATTTGGGTAGATAGCTAGCCAGCAAGCCCTAGTGGATGCTCTGTGTCATCTCCCCAGTACTGGGATTATAGATAGGCCTGTACCCACCATGCTCATTTTCTATGGATGCTGGGAGCTCAAACTCAAGTCCTCATGGTTGGTGTGGCAAGCATTTTACTTGCTGAGCCATTTTCCCAGCCCCCTTGCTTTTTTATTTTATTTGTTTTTATTGACAACTTCCATAATTGTAGACAATATCCCATGGTAATTCCCTCCCTCCCCAACTTTCCCCTTTGAAACTCTATTTGCCATCATATTCCCCTCCTCAATCAGTCTCTCTTTTATTTTGATGTCATCATCTTTTCCTCCTATTATGATGGTCTTGTGTAGGTAGTGTCAGGCACTGTGAGATCATGGATATCCGGGCCATTTTGTACATGGAGGAGCACATTGTAAGGAGTCCTACCCTTCCTTTGGCTCATACATTTTTCCCACCCCCTCTTCCGCATCAGACCCTGAGCCTTGGAAGGTGTGTGAGAGATATTTCAGTGCTGAGCACTCCTCTGTCACTTCTCAGCACCATGGTGCCTTCTGAGATATCCCCAAAGTCACTGCCAACTGAAAAGAGAAGCTTCTCTAACAAAAAGTGAGGGTAGCATTAATATATGGGTGTGGACATTAAGTGAAGTGCTTACTGGGCAGTTTGGTGAGCATAATATATACATTTAGCCTGACACCAGCAGACGTTACACCCCTAGGGCTCATGACTACCCCTGTCATAGGTTTTCAGTATCAGGGATGTATTCCCTCCCATGGAGTGGGCCTCCAGTCCAATTAGAGAGCAGTTGGCTTCCCCCATAACAGACATGCCACTATTGCACCGATTGTCTCATGTGGCCTGGCTGGCCAAATGTAAAGCTTGCAGTGTCTAGTGTTGAATATCTTCACTGGTGATTTTCTCTCTCCCATTGAACTACATGCAGTGTAGCTTTTTTCCAGCTTTCTGTCAGCTGGTCCACATGGAGGAAGCTTTCAGCTCAGCTCCAGCAGGATTTCTCAGTGACTTTGCAGCCCAAGTATGTAGAGTCTTCAGCAATAAGGTCTTACCAACTATTCCTGGTGGGAAACCAAGGGCCTCGGCAATGGCCTATAATGTTTTGGGGTATCTGTGACCTCCCTGGCCAACAACTCACTGGAAGGTATCCCATCCCTGGCACTGAAAATTTTCTAGTAACAATCCCCCTTGCTTTTTGGATATCTGATGAGAAGTGCATTCTGGTTTGGTTTGTGATCAATGCCTTTGGGTTATCCATGGATACTTGGAAAGATAATGTGTTGTCTGCCTCAAGAGATTGTGAGGGTAAATATTTCTTAATACATATCTTTGCCTCCCCAGTGCTGGGACTAAAGGTATACCCACAATGGCAAGAGACTATTTTTTTAAAAAACTATTTATTTTCTTTGACAGAGTGAGAGGAGAGAGAGAGAGAGAGAGAGGGAATGGGTATTCCAGGGTCTCTTGACTCTACAAACTAACATCAGATGCATTGCCACTTTATGCATCTGGCTAAACATTGGTACTTGGAAATCGAACCCCAGCCTGCAGGCTTTGAAAGCAAGCACCTTTAGCCATTGAGCAATATCTCCAGCCCCAAGGGACTATTTAAGTCTCTGAAAAGACTTCAGACTTTTTGTGTTTTTTTTTTGTTTGTTTGTTTGTTTTTCCGAGGTAGGGTCTCGCTCTAGCCCAGGCTGACCTGGAATTCACTATGTAGTCTCAGGCTGGCCTCGAACTCACAGCGATCCTCCTACCTCTGCCTCCCAAGTGCTGGGATTAAAGGCATGTGCCATCACACCCAGCACACACCCTTTGGACTCTTTTTCTCTCTCTCTCTCAAAAAAAGAAAAAATATTTTTTTAATTTTTTAAAAGTCCAAAGTCAAGCCAGGTGTGGTGGTTCATGCCTTTAATCCCAGCACTCGGGAGGCAGAGGTAGAAGGATCGCTGTGAGTTCGAGGCCAGCCTGAGACTACATAGTGAATTCCAGGTCAGCCTGGGCTAGAGCGAAACCCTACCTCGGAAAAACAAAAAACAAAACAAAAAAAAGGGGGATGTGCTAGGGCCTCTAGCCACTGCAAACAAACTCCAGCTGCATGTGCCACCTTGTGCATCTAGCTTACATGGGTACAGAGGAATTGAACTTGGGTCCTTAAGCTTCACAGGCAAGTGCCTTAACTTCTAAGCCATCTCTCCAGCCTGAGTCTTTGGACTTTTTAAATTTTTTTTATATTTTATTTTTATTTATTTATTTCAGAGAGAGAGAGAGATACAGAAATAGGCAGGGGGAGAGAGAGAGAGAGAATGGGCATGCTAGGGCCTCCAGCCACTGCAAACAAACTCCAGACACATGTGCCCCCTTGTGCATCTGTGGGTCCTGGGGAATCGAACCTGGGTCCTTTGACTTTGCAGGCAAATGCCTTAACTGCTAAGCCATCCCTCCAGCCCAACTTTGGACTTTTAAAGAGTGTTAGAACTGGTAAAGACTACGGGGACTTTTTTTTTTTTGAGAAAGAGAGGGCGCGCTAGCGGCCTCTCAGCTGCTGTGAACGAACTCCAGACACATGCCCCCCTTGTGGGCAAGAGTGGCATTGCACCCTTGCATCACTGTGTCTGGCTAAACATGGGACCTGGTGAATTGAACGTGTGTGCTTAGGCTTAGCAGGCAGGCGCCTTAACCTCTAAGCCATCTCTCCAGCCTGACAATGGGACTTTTAAAGTTAGATTAAACATATTTTTTTATTTTTTATTTTAGTTAAAAATTTTTATTTTATTTTTCAAGGTAGAGTCTCTCTCAGGCTTAGGCTGACCTGGACTTCACTATATAGTCTCAGGGTGGCCTCAAACTCATGGCGATCCTCCTACCTCTGCCTCCCAAGTGCTGGGATTAAAGGCATGCACCACCACACCTGGCTAAATTATTTTAAATAAAAAAATACATTCAAACTGGTCATGGATCGCCATGAGTTAGAGGCCACCCTGAGACTACATAGTGAAGTCCAGGTCAGAAAAACAAAAAAAAAAAAAAAAAAATTAAATCTTTTTTTTTTTAGAGAGAATGAGACAGAAAGAGAGAGAGAGGAGAGAGAGAGAATTGGCACAATATTCAATATTTATTGATTGATTTCCAGGCATGGAGGCACACACCATAACATAAATATGTTTATGATTAAGGGTCATACTTAATCCCTAGCTGGTGGAGCCTTTGGGAGGTGGAACCTTGCTGGAAGAGGTGTGTTACTGGGGGTCTGCCCTAAGGTTTGCTAGTGCAGTCCCACTGGGTTCTAATAGGAGCTCACTCCTGCTGCTTTCTCCCTGCTGATGTAACAAGATATCACACCCAGCTGTCTGCTCTTGCCATGCTTCCCTCAAAACTTTAAGTTGGAAATAAACCCTTTCTTTTTATAAACTGCTTTTGGTTGGTGTTTTCTCCCAGCAACAAAAAGGCAATTACAACATTATGCATAGCACTTAGTACAATCTCAAGAAGTGATGGCTTCTTATTATTATTATTATTATTATTATTATTATTGCTTGTGGATGACAATATTGATCATTGCTCTGTGTGTTGCTAGGTACCCTGGAAATTGGGGAAGTTAAGTCCTGATCTGCAAGTCAGTGCTCTACAGTTCAACGTCTACCCTGACCACTGGGTTAATTCTCGACATAGTGAAAGTACCACTCAGCTTTAGTAGAAAAAGTTCAGAGCTGGGCATGAGAAAGCATGTTTATAATCCTAGCCCTTAAATGCTAGAAGTAGGAAGATCAGGAGATCAAGGTCATCTTGGCCACATAATAAATTTGAGGGCTGGAGAGATGGCTTAGTGGTTAAGGCGTTTGCCTGCAAAGCCACAGGACCCAGCCTTGATTCCCCAGGACCCATGTAAGCCAGATGCTCAAGGGGTGCATGCGTCTGGCGTTCATTTGCAGTGGCTGGAGGCCCTGGCGTGCCCATTCTCACTCGGTCTGTCTTCTATCTCTCTTTCTGCTTGCAAGTAAAATAAATAAATAAATAAACAAACAAATAAATAAATTCCATCCCTACATAATAAATAATAATAAACTACATCCATCATGTAGTTTGAACTACATGAGAGAGATCTAACCTCAGTAAATAAATGAATTAAGACAAAACAAAACAGGGTTGGGTAGATTGCTTTATGGATAAAGCACTCACCATGTAAGGGAGAGTACCTGAATTCAGATCCCCGGAACTCAGGTAAAGCTGAACGCTGTGGTGCGAATGTCTGTAATCCAGTGTGCCTAAGGTTAGAAGGGAATCCTCCAGAAGCTTAAGGGCCAGCTAGCCTGAGGAACACAGGCTACAAAAGACCCTGCCTCAAGCAAGATGGAAGGTGAAGACCAACAACCCACTGTTGTCCTTGCACCTCCACATGCACGGTGCCCCCAACATGAACATGTTCACATACACACACATGTACATACACAACACACACACACACACACACATGCCCCAAAGAAAGACAGGAAGGAAGGAAAAGAGAAGTTCAAATTATGTTTGACTAACCTGCACTAGGCCTTGTTTTTCCCTTTGCTAGCTGTGTGACACTTCCCTACCCCAAAGTCTATGATTTTGGACTTGTGGGGTTGTCGGAGGAGCAATGGGACTACACATAAAGCAGACCCTGAGAAATGTTGGTTTACTTTCCTGGGTTTCCACCGAGCCTCCAGGGACAGAGAGGAAGCAGAGTTGTAATGGTACAGCCGCCTCTGCTATCCTTTCCTAGACTTCTCTCCTTAGAAAGCCTCCTTTACAGGCTGGAGAGATGGCTTAGCAGTTAAGGCCTATGCTAGGGAAGCCTAAGGACCCAGGTTTGATTCTCCAGGTCCCACATAAGCCAGATGTACATGGTGGTGCCTGTGTCTGGAGTTCGTTTGCAGTGGCTGGAAGCCCTGGCACGCCCATTCTCTCTCTGTGTCTCTAATAAATTAAAGTAAATCTTTTTTTAAAAGAAGAAGAAGAAGAAAGCCTTCTTTGCAACGCTGCACTTGCCTGGTGCCCTTCCCCGGAGAGCTTGGAACACAGCTTGGAGCCAGTGGTGACTGAGAAGGGAGGGAGAGAAAGCTGACACATGCAAATCAGTACCCAGCCTCCTGCCGAGTTAGCCTGACACCTGCTTAGACAGAAGTTTCTTCCCTCCCCCCCTTATCTGGAGCAGTCTAATTAATTTTTCAAGTCACTAGTTGCCTTATCCTGCCCATGAAAACTCCACACTTCCCCGAGTGAGAGTAGGGTTGTCTTTCTTTTTTTTTGGTTTTTCGAGGTAGGGTCTCACTCTGGCCCAGGCTGACCTGGAATTCACTATGTAGTCTCAGGGTGGCCTTGAACTCACAGCGATCCACCTACCTCTGCCTCCCAAGTACTGGGATTAAAGGCGTGCGCCACCACGCCCGGCATAGGGTTGTCTTTTTTACTGGCCACACCAACTCAAAGTTTGTCCCTGCTTTTTGTGGCATCTCCAGGTCCCATTAGCATCGCAGGAAAACCCTGCCTCGCCATGGATCTGCAGGTGAGTCTTTCCTTCAATACAACCAGAGCCCTGTCCTGACTTTTCTCCTTTAGACCTCAATCCTAGTGTGCAAACATGGTGCAGCCTGGGAGCTGGAGGAGGCATGAAACACAGTGCACAGAGGCTCCCATACCCAACCCTGCTTCTTTTTCCTTTTCTTTTTCTCATTTCCTTCCTCCCACTCCAATTCTAGCTCCACATGTTCATTTTCTCTGCTCCAGGCTGCCAGGGAAAACCACAGGATTCTGGTCACTGGCTCTAATGACTGATTTCCTATCGTGATGGGGCCTTCAGTACTCCTTGGTAATCCTCATAATGTCTTTCACTTTCCTGTTATGGGCCTTTGGGGTTGTTCCAATTTTAACTATTATGGTTACTGTTGCTATGGACATTCTCATTCATGTCCTATTGTGGGCATATGTGGGGTTTTTTTTTGTTGTTGTTGTTATTGTTTTTGGTTTTCCAAGGTAGTCCAGCTTGACCTGGAATTCACTATGTATTTTCAGGTGGCCTTGAACTCACCTCTGCCTCCCAAGTGCTGGGATTAAAGGTGTGCACCACCACGCCCGGCTGTTTTTTTTTTTTTTTTCCTTTTCCTTGGGTAAAATGGGAGTGGATTTGCAGATCATAGAATACTTAACTTTATCAGAAAGTGCCAGTAGGGCTGGAGGGATGGCTTAGCAGTTAAAGCATTTGCCTGGAAAGCCAAAGGATCCAGGTTCGGTTTCCCAGGACCCACGTTAGCCAGATGCACAAGGGGGTGCACACGTCTGGAGTTCGGTTCGTTTGTAGTGGCTGGAGGCCCTGGCATGCCCATTCTCTCTCTCCCTCTTTCTCTGTCAAATAAACAAATAAATAAATAAAAATAAAATATTTTAAGAAGGTTCCAATAATTTTCCAAAGTGGTATACTAGGTAGGACTCATTAAAAGAAAGATCCTTGATTTTAATGTAGTTGATTCATTGATTATGATTTTTTTTTTTTTAGATAGGGTCTTGATACACAGCCCTGGCAGACCTGCAACTCACTATGTAGACCAAGGTGGTCTTGAACTTTTGACAATCCTCTTGTTTGTCTCCCAAGTGTTGAGACTGCAAGTGTGAGCCACCATACCTGACTATTTTCTTGGGCACCTTACTCAATCAATGTAAATGAGGCCACTGGGGGTTGCAATAATAGAAATAGTTGACTAACAGTGACTTAAGTATTAAGATCATTTCTTTTTTAAAAAAAAAAACATATTTATTTGCAAGGAGAGAGAGAGAGGCAGGGAGGGCTCTAGGATTTCTAGCTGCTATAAACTGACTCCAGATACATGTACCACTTTGTGCGTCTGGCTTTATGTGATTCATGGGGAACCGAACTCAGGTTGTTAGGCTCTGTAGGGCAAGCACCTTAACTGCTGAAGCATCTTTCTAGCCCAAGATCATTTCTTTATGTCACTTAAAAAATTCAGAGGTTGGGACTGGGCATGGTGGTACATGCCTTTAATTCTAGTCCTTGGGAGGCAGAGGTAGAAGGATTGCCATGAGCTTGAGGCCACCCTGAGAATACATAGTGAATTCCAGGTCAGCCTGGACTACAGAGACCGTACCACAAAAATACCAAACAAAAAAATTCAGAGCCAGGCATGGTGGCACATGCCTTTAATCCCAGCACTCGGGAGGCAGAGGTAGGAGGATCGCCATTAGTTCGAGGCCACCCTGAGACTACATAGTGAATTCCAGGTCAGCCTGGACTAGAGTGAGACCCTACCTCCAAACCCTCCTCCCCCCAAACAAGGAAGAAAGAAAGAAAGAAAGGAGGGAGGGAGGGAGGGAGGGAGGGAAGGAAGGAAGGAAGGAAGGAAGGAAGGAAGGAAGGAAGGAAGGAAGGAAGGAAGGAAGGGAGGGAGGGAGGAAAAAGGAAAGAGAGGCTCTGAAGAGATGGCTATGTGAAGCCTAGGGACCCAGGTTTGATTTCCCAGTACCTATGTAAAGTCAGATGCACAAGGTGGCATGTGTCTGGAGTTCATTTCCAGTGGCAAGAGGCCCTGGGGTGCCCATTCTCTCTCTATTTGCCTTTCTGTCTCTCAAATAAATAAATAAAACTATTTTTATAAAAGGAAAGAAGAAAGAGAGCAGAATCGATTCATAGCTGGGTCATGGGAAAGGCGAGAAGGATTTATAACTATATATAAATATTGGGATAATTTCCCAAACTGAGTTTTCAAGTGAAACAGTGTGTGTTTGACCCTGCTCTGTGAATATACAAATTTTCATTGAAAACTTCTGAAGCCATTATGTGTAGAGTTCTAGTGAGTAGTAGTGAAGGAGCCGCAGGTGCTGAGGAGGCCTGCCGTATGGGCAGCCTTTCATTTGATCACACCTTGTTTTGTTTTTGTTTTGTTTTTTTTGTTTTTCCAAGGTAGGGTCTCACTCTATCTCAGGCTGACCTGGAATTCACTCTGTATTCTCAGGGTGGCCTCGAACTAATGGCGATCCTCCTACCTCTGCCTCCCTGAGTGCTGGGATTAAAGGTGTGCGCCAACACTCCCAGCTTCGGTTTTTGATTTTATTTAGAACCTCAAAAGTTGTATTTTACCTACATATTTACAAAAAGAGTCAAACATGAAAACTAGGTTTTCCTTTGGTTTAATGCATTAAAATGGTATGATCCACTAAAATTCATGCATTATTTTCAGAGTAATTAAAAATATCTTGTCTATCTCAGTACTTTTTTATATGAGAAGTGTGTGTGTGTAGATGTCTACAACATGCCCCTGCATGCGGAGACCAGAGGAAAATATCAGGTGCACTCTTCTGGGTTATTTACTTGAAAAGGAATCTTTCACTGAAGCTGGACCTGCTGCTGTTTTTCTTTTTTTTTTTTTTTTTTTTTTTTTTTTTTTTTTTTTTTTTTTGAGGTAGGGTCTCACTCTGGTCCAGGCTGACCTGGAATTCACTACGTAGTCCCAGGGTGGCCTCAAACTCTCAGCGATCCTCCTACCTCTGCCTCCCCAGTGCTGGGATTAAAGGCGTGCGCCACCACGCTCATCTTTGGACCTGCTGTTTTTCAGTCAAACTGGCTGTGAGCCCTAGTGATTCTCCTATCTTCACCCCCCTCCGCACTGAGGTTACAGGCATGTGTGGCTTTTTAATGTGGATTCTGGGGATTAACCTCAGGTTCTTCTGCTTGCACAGCAAGAGCTCTTTCCCACTGTGCCATTTCTCCAACCCCATTACAAACTATTTCATGTAATTTAATTCTGTGCTGAACATTCTTCAAAAGAATTTTATAAATAATACAATATTTTAAATGAGTCTCCAAATTCATATGTTATACCATATTGTTGCTTTTTTCAACTTTATCTACAAATATAATCTAATTCCAGGTAAATTTAAGAGGGATCCAAGGGCAGGTACTCTTCTAATAAGCCAACAACCACAGAAGGAAGGCCCTGAACAAGGAAAATAGCTCATAAATTTCAGGCAATTGACACCTCTCCAGCCCAACAGTGCATAAATTTCAAAGATCATGCCTATCAAAGGCCATCCAAAGAGAACTACAAAGCTGAGTGTGGTGTCTATAATCCCAGCACTCTGGAAGCTGAAGTAGGATTGCTATGAGTTCAAGGCCATCTTGTGCTACAGTGAGACTGCCATAACCAACCAACTACAAATATCCTACACAGAAAAATTTCTGTAGCTTTCATGTTGTGTTTTTTTTTTTTTTTTTTTTTCGAGGTAGGGTCTCACTCTAGCCCAGGCTGACCTGGAATTCACTGTGTAGTCTCAGGGTGGCCTTGAACTCATGTCGATCCTCCTACCTCTGCCTCCCGAGTGCTGGGATTAAAGGTGTGTGCCACCACGCCCTGCTGATGTTGTGTTTTTTTGGTGGAATAAAAAAAATTAATATTCTTTCTAAATCAATTACAAAAGCCAAGGCACCCACAAACAAAATATTTTCAATAGCCTGTCGTGCTTTGTCAGAAAGGAGTTCCAGTTGGGCATGGTGGTGCACACCTTTAATCCCCGCACTCAGGAGGCAGAGGTAGGAGGATGGGTATGATATCCATATATTAATGCTACTCTTAGTTTTGGGTAGAGAAGCTTCTCTTTTCAAATGGCGGTGACCTTGCGATGACTCAGAAGGCACCATGTGCTGAGAAGAAGGGACAGAGGAGTGTTCAACACTGAAACATCTCTGTCCCACCTTCCAAGGCTCAGGGTCCATTGCGGAAGAGGTGGCGGAAAGAATGTAAGAACCAAAGGAAGTGTAGGACTGCTTATAATACGATCTTCCAGACACAAAATGGCCTGGATAGCTATGACCTTGCAGTGTCTGGTACTACCTATGCAAGACCCTCAATACCAGGAGGAAAAGATAAAGACATCAAAATAAAAGAGTGACTAGTTGAGAGGGGCTGGGAATATGGTGGAGAGTGGATTTGTGAGGGGAAAACTGGGGGAGGGGAGGGAATTATCATGGTTTATAGTCTATAATTATGGAAGTTGTCAATAAAAAAGTAAAAAAAAGAAAACCATTCAGTCAGGCATACTAGCTTTACAGTAAGCCTGTTACTCCAGCACTCAGAAGTGCTGAGACAAGTGTGAGGCCAGACAGAAAGACAGAGAAAATCAAAGAGACATTGGAAGGAGAAGAAGCCCCTCAGTCAAGAGTTGGTTGAAGTTTCTTGCCTGTTGAATCCAGAATTCTAGCACAGGGCTGTGAATGTAGCTCAGTGGCAGAGTGCCTAGTGCCCTGAGTCCAAGGCCAGAACTGCAAAAACAAAAATTCCAGCACTGTTAACAAAATCTACTGTGAGGATTACCTTCAATAGCCTGGCGTGGTGGCGCACACCTTTAATCCCAGCACTCGGGAGGCAGAGGTAGGAGGATCTCCATGAGTTCAAGGCCACCCTGAGACTACATAGGGAATTCCAGATCAGCCTGGGCTATGGCGAGACCCTACCTTGAAAATTAAAAAAAAAAAAAAAAAACATTGTAACTCCCTTGTAAGGCCCTTGAGACCTATGATTTTTACCTTCTCAGTTGTAATCCTATTCAATGCACCTCAGGGACCACTTTATCATCTCGTTTACTGAAAGAAAAAAAAAAGCAGGTTCCTTAGTAATCCTTTGAGATGTAACTTCCAAAGCCACCAAATCATATATACTGTAAAGGAACTTAACGGTAAGATTTAGGATTTAGGATTCTCAGGAGAAGTCCACACCCACATGTGGATCTGAGCTTTGATTTTCCTGAGTACACCTCTATTAAGTTCCTTGCTTGAACCTATGTTAAGGGGGCTGGGGAAATGGCTTAGCAGTTAAGGTATTTGCCTGTGAAGCCTAAGGACCTCGGTTGGATTTCCCAGGACAAACGTAAGCCAGATGCACAAGGGGGCACATGTGTCTGGAGTTCCTTTGCAGTGGCAGGAGGCCCTGGCATGCCCATTCTCTCTGCCTCTTCTCTCTCTCTCTCTCTCAAATAAATAAATAAATAAATAAATAAATAAATAAATAAATAAAAAATATTTTAAAAACTATGTTAAGGAGGGCTGGAGAAATGGCTTAGCAGTTAAGGTACTTGCCTGCAAAGCCAAAGGACCTCGGTCTGATTCCCCAGTTCCCACATAAGCCAGATGCACAAGGGGGCGCATGCATCTGGAGTTTGTTTGCAGTAGCTGGAGGCCCTGGCATGCCCATTCTCTCTCTCTCTCTTTCTCCATCTCAAATAAATAAATAAAAATAAAACTTTTTTGAAAATTATGTTAAGGGACTAGAGAGATGGCTCAATGGTTAAGGTGTTTGCCTGCAAAACCTAAAAACAGGAGTTTAATTCTTCAGTATCTACATAAAGCCAGATGGACAAAGTGGCAAATATGTCTGCAGTTCCTTTGCAGCAGCTGGAGGCCCTGGTGCATCCATTCTTTCTCTCTCCCCTCCTCTCCATCTCTCTCTCTCTCTCTCTCTCTCTCTCTCTCTCTATCTCTCTCTCACACCTTTAATCCCAGAATTTAGGAGGTTGAGGTAAGAGGATCACCGTGAGTTCAAGGCCAGACTGAGACTGCATAGTGAATTCCAGGTCAGACTGAGCTAGAGCAAGACCCTACCTTGAAAAACCAAAAAAGTATAAAAACAAAACAAACAACAATAACAACAAAAACAGGGACTGGGGAGATTATTCAGTGGATAAAGTGCTTGTCATGCAAGAGTGAGTACCTGAATTGGGATCCCCAGAATCCCTGTAAAGCTGGATGCTGGTGTGTGACCATCTGCAATCCCAGCCTGTGGATGGCAGGACTGGCAGTGGAGACAGAATAACCACCTCAAAGCTCCTGAGCCAGCTAGCTTGACCAACGCAGCAGTAAACAAGGTGAGATCCTGCCTCAAACAAGGTGGAAGGCTAGGACCAACATCCACGGTCATTGTCTGGCCTCCACAGGTGCATCGTAGCAAGCACACACCTATGTACACACATCATGTGCACATGCAAACACTAAATGGATGGATAGATGGAATTAGCAATAATAACGTTAAAGAACAAAATTTCTTGGGCTGGAGGAATGGCTTAATGGTTAAGGAGCTTGCCTGAAAAGCCAAGGGACCCAGATTTGATTCCCCAGGACGCACGTAAGCCAGATGCACAAGATGATGCATGCGTCTGAAGTTCATTTGCCGAGCTGAAAGCCCTGGTGTTCTCTCTCTCTCTCTCTCTCTCTCTCTCTCTCTCTCTCTGTCTCTCTCTCTCTCAAATAAAAAAAAATTAAAATTAGGGCTGGAGAGATGGCTTAGTGGTTAAGGCACATGCCTGCAAAGCCTAAGGACCCAGGTTCAATTCTCTAGGTCCCACATAAGCCAGACGCACATGGTGGCACATGTGTCTGAAGTTAGTTTGCAATAGCTGGAGGCCCTAGTGCACCCATTCTCACTCTATCTCTCTGTGTGTCTCAAATAAATAAATATAATAAATAAATAAAAATTGAAAAAAAGAACAACTTGTTAGGGAAAAAAAAAACAACTTCTCATTGAACAACCTTGAGCAGAAGGGAGATAAAGTTTGACTTAGTATTGTTTGTTTATTTGTTTGTTTGAGACAAGGTCTCCTGTAGCTCTGACTAGCTTGGAAGTCACTCTATAGCTGAGGATGGCCTTGCACATGGGATCCTTCTTCCTTGACCTCCCATGTGCTGGGATTACAGGTATGTGCCACCATACACTGCCAAATAAATGTCTTTCCAAGCTTTTTCCTCCCTCTCCCCCTCTTTCTTTAAGACAAGATCTCACTCTGTAGTCCTGGCTAGCAAGTAACTCACTATGTAAACCATGCTGGCCTTGAACTTTGGTGATCCTCTTACTTCTCTCCTCCACCTCCTCCGCAGGCCTTGTAGGTATGCACCTCCATGATTGACCTTCTTTTGAATTTAACTTTTTTTTTAGAACTGGGAATCAAATCCAGGCCTTGTTCATGCTAAACAAGCACCCTATCACTGAGCTATATCCGCAGACCTCCCCTCCCACTCTCTCCCTCTCTTCCTCTCTATTTTGCAGTGCTGGAGTTCAAACCTAGGGCCTTGTGCATGTTAGAGAAGTATCCTACTACATCCCTAACCTTAATATTCTTTTTTTTTTTTTTTTCCCCGAGGTAGGGTCTCACTCTAGCTCAGACTGACCTGGAATTCACTATGTAGTCTCAGGATGGCCTTGAATTCATGGCAATCCTCTTACCTCTGCCTCCCATGTGCTAGGATTAAAGGTGTATACCACCATGCCCAGCTAAATTCTTGTTTTTTTTTTTTCTTTAAATTTATTTATTTTATTATTTTTTTTTTTGAGGTAGGGTCTCACTCTAGCTCAGGCTGACCTGGAATTCACTATGTAGTCTCACAGTGGCCTCGAACTCATGGCAATCCTCCCACCTCTGCCTCCCGAGTGCTGGGATTAAAGGAGTGCGCCACCATACCTGGCTTCAAAATAAATATTTTTAAATTTTATTTATTTATTTAAGAGAGTGAGAGAAGGGGCCTGGAGAGACAGCTTAGTGGTTAAGTGCTTGCCTGTGAAGCCTAAGGACCCCAGTTCAAGGCTCAGTTCCCCAGGACCCACATAAGCCAGATGCATAAGGTGGTGCATGCATCTGGAGTTCGTTTGCAATGGCTAGGGGCCCTGGCGCGCCCATTCTCTCTGTCTGTCTCTCTCATTCTCTGTCTATGTGTCACTCTCAAATAAATAATAAAAAAAAAATTTTTTTAAAGAAAGCAAGAGAGGGAAAGAGGCAGAGAGAGAGAGAGAATGGGCATGCCAGGGCCTCCAGCCTCTGCAAACAAACTCCAGACACATGTGCCTCCTTGTGCATCTAGCTTATATGGGTCCTGGGGAATCGAACTAAGGCCCTTTGGTTTTGCAGGCAAACACTTTAACTACTAAGCCATTTCTCCAGCCCCCCAAAATAAAATTTAAAAAAATAAATAACATAGCTGGGTGTGGTAGAACACACCTTTAATCACAGCACTCGAGAGGCAGAGGTAGGAGGATCGCCGTGAGTTCAAGGCCACCCTGAGACTACATAGTGAATTCCAGGTCAGCCTGGGCTAGACTGAGACCCTATCTGGAAAAACCAAAAAAATTTTTAAAAAATTTTTAAATAACATAAATAAGGCTGGAGAGATGGCTTAGTAGTTAAGGCACTTGCCTGCAAAGCCACATAAGCCAGATACACAAGGAGGCACATGCATCTGGAGTTTGTTTGCAATGGCTGGAGACCCTGCTATACCCATTCTCTCTCAATATGCCTCTTTCTCTCTCTTTCTCTCCTCCTCCCACTCTCAAAATAATTTATTTTATTTTATTTTATTTATTTATTTTTTATTTTTTTTTTTTTTTGGTTTTTCAAGGTAGGGTCTCACTCTGGTCCAGGCTGACCTGGAATTTACTATGTAGTCTCAGGGTGGCCTCAAATTCACAACGGTCCTCCTCCTACTTCTGCCCCTGAGTGCTGGGAATAAAGGTATGCACCACCATGCCCAGCTTTTTTTGTTTTGTTTTGTTTTGTTTTGTTTTTTCTTTGTTGTTGTTGTTTTTCAAGTTAGAGTCTCGTTCTAGCTCAGGCTGACCTGGAATTCACTTTGTAGTCTCATGGTGATCCTCCTATATCTGCCTCTCAAGTGCTGGGATTAAAGGCATGCACCACCACACCTGGTTTACTAGCTTGTTTTTTGTGTGTTTTTTAAAAAAATATTTATTTATTTATTTATTTATTTATTTATTTGAGAGGAAGGCAGATAGATGGAGAGAGGACACACCAGGGCCTCTAGGCACTGCAAACAAACTTCAGATGCATGCTCTACCTTGTGCATCTGGTTTATGTGGATACTGGGAAATCAAACCCAGGTCCTTAGGCTTCTCAGGCAAGCGCCTTAACCTCTAAGCTATCTCTCTAGCCCCTGTTGTTGTCTTTTTTTATGTGTGTGCTGTGAGTCAAATTCTGTCCGTCTCAGGCCCTCATACTTTTACCTGTTGAGCCATCTCACTAGCCCCTCAAATTACCTCAATCCAAGAGGGGAACTAAGAAAAGTAAGGAAAAGAAGGGATAACTTATGGGGCTCTGAAAAAAAGCCAGAATATGATCTATACATTTTAAAATATATTTTTATTTATTTATTTGATGGAGAGAAAGAGGGGGAGAGAGAAAGAGAGAGAGAGAGAATGGGCATGCCAGGGCCTTCAAACACTGCAAACAAACTCCAGACACATGCGCCCCATTGTGCATCTGGCTAACGTGGATCCTGGGGGATCGAACCTGGGTCCTTCAGCTTTGCAGGCAAATACCTTAACTGCTAAGCCATCCCTCCATCCCTGATCTATACATTTTAACCCTGTTTTTTGGATGTGGGATAGAGGTATGTAGGAAGAAAAATGACAAAAACCCTATAGATCATTCAACATCAAGTACTTGTGCCACAGGCTGAGGAGATATAGCTCAATGGGTTAAGTGCTTGCCTTGCAAACATGAGGACCTGAGTTTGATCCCCAGTACCCACATAAAAACAGTATCCACATACAAATGCCAGCATGGTGATGTGCTCCTGTTACCCAAGTGTTGGAGAGGGGGAGACCAGTCTAACCTATCGGGTGACAGCCACACCAGTGACAGATCCTGTCTCAAAAACAAGTGGAAGCCAGGTGTGGTGGCACACACCTTGAATCCCAGCACTCAGGAGGCTGAGGTAGGAGAATCACTGTGAGTTCAAGGCCATCCTGAAAATACAGAGTGAATTCTGGGTCAGCCTGAGCTAGAGTGAGACCCTACCTTGAAAAAAAAAAAACTACCCTTTCACTATGAGAGTGGGGCCAGCTTGGGACTACAGAGTGAGTTCCAGATTAGACTGGGCTAAAGTGAGATCCTACCTCAAAAAAATCAACCCCAGGGCTGGAGAGATGGCTTGGCGTTTAAGGTGCCTGCCTGCCAAGCCTAAGAGCCCCAGTTCCAATCTCCAGGTCCCACGTTTAGCCAGACGCAAAAGTGACACAAGGGTGCAATGCAGAGCTTGCCCACAAGTGCGTGCACACATCTGGAGTTCATTCATAGTGGCTGAGAGGCCGCTGGTTCTCCCATTCTCTTTGTCTCTCTCTCTCAAAAAAAACAAAAACCCAGGCTGGAGAGATGGCTTACTGGTTAAGGTGCTTGTCTACAAAGCTAAAGGACCCAGGTTCAATCCCCCAGGACCCACATACACCAGATGCTCAAGGTGGCACATGCATCTGAGTTCGTTTGCAGCAGCTGAAGGCCCTAGCATGCCTATTCTCTCTCTCTCTCTCTCTCTCTCTCTCAAATAAATAAAAGTTTAAAAAAATATATTAGCTGGATATGGTGGTGCACGCCTTTAATCCCAGCACTCGGGAGGCAGAGGTAGAAGGATCACTGTGAATTTGAGGCCACCTTGCAACTACACAGTGAGTTCCAGGTCAGCCTGGACTAGAATGAAACCCTACCTCAAAAAACCAAAATAAAAATTAAAACACACACACACAAACTTATACTTCAGTCTCCAGCATATATTCATGTATTTTCTCCAAAATTCATTAGGTCTTTATTGGAAGGAAAAGACTTTTAAAGAGAAAGGCTTGCTGCCTGAAGGGACTGTCTTGGAATTCTACTCCTTCATTCATCAAGTATGATGAAATCTTAACAATGTGCCAGGTCATCTATAGGCACTACAGAAGCAGCAGAAAACAGACTGGATAAAACTCTGACAGTTTCCAGCGTCCCTGCTCTGTTCTTAGGCTCACGCCCTTTCTTCCATGCCCATGATTCTACAGGGCAGAACAGGGCAGGCCCACCTCTAACCCCCTAAGCCATGTGAGAATGTATAAAAGCGTTCTCTTTCAGAGCAAAGTACAGATATTGGGGACTGGGAATGTAGTTCAGAGATAACAGTGCTTGTCTAGCATACATGAGCACCTGGGTTCAAGCCCTAGAACTACAAACAATGAAAGGGGGCGGGGTTGGGCCCCTTGACAGAAGGTGGATTTCCATCAGGACCAAACTCAAACTAGGAAGAGTACAATTTGTTTGGTTGTAACTACAATTATCACCCTGGCTCTAGACAAAGCCCAGTCACAATTGAAGACAGGGTTTTAAATCATGGCTTTCCAGCATCTCATTAAGTAATGGATGCTGATCACATTGTTTAATGGGGACCCATAAAATGATGGTTATTTATATTTCAATGGGCAGAGAAAGGGCTTAATTAACCGGATAAATGACAGATGATACAGAGACCAGGATGAAGGGTTAGGAAAAGGCAAAGAAACCAGGTAAAGTTTCACTGTCTATGGCTTTTAGCGTCTTACTGGTGATTGTTCAACTGGATTCAGCAGAGACTGTGCCCTGGTCTTCATAAAGCCCAGAGCTGCTTTTCCCAGGAGCAAGGAACTGAGATAAGAATTGTCATTTAATAGGATTTTCTATAGCTGGCTAAGTCGTTTACTAAATGAGCAATTTCAATCATCTTTTCTCTATCCACTAGCAGGGAGTTTAAGCTCACTTTTCCTCCAGCCTGAACTCCCACCTCCCAAAGCCTCATTCCCTCACCAGCTTTTAGCTAGAAAGATGGTCTTGGCTGAGATACAGAAGGAACCAATTGTAGCAAAACACATTGGGTTTTGCCCAGTTCAGTATATCATGAGAGTGTATGGAAGTCAGTTCCATTTCCCAACCTGCACACCCCAGAGCACCCTTGCACACCCTCTATATACCAGTATCTTCAGAACAGAGGCCCAAGGGCATGCCAACTCCCCTGATACCAAGAAGAGGTTGCAACCCCCTGATACTCACCAAGAAGGGGTTGCAACATTTCCCACTGCAGAAAGGAGGTGTTTTTGTTTTGTTTTGGAGGTAGGGTCTCACTCTAGCCCAGGATAACCTGGATCTCACTCTGTAGTCCCAGGCTGGCCTCAAACTCACAGTGATCCTCCTACCTCTCCCTCCCAAATGCTGGGAGTAAAGGTGTGCACCAACACTCCCGCTTTCCCTTTTCCCCTTGATATTTTGTTTGTTTTATTTTGCTTTGTTTTGTTTTTGGAGGTAGGGTCTTGCTCTAGACTAGGGTGGAATTTACTATGTAGTCTCAAGGTGGCCTCAAACTCACAGCAATCCTCCTACCTCTGCCTCCCAAGTGCTGGGATTAAAGGAGTGCGCCACCCCGCCCGACTCCCCTTTGGTTTTTGTCAGGCAGGGTCTCACTATGTAGCCCTGGTGTATGAGGCATCCTTTTAACCACTAGGTACGTGGAAGAGATACCAGGGAAAGGAGGCCAGGCCATCTACAGACATACAGGGCTGAAACTAGGCTTAATAAAAAAAAAAAAAAAAAAAAAAAAAGAACCTGGTCAGGAAGATTTAGTTTTCCTTTTTAAAAATTTTTAACATTTTTTTATATTTTACTTATTTATTTATTTGAGAGAGAGAGAGAATGGGTGTGCCAGGGCCTCCAGCCACTGCAAACGAACTCCAGATGCATGTGCCCCCACCCCCACCTTGTGGCTCTGGCTTACGTGGGTCCTGGACAATCGAACTGGAATCCTTTGGCTTTGCAGGCAAATGCCTTAACCACTAAGCCATCTCTCCAGCCCTCCTTTTTAAAAATTTATTTATTTTATTTATTTGAGAGAGAGAGAGGCAGATAGAGAGAGAGAAAGAGAGAATGGGCATGCCAGACCTTCTGCCACTACAAACAAACTCCAGAAGCATGTACCACTTTGGGCATATGGTTTACTTGAGTCCTGGGAAATCGAACCTGGGTCCTTTGGTTTTGTAGGCAAGTGGCTTAACCACTAAGCCATCCCTCCAGTCCCTCTCTTTTTTTGTTTTTTTTTTTTTGAGGTAGGGTCTTGCTCTAGCCCAGGCTGATCTGGACTTCACTATGTAGTCTCAGGGTGGTCTCAAACTCATAGCAATCCTCCTACCTCTGCCTCCCAAGTGTGATTCTCCCTTTTAACTGTCCTGAGAACTTTCCACACTGAATTCATCTCTGTTCCATGTGGATAACTATTCTTCTCCTTCTCTCCCTTTGTCCTTATTCTTTTTTTGTTTCTTTTTTTGAGGTAGGGTCTCAATCTAGTCCAGGCTGACCTGGAACTCACTCTGTAGTGCCAGGCTGTCCTCAAACTCACAACAATCCTCCTACCTCTGCCTCCTGAGTGCTGAGATTAAAGAGATGTGCCACCTTGTTCATTGAGACAAGTTATTTAGCTTCACTGAGATTAGTTTTCTCATCTGTAAAATGAGCACGGGGTCATTATGAGAATTAAATTAATTATAAAAATGTGTAAAGACACCTACCATGTAGTAGATGCTCAGTAAATGGAAACTAAAAAGAAGAGTTAGGAGTGGGGAGGGGGCTCACTTGGTAGAGTGTTTTTGCCTAGCATGCCTGGGGTTGATCCCCAGCACTTGGGAGGTGGGTGAAGGCAGAAGGATAGGAAGTTCAAGGTTATAGGGCTGGAGAGATGGCTTAGCGGTTAAGGCACTTGCCTGCGAAGCCTAAGAACACATGTTCAGATCTCCAGGTCCCATGTAGCCAGACACACAATGATGCAAGCATACAATGTTGTACATGTCACAAGGGCACACACATGTCTGGAGTTCATCCATAGCAGCTGAAGGCCCTGGCGTGCCCATTCTCTCCCTCCCCCTCTCGAAAATAAAAGAAAAATATTTAAAAAAAAAAAAAAAAAAGAAGTTCAAGGTTATCCTCAGCTATGTAATAAATTCAAGATATGTGAGACTTTGAGAAGGATGAGGAGAAAAAGAAGGAGGAGGATGACAATGACTTAAGGAACAGCAGTGAGTAGACAAGAACAAAAGCAGAGGCTAAGGAAAAAGGGTTGTGAGTTTAAGGCAGCCTGAGCTACATAGCAAGACCCCGTCTGACTGAGCAGGGTGGTGCTTGCTGGTAACGCTATCACTTGGGAGGCTGAGGCAGGAAGGTCAGGAGTTGAAGGCCTGCCTCAGCTACATAGGAAGTTTGAGGCTACCCTGAGCCTAGGATACGTGAGACCTCATCTCAAGGACAAATAAATAAATAAAGAGGAAGAAAAGCCAAGCCACATCTAAAGATGTATCCCATAAACTTTCTTTTTTTCTTTTTTTTTAAGGTAGGGTCTCACTCTAGCCCGGGCTGACTTGGAATTCACTATGTAGTCTCAGGGTGTCCTCGAACTTACCTACCTCTGCCTCCCAAGTGCTGGGATTAAAGGCATGCACCACTATGCCCAGCTTTCAGTATTTTTAAAAAGATTTTATTTATTTGAGAGGGAGAGATAAAGAGGCAGATAGAGAGAATGAGCGTCCTAAGGCCTCCAACCACTGCAAACGAACTCCAGACACATGTGCCACCTTGTGCCTCTGGCTTGCGTGGGTATTGGGGAATCGAACCTGGATCCTTAGGCTTCACAGGCAACGCCTTAACTGCTAAGTCTCTCTAGCCCCTATCACTTAACATTTGATGAAACTGTAGGGACATAAAGAAGACCTTAACTTTGTAGAGCTGGAAGTCTGAAGAGTCAGGCTTTGCTGGGGAAAAAAATCCCTCCAAAATGAGCCAAGTGCCACAATGGAATTATCGACAAGTTATTCAGGGATAAAGGAAAGGAGACTTTAAGAGGAATGAGTCCTTGTTCCCTCTCCTATTGTGGGTGACTAAAGAATATGAAGTGCCCACTGTGGGGGAAAGACAGCAGACAGGCAAAATCAGAAGATTAATTGTGAGTGAGTTCATCATGGACTGAGTGAACACTTAGCTGGCCCAGGAAGTGTAAGGCAGGACCTGCTATTGGGTGCATAATAGGTGAACTGAGCCTTAGAAGCTCCGCCTTGTCCCCCTTGGGCTTAGCACCACCCCACCCTAGCCCCTATATTCTGGATCTTCTTTTCCCTCCCACCAGTCGTTTTCTTTTGGGGAACAGAGCCCTATGCTCTGTGGGTAGAGCATGCCGCCTCCATCACTCCTCCTCCCAGTGACTCATTCCCAAGACTGGGGGTGGCAGGAAGTGCCAAGGCCCTCCCCTAGAGCTGCAGTCCCATCAGATTCTGTCAGCCTAGAGACATCTTCCTATACTCTTCCCTCCTCCCTCCACCCTCCACCCCCACCACCTCCCTCACTTCCAGTTCTGACTCTTGACATTTCTAAGTAAGAGACACCCACCTCCCCTGAAACCCTTCTTGCCTCATCCTTTCCCTCAATTCCATCCCCCAGGGACTGCTGGGTTGAAATATCCTCATTCCAGGAGAAGCAGGCATAACCCAGACATAGGGGCTCTTTCCTGGGGAGGATGACTAGACAAGATCTGACTTCTCATGGCCAGGTCTTTTTTTTTTTCAAGGTAGGGTCTCACTCTAGCTCAGGCTGACCTGGAATTTACTATGTAGTCTCAGGGTGGCCTTCAACTCACAGTGATCCTCCTACCTCTGCCTCCCAAGTGCTGGGATTAAAGGCATGCACCACCATGCCATGGCCAGGTCTTTTATGGGCAAGGCTCATGATCTAGAAAGAAAGCACTCTATTTGGCACTTAAAACAACAAACCTATGTCTATATCTCTTGTACTATATCTAAACTCTTCACAGGCTTTATCTCATTTATTCTCCCAGCAACTCTACAACAGACATTGTTACCGGTGGCATGTTGTAAATCAAAAAAGTGAGAGAACGTATTAGAGGTAGCAAAGCCGGGGCTCAAACGCAAAACTCATATTCCAGCCGAAGTCACAAGGCTCTCCTGCCTGTCTTGAGGCCTCAGGACCGTGTGGGCCTCTTTGAGTACAACCTTTGTACTCAAAATCAGCATGTGGCATCCTTAACCCTCAGTACAGCTGCCTTGGAGTTATGGGCTTCCACCCTAATCTCTCTCCTAGCTTTCTTTCTTTCTTTTTTTTCTCTGTCTCTCTTCTATTTCTCTCTGGTTGCAAATAAATAAATACATATTTTTTAAAGGCAGGCTAGTGCACGCCTTTAATCCCAGCACTCCGAAGGCAGAGGTAGGAGTATTGCTATGAGTTCAAGGCCACCCTGGACTACATAGTGAATTCCAGCCTGGGATAGAGTGAGACCCTACCTTGAAAAACCAAAAAAAGGGCTGGAGAGATGGCTTAGCGGTTAAGGCGCTAGCCTGCAAAGCCAAAGGACCCCAGTTCCATTCTTCAGGACCCACATAAGCCAGATGCACAAGGAGGCAAATGCATCTGGAGTTCGTTTGCAGTGGCTGAATGCCATGGTGCACCCATTCTCTCCCTCTCTCTGTGCCTCTTTCTCTCAAATAAATAAATAAATTATATATATATATATATATATGTTTTAAGGCAGGCTGAAAGATGGCTTAGCAATTAAGGCTCTTGCTTGCAAAGCCTAAGGGTCCATGTTCCACCTCTCTCCAGACCCCTTGTAAGCCAGAGACACAAAGGTGATGCAAGCATAAGGTTGCACATGCCCACTAAGTGGTGTAAGCATCTGGAGTTCCATTGCAATGGTGGCCAATGCTCTCTCTCTCTCTCTCTCTCTCTCTCTCTCTGTATCAAAAAAATGGGCTGGAGAGATGGCTTAGCAATTGAGGCACATGTCTGTGAAGCCTATAGACCCTGGTTCAATTCCCAGGTCCCACGTAAGCCAGATGTGTCTGGAGTTCATTTGCAGTGGCTAGAGGCCCTGGTGGGCCCATTCTCACTCACTCACTCTCTCCCCCTCTCTCTGCCTCTAATAAATAAACAAATAAATAGAAATCAAATCTTTTTTAAAAAAATTTAAAAAGATAATGCTACTCTGGGGTGCCTAGGGGGCTACCTAGATAGAGAGAAAAGAAGTATTGTTCATAGATGCAGGCAAGCATTGGGTTAGCCCAAAATTGCTGGCAGAGCTGACATCTGTCAAACTAGAGGCACAGGGACGGCCTACATGACAGTAAAAATAATAATACCCTTGAATTATGTAGTGCTTTATAATTTCTCAGGCACTTTACACACATTTGATCCTCTGTATGACCTCTGAGGATCCAAGGATGCAACAAGCATCCCTTATAAGCTATCACAACCTGTCAAGATATAACCCCAAAAGAGGAAGAGAGAGATGGCAGGCAAGGTAATGAGAGAATTAAACAAACTGAAGCTTCAGTAAGTAATTGATAGCTTTTATGGTCACTTTATCCTCAGGCTCCTTAGATATCATATTTCCATTGGATGATCTCATTTACATAACAGTGCAGGACGAGAGACCCTGATAAATCTCCCCCGCACAGGGACAATACACTGGAACTGTACTTTTGTTGATAGTGATTTGTTTTACTACACTACTGCCCTTCAGTTTAGGGAGGAAAAAGCATGTTATTGCTTTATGAAAGGAGGGAAGGGAGGGAGGTAAAAATAAGACAGCTAGAAAGAAAATAATGAATAGAGAAGAGACTAAGGGACAAGGAAAGCTTTAGACAAGATGGTTAAAAGGAAAGGATAGAAGGCCGGGCGTGGTGGCACACGCCTTTAATCCCAGCACTCGGGAGGCAGAGGTAGGAGGATCACAGTGAGTTCGAGGACACCCTGAGATTACATAGTTAATTCCAGGTCAGCCTGAGCTAGAGTGAGACCCTACTTCAAAAACAAACCAAAAAAAAAAAAAAAAAAAAATTTTTTTTTTAAAAGGAAAGGATGGAAAGAAGATAGGCAAGCTGTTTCAGCAGCCAAGCTTTAGTGGTAGGAGGAATGGGATGGGCATGTTGAAATGTGGCTGGCTACTAAGAAGTGACCCACACATGAGGAAGATTCTCAGGTCCCCAGATTTTTCTTTTTTTCTTTTTTCTTTTTGGTTTTTCGAGGTAACGTCTCACCCTAGTTTAGGCTGGCTGACCTGGAATTCACTATATAATCTCAGGGTGGCTCAGGGTGGCCTCGAACTCACAGCGATCCTCCTACCTCTGCCTCCTGAGTGCTGAGATTAAAGGCGTGCACCACCATGCCCAGCTCCCAGATTTGTTTTTGTTTGGTTGGTTTTGTGTGTGTATGCGTGCGTGTGTGTGTGTGTGTGTGTGTGTGTGTGTGTAAGAGAGAGAAAGCATGCACACCCAGGATGGCCTTGAACTTCCTATGTAGCCAGGATGATCTCCTGCCTCTGCTTCCAGTGCTAGGATCACAGGCACCCACCACCATATCTAGTGTTTTCGTTATGTTGTTTTTGTCTTTTTTTTATGACAGAGAGAATTGGCAGGTCAGGGCCTTAGCGGCTGAAAACGAACTCAACATGTACACCACCTTGTGTGCATGTGCCACCTGTGCTTATAAGTCACCTTGTGCATCTGTCTTATGTGGGTTCTGGGAGTCAAACCTGGGTCCTTAGATTTCACAGGCAAGCACCTTAACCACTTAAGCCATCTTTCGAGCCCTGTCCCACTTTTTTGTTTTGCTTCACTTCTCTCAGATATTCTGCCATTCCTCTCTCCTGATTAATCCTATATCTGCTGATGATTGGGTTTTTCAATTTTTGGCTCGTTCTCATTCTTGTCCTTTTTTTTTCAAGGTAGAATCTCACTCTAGCCCAGGCTGACCTGGATGGTGGCCTCGAACTCACAGTGATCCTCCTACGTTTACCTCCCCAGTGCTGGGGTCAAAGACATGTGCCACCACGCCCAGCTATTCTTGACCTTTTTGCTTCTCACCTTCAGTTTCTTTTTTCATGCATCCTTTACCTAGACATCTTAGTCTTATAATCGCCTGACATGTTAACACCTGTTTCTGTGTATTTAACTTCCATCTACACACTAGTATGGAATGTAGATGAAAGACCAGTAGAGACAATTTTATTTGTGTCCACAACACCTAGAACTGCCTGACATAGTAACATTCATCACTGGAAATCAGGGTTAGGTAAAAATTCCTTTCCTAAACCAGGCATAGTGGCTCATGCCTTTAATCCCAGCACTCGGGAGGCAGAGGTAGGAGGATTCCAATGAATTCCAGGCAGCCTGAGCTAGAGGGAGACCCTATCTCAGAATAAGCAAAAAAAAAAAAAAATTTCCTGACTTCCCCTGAGGAAAAAAAACCTCTCAGTTTTGTGTGCAAGACAGTGTGGTGCCGAAAATGTGAGCAGAGAGCAGTCTGAAACCTTGAGTTCTGGATCCTTCTACCTCTTTCTCTGGAGTGCTGGGATTATAGGCATGTGCCACCATGCCTGGCTTTTTTTGGGGGGTTTGGGTTTTTCGAGGTAGGGTTTCACTCTGGTCCAGGCTGACCTGGAATTCACTATGTAGTCTCAGGGTGGCCTCGAACTCATGGCGATCCTCCTACCTCTGCCTCCCAAGTGCTGGGATTAAAGGCGTGCGCCACCATGCCCAGCTCATGCCTGGCTTTTTATCCTTTGCACTTCTTTCTGGTAGGAGGATTCCAATGAATTCCAGGCAGCCTGAGCTAGAGTGAGACCCTATCTCAGAAAAAAAAAAAAAAAAAATTTCCTGACTTCCCCTGAGGAAAAAAAACCTCTCAGTTTTGTGTGCAAGACAGTGTGGTGCCTGAAAATGTGAGCAGAGAGCAGTCTGAAACCTTGAGTTCTGGATCCTTCTACCTCTTTCTCTGGAGTGCTGGGATTATAGGCATGTGCCACCATGCCTGGCTTTTTTTTTTTTTGGGGGGGGGGTGGTTTGGGTTTTTCGAGGCAGGGTTTCACTCTGGTCCAGGCTGACCTGGAATTCACTATGTAGTCTCAGGGTGGCCTTGAACTCATGGCGATCCTCCTACCTCTGCCTCCCAAGTGCTGGGATTAAAGGCGTGCGCCACCATGCCCAGCTCATGCCTGGCTTTTTATCCTTTGCACTTCTTTCTCTCTCTCATTCTCTCTAGTCTTGTTTTTTATTTTTTATTGTTGTTGTTGTTTGGTTTGGTTTGGTTTGGTTTTTCAATGTAGGATCTCACTCTAGCCCAGGCTGACCTGGAATTCATTCTATTCTCAGGCTGGCCTCAAACTCCTGGCAATGGCGATCCTCTTACCTCTGCCTCCTGAGGGCTGGGATTAAAGGCGCGCACCACCACACCTGGCTTCTTTTCTTATTTTCCAAGGTAGGTCTTAGTGTATCCTAGGCTGAACTGGAACTCATTCTGAAGGCCAGGCTGGCCTTGAACTCACAATACTCCTCCTACCTCAGCCTCCCAAGTGCTGGGATTACAGGTGTACACCACCATGCCTGGCTGCACATGTGTAAGATATGTCATTGTACCTTTACATCCTGGAACCTCAGGTGAAGCTTGTTGTAGTCAGGTTTGCATTGCTGGCATAAATCACCTCACCAGCAGCTGTGGAAAAAGGGTTTATTTTGGCTTGCAGACTCAAGGAGAAGCTCCATGATGGCAGGGAAAACAATGGCATGAACAGAGGGTGGATATCACCCCCTGGCCAACATAAGGTGGACAATAGCAACAGGAGAGTGTGCCCAACACTGGCAAGGGGAAACTGGCTATAACACCCATAAACCCACCCCCAACAATACACTGCCTCCAGGAGATGTTAATCCCCAAATATCCATCAATTGGGAACCTAGCCTTCAGAACACCTAAGTTTATGTAAGTTTATGGGGGACACCTGAATGAAACCACCACAAGGCTCCTAAGTGATTTTGGTTTGTTTTGTTTTTTGTGTTTTGCAAGGTAGGGTCTCACTCTAGTCCAAGCTAACCTGGAACTCATTCTGTAGTCCCAAGCTGGCCTCAAACTCAAAGCGGTCTTCCTACCTCCGTCTCCCAAGTGCTGTGATTAAATATGTGCACCACCACACCTAGCAGACGTTCCTAACTGAAACAAATCCCTCAGCAACTCTCATTGGCTTGAATTCCTCCCAGGGAACATGGGTCCCGATGGAAGAAAGAGAGAAAAAGCAGGAGAGTGGGTGGAGGTCCAGACTATGCTAGGGTCTTAAGCCTTTTCCCTTTTATTCTCTCTCCAACTTTAGCCTTACAATCAAAAGAAGCTTGCTCATCATTGTGTCTGCCAAATGCCATTTATCTAAGCTATATTAACTTCCTCCTTCTGTTCTTTCTCTTTAGGACAATATGCCCCTATTGCCACCCACAAGCCCTGAGTCCCTTCCCAACGCTGGCTTCAAAACTCTAAAGGCTTCCTGATATTTGGTTGACTCAGCAAGTAATAGTGCTTGCTGTGCAAACATGAGGACCTATCTATGCTTGATTCCCAACACCCACATAAAAAGCCAGGTGTGGGGCTGAAGGGATGGTTTAGCAGTTAAGACTCTTGCCTACAAAGCCAAAGGACCCAGGTTCGATTCCTCAGAACCCACATAAGCCAGTGGCACAAGGTGGCACATGCATGTTAGTTCATTTACAGTGGCTGAAGGTCCGGGCACACCCATCCTCTTTCTCTGTCTGCACCTCTCTATCTCTTTTTCTCAAATAAATAAAATAAAATAATTTTAAAAAAGAAAAGACTCCAAGCAAACAACAAAGTGGAAGGACAATAGAGGAGGACCCCCTACGTTCTCCTCTGGCTTCCACGTGTGTGCATGAGATGCATGTGCTTCTACACATACGTGTGCATATACATACCACACCACACATACCACAAACTCACACCCCAAAAAAAAAAAAAAACTTGCATGTTCCGGAAATCATAAATGGTGGTTTCAATGTTTAATCTGTAAATCTATTACCCAGATGAATTGTAACCATTTTATCTGACATGTTATAAGTCTAGGTATTTAACTTCCATCTCCACACTAGTATAGAAGGCAGATGGGTGGAGTGGAGACTGTTTTGTGTCCCTAGCACCTCATATGGTGCTAAATAATAATAGCAGAATACCTGAAATTGTATAATATACAAAAGAACAGAGATTTCTTTCTTTGTTTTTGCATATGTCATATGTGTGGTATATGTGGTGTATGCATGTGTGTATGCAGACGCTTGTGCCCTGTGCACGTGCCTATGAAGGCCAAAGGAGAGTATCTGATGTCTTCCTCTATCACTCATCCATGTAGTTCCCTCAGATGGAGTATCTCTCTCTGAACACAGAGCTTTGTTTGTTTGTTTTGTTTTTTTGGTTTTTCGAGGTAGGGTGTCACTCTGTCTCAGGTTGACCTGGAATTCACTATGTAGTCTCAGGGTGGCCTCGAACTCATGACGATCCTCCTACCTCTGCCTCCCGAGTGCTGGGATTAAAGGCGTGTGCCACCACACCTGGCGAGAGCTATGATTTTTGATTTTCATAAGCCCCAGTGATTCTCTAGATTCCACACCTCACAGGCCTGAGGTTACAGGCAAGGACCTCATGCTTGCTTGGCAAGCACTCTTTTGGTAGTTGTGTTGCAAGGCAGGGTTCTCACTCTAGTCCAGGTTGACCTGGAACTCACTCTCTAGCCCCGGGCTAACCTCAAATTTGTGGCAACCCTCCTACTTCAGCCTCCAGAGTGCTGAGATTAAAGGCATTCACAACTATGCTTGGCAAGCACTCTTTTTTTAAAAAATTTATTAATTTTTTTTTTTTTATTTTTCGAGGTAGTCTCTCACTCTAGCTCAGGCACTATATAATCTCAGGGTGGTCTTGAACTCAGGGTGATCCTCCTACCTCTGCCTCCTGAGTGCTGGGATTATAAGGGGATACACCACCATACCCAGCTCCCCAAATTTTTCTTTTTCTTTTTCTTTTTTTTTAATTTTTTTGAGGTAGGGTTTCACTCTAGTCCAGGCTGACCTGGAATTCACTCTTTAGTCTCAGGGTGGCCTCAAACTCATGGCGATCGTCCTACCTCTGCCTCCCGAGTGCTGGGATTAAAGACCCACACCACCACGCCTGGCTTTATGAATTTATGAATTTTTTTTTTTTTTTTTTGATGAAATAAGTTAGGGATATCTGTTTGATGCCTTTAAGGTCTGGAAGCAGAAGAAAGAATGAGTCCAGGGACTCATTTTAGAATAGGGACTTGGAGACATTTTGTTTATATTTGTGGTGCTTGGGGTCAAATTCAAGGCCTTGCACATGCTAGGCAAACACTCTACCACTGTGCTAAGCCCCAAGGGGCATTTTCCGATTCTGATGGGACCTACCTCACTCAGCCTTGTTTGTTTCTCTGTTTGGCAGATAATTTTTTCCAATTCCCCCATCCCCTTTCTTGGTCCACCTGGTTATTTCAGGCCCATGGCCTCTTTTACTTCCTTGGACACTGCCCTTATCTTTGGGATCGTAGGATAATATTTTTATTCTAGCCTCCTGATCCCTCTGGATAATTTGAGTACTTTCACAGAGGGTCATGCCCTCCTCTCTTCTTGCCCAGGTCTAACAAAAGGAGTCTGGTCTTATCCTTGGCTTCTAAAACTCCTCACAAGTGTTAGTTAACTCCTCCAACCTTATCTCCCACCACCTACCTTATGAGCCCTCTCACGGGTTAAAGAACACGTAACCAGCTGGGCATGGTGGCACACACCTTTAATCCCAACACTCAGGAGGCAGAGGTAGGAGGATCACCATGAGTTCAAGGCCACCCTGGGACTTCCAGGTCAGCCTGAGCTACAGTGAGACCCTGCTTCGAAAAACTAAAGAAAAGAAAAGAAAAGAAAAGAAAAGAAAAGAAAAGAAAAGAAAAGAAAAGAAAAGAAAAGAAAAGAAAAGAAAAGAAGAAAGACATAACCACATATAACCTTACATGTACCACCCAGAACATGCCAAGCTCTTGAAACCAGGAGTTTCAAAATTGTCTTCAAGCTCAAGTCAAACATGACCTATATGCCCACTGACATCATCACTCACGTGGATGTCTTGCCTGGACTACTCCCTAACTAGTCTCTAGGGTAATGCTCTCTGACCTCACCCCTTCTGTTTTCCAGAAAGTCCCAGAGTAATCTTTCTACAATGTAAACTTGATCTTATCATTCTTATCATTCCATTCTTAAAACTCTTCTCATGCCCTAAAGGTGAAGTCTTCACTCCTTCTGCTTCTCCCAGCCACAATTCCTGACACCTTTCCATTTACAAGTTTCTTTGATGGGCTGGAGAGATGGCGTAGGGGTCAATGCTTGCGAAGCCTAAGGACACCGGTTCAATTCTCCTTGTCCCACGTAAGCCAGATGCACATCGTGGTACATGTGTCTGGAGTTCGTTGGCAGTGGCTAGAAGCCCTGGCATGCCCATTGTCACTCTCTCTCCCTCTCTCTGTCTCTAATAAATAAATAAAAATAAAATCTTTTTTTAAAAAAAGTTTCTTTGAAGCTGGGCGTGGTGGCGCATGCCTTTAATCCCAGCACTCAGGAGGCAGAGGTAGGAGAATCACTGTGAGTTTGAGGCCACCCTGAGATTACAGAGTGAATTCCAGGTCAGCCTGGGCTAGAGTGAGACCCCCCCAACCCCGCCCCAAAAAAGTTTCTTTGAGGGCTAGTTAGTTAAGGCACTTGCCTGTGAAGCCTAAGGACTCATGTTCGACTCCCAGGACCCACGTAAACTAGATGCACAAGCGGGCACATGCATATGGAGTTCGTTTGCAGTTGCTAGAAGCCCTGGCACCGCCAATTTTTTTTTTTTTTTTGAGGTAGGGTTTCACTCTGGTCTAGGCTGACCTGGAATTAACTATGTAGTCTCAGGGTGGCCTTGAACTCACAGTGATCCTCCTACCTCTGCCTCCCAAGTGCTGGGATTAAAGGCATGCGCCACCACACCTGGCTTGGCACCCCCACTTTCTCTCTCCCTCTCTACCTGCCTATTTCTGTATCTCTGTCTCTCTGTCTCTCTCTACCTGCCTATTTATATATCTCTCTCTCAAATAAATAAAAATAAAATATTTTTTTTTAAAAAAGTTTCTTTGAAAGTCATCTGTTTTGTCTTGACTCTGCAATGTTACTCCTTTGGTCTGGAACTCTTTTTTTTTTAAAAAAACTTTTTATTTTATCTTATTTTTTGGAGAGAGACACAGAGAGAGACAGAGAGAGAGAGAGAGAGAGAGAGAGAGAGAGGAGGAGGGAGGAGGAGGGGAGGGAGGGGGAGGGAGGGAGGGAGGGGAGGGAGGGAGGGAGGGGGGAGGGGAGGAAGACAGAGATGGGCGCGAGCAGTGTCTCAGCTGCTGAGAATGAAATCCAGATGTGTGCGCCCCCTTGTGGTCAAGTGCGGCATTGCGCCCTTGCGTCACTGCATCTGGCTAAACGTGGGACCTGGAGATTGGAACCGCTGGAGATTGGAACCAGTGTTCTTAGGGTTAGGAGGCAGGCGCCTTAACCCCTAAGCCATCTCTCCAGCCCAGGTCTGGAACTCTTATCCTAGCTGACTTCTGTTGCCTTTTAGGCTAGTCTTAGCCTAAATGCTCTTCACTAGCAAGCTTTCCAGAACCCTCAGATGAGGCAAGCTATCACTACTTTTTGCTATTACTCCATCTTAGTCCAAATACAGCACAGGCCCTATTTGTTACTGCCCTTTTTATTTGCTCCTCTGTCTCCCATACCTAACCGGGAGCTTTCTGGAGACGAGAGGCCTACCATATTCTCAACTACAGCCTCACATCTACTCTATAGCCCAGAGTCTAGGAGGTCCCCAGGAATAACTGTTGAATGGGTGAGTGAGCAAACTTTCTTTGTCTTTGCAATACAGACTCAGACACTACTGCAGCTTTTACTACCAATATCCTCAGTTTCTATTCTGGATTACAAGCAATTAATTGGGTGTTTTTCTATTTTGCATGTAGCTTAGGTGGGTGGTTTGGGAATTGAACCTGGGCCAACAGGCATAGCAAGCAAGTTCCTTTAGCCACTGAGACATCTTTCCCCTTGTTCCTCTATTACTATAGACTGGAATTGCATTTTTTAAAGTTTTTTGTTTGTTTGTTTGTTTGTTTGTTTGTTTGTTTGTTTGTTTGTTTTGTTTTGCTTTGTTTTTTGAGGTCTCACTCTAGCTCAGGCTGACCTGAAATTCATTATGTAGTCTCAAGGTGGCCTTCAACTCAAGATGATCCTCCTACCTCTCCCTCCCCAGTGCTGGGATTAAAGACATGAGCCACCATGTCCGGCTAAATTTTTATTTATTCATTTATTTATTTGAGAGAGAAAGAAAGAAGGAGAATGGGTGTGCCAGGGCCTCTAGCCAAGGCAAACGAACTCCAGATGCATTCGCTACCTTGTGTATCTAGCTTATGTGGGTCTTGGGGAACTGAACTTGGATCCTTTGGCTTTGTAGGCAAATGTCTTAACCACTAAGCCGTCTCTCCAGCCTTGAAATTGCATTTTTAAACTTTTTTATATTTTATTTATTTATTTGAGAGACAGAAAGAGGGAGAGAGAGAGAGGGAGAGAGAATGGGTGCACCAGGGGCTCCAGCCACTGCAGATGAACTCCAGATGCATGCACCCCTTGTGTATCTGGCTTACATGGGTCCTGGAGAGTTGAACCAGTATCCTTTAGATTTGCAGGCAAATGCCTTAACCACTAAGCCACCTCTCCAGCCCCTTTTTTATTTTTTTAAAAGATATTTTATTTTATTTGCAAGCAAAGAGACAGATGCACAGAGAGGGAATGGGCACACCAGAGCTTCTAGCCACTGCAAACAAACTCCAGATGCATGAGCCACCTTGTGTATCTGGCTTTTGTGGGTACTGGGGAATCGAACTTGGGTCCTTAAGCTTCTCAGGCAAGCACCTTAACCACTAAGCCATCTCTTCAGCCCCCCCCTTTTTTTTTTGGCTTTTTGAGGTAGGGTCTCACTCTAGCCAAGGCTGACCTGGAATTCACTATGGAGTCTCAGGGTGGCCTTGAACTCATGACAATTCTCCTACCTCTGCCTCCCAAGTGCTGACGTTAAAGGCATGCACCACCAACCCTAGCTGGGATTGCATTTTTAAAAAATTTATTTATTTGTTTGTTTGTTTGTTTGTTTATTTGCAAGCAGAGAGAGAGAGATAGAAGAGAAGCAGATACAGAAAGAATGGGCAAGCCAGGGCCTCAAGCCACTGCAAACAAACTCCAGATGCATGTGTCCCTTGTGCATCTGGCTTATGTGGGTCCTGGAGAATCAAACCGGGATCCTTTGGCTTCACAGGCAAATGCCTTAACTGCGAAGCCATTTCTCCAGCCCCTGGAATTGCATTTTTAATGTTTATACCTCTAGTGACTAATGCAAAGCTATAATTATTTATTATTGAATGCCTACTCTGTTAGATACAGTGAATGTAGACGTGAACAAGGTAGATGTGGCCTGCCTTCCAAATGACATTCCACTGGCAAAGTATGAGTACTCAGTAAACACAAGAATCAGTGACTATCAGTCCTGCTAGGAAACCCCTGCAGAACTTTCCTCTCTGGAGTTATAAAGCAGGAAATACTGGTGTCAGAAAGGGAAAGTAGATTCTTTTGGCAGCCTCTGGACCTTTCTTTGACCAAGCCCATTAGGCAGCAGGTAGGAGAAGAGGTAGGGGTCTTTGGAGAGGGTCAGAGTCCCAAAGACGGGCAGTGATATTGCCACTCAGTGCCAGGCTGTTTGAGAACAACTTTCTTCCCTGCACAGGAGCATAGGGGAAAAAAAATCAGTCCACAGAGGGAAAGGAATAAAAAGGATAGAGATGGTGCCTGGGAGATTGCTCAGTGATTGAAGCACTTGCTTGCAAAGCCTAAGGACCATGAGATTCCCCAGAACCCACGTAAAGCCAGATGCACAAAATGGCACATGCATCTGGTGTTTATTTGCAGTGGCTGGAGTCCCTGTCATGTCCATTCTCTCTCTCTCTGTCTCTCTCTGCTTCTTTGTCTCTCTCTCAAATAAATAAATAAAATATTTTTAAAAAGGATAGAAGCTGGACGTGGCGGTGCACGCCTTTAATCCTAGCACTTGGGAGGCAGAGGTAGGAGGATCACAGTGAGTTCAAGGCCACCCTGAGACTACAGAGTGAATTCCAGGTCAGCCTGAGCTGGGGTGAGACCCTACCTCAAAAAAAAAAAAAAAAAAAAAGGATAGAGATAGGGCTGGAGAGATGGCTTAGCAGTTAAGGTGCTTGCCTGCAAAGCCTAAGGACCCATGTTCAACTCTCCAGAGCCCATGTTAGCCAGATGCACAAAGGTGAGGCAAGCACAAGGTCGCACATGCCCACTAGGTGGTGAAGCGTCTGGTGTTGATTGCAGTGGCTGAGGCCCTGGCATGCCAATCTTCTCTCTCTCTCTTTTTTTTGTTTGTTTGTTTGTTTGTTTGTTTGTTTGTTGTTTGTTTTTTGTTTTTTGAGGTAGGGTCTCACTCTAGCCCAGGCTGTCCTGGAATTCACTATGTAGTCTCTGGGTGTCCTTGAACTCACTGTGATCCTCCTACCTCTGCCTCCCAAATGCTGGGGTTAAAGGCATGTGCCACCACGCCCGGTCTTCACTGTCTCTCTTAAAAAAAAAAAAAAAAAAAAAAAAAGGATAGAGATGACAGAGGAAAAGGGAAGGAGAGAGAAATGGAAGAGAAGGAGAGGGAGTAGAAGACAGAAGGACAGAAGGCCTGCAGGACTGCATCCTATTTGATCCCAGGCAGGCACCTCTGAGTATAGCCCTGCATTTGAGGGAAAAAGAAGGTTCAGTCTTGAACTCTTGAAATTCCCTAGATGCTTTCCAGAACCCAGTGATCCCTCAGGTTGTCTCTGGCTGCATCCAGGCACCCTAGGAGGCCTCCACCATCCCCTAAAAATCAGGATGTACTCCATGTAAACCTCTCAGTGCCAATGTAGAAAACACAGTCTCTGCAGCCACTGATTTTTATCATTGTCAGAAAAGATCATAGACAAGGCCCGCTGTACACCATCTGTTCTCCCACAAAGGGCACAGGCCCTACTCCCCAAGACAGTATCTTCATTTGCAGTCACAGAACAAAAACTTCCTCCAGCTGAGAGCTGGGAGGCAGAGGCTCCACCCCAAGGGGCCCCCAGATGCCAAGCCAGCAGCTTAGGTTCCTTACAGTGCCCTGCTCTCGCTCCTGAGGCTACGATGCCATCTGCTGCTCAGCTGAGGAAACTGGCCCACTATGGCTGCAGAGCCTGAGCCAAGTGTGTGTGTGTGTGTGTGTGTGTGTGTGTGTGTGTGTGTGTTGGGTGGTGAGGGGTGGTAGTGGAGCTGGGCAGGAGGCCCACTCTGGGCCTCAGGAGAGCTATGTCTTTGTTCTGGACAAATCAGCAACAAAGCAAATGCTGTGATCTTTGTCGTCAATCACTGTTATTAGACAAGGCAGGATGCCTATCTTCTATAAGAAGGGATTCTGAAGGCATGGATGGCTCTGCTCTGTCCTTCAGGAAAGCTCAGTGTCATCTCAAGGTTAAATTACCCACAGGAGTCCCAGCCTGCCTATAATTCTGCTTGAAATTCTAGACTTCCTCAAAGTGATTTTTTTTTTTTTAAGTGCAGGTTTAACTAGGATTATTTCAAGCTGAGTTAATGGGATGAATGAAATAATGAGGCCAGGCCTACATGAAGCAGGGCTTTGAAGAAATAAGCATGCTTGTGCTAAATTGACACAGACCCACACACTCTTCAGCAGCTTTCTGAAGCTGCCTGTCTATGTGCTGTTCCTGTTCAGGCATTGTCCCAGAAATGTGATGAGCTCTGGTCTTTTAAGGGCCACATAGATGTTGAAGAGATGGCTAATTTGAAGACATTTCCTGCAGACCAGTTGTGGTAGGCAGCCTCTGAGCAAGATGAGCCTTAGCTCCTGTGCAGTCTTCAACCACTCAGCCATCTCCCCAGCCACTGCTTTTGATTTTTTATAATGTTTTATTTATTTATTTGAGAAAAGAGAGAGAGAGAATGGGCACACCAGGGCCTTTAGCCACTGCAAACAAACTCCAGATGCATGTGCCACCTTGTGCATCTGGCTTATGTGGGTACTGGGGAATCGAACCTGGATCTTTTGGCTTTGCAGCAAATGCCTTAACCATTAAGCCATCTCTCCAGCCCTGCATTTGATTTTTTTTGTTGTTGCTGTTGTTTGGGTTTTTTGATGCAACATCTCGCTCTAGCCCACTCTGACCTGGAACTCACTCTGTAGCCCAGGCAGGTCTCAAGCTCACAGCAATTCTCTTATCTCAGCTTCTGTATTTTACATTCTCAAAGTTTTGGGATAATTTGTTTTGCAACAACATATGACATATGGCTTTATTTTTATATTATAGTCTATTATATTATAGAATTAATTTGCATTATATCACCTCATTTTTTTTTAATCTGGCATCTGCACTCTCCCCTCTCAGTCTCTCTTCATCTTTTACTACCCTGCCTCCTTCTCAGCTGTCTTACTATTGGCTCAGGTCCTTTGAATTTGCTTTTTTCACTTTTCAAACTTCCTCCCACCCACACAGCCATCCCCCAAATGTTTGCATAATCCTCCTTTGCATCCTTCAGGTCTTTATTCAAATGTTACCTTGTTTTGTTTTGATTCTTTTTTAAAACTATTTTTTTTTATTTATTTATTTATTTAAGAGAGAAAGAAAGAGATGGGCAGATAAAAAGAGAATGAGTGCACCAGGGCCCCTGGTAGCTGCAAAAGAATTCCAGATGCATGTGCCACCTTGTGCATCTGTCTTACGTGGGTCCTGGGGAATCGAACCTGGGTCCTTTGGCTTTGCAGGCAAGTGCCTTAACTGCTAAGCCATCTCTCCAGCACATGGTGGCACATGCTTCTGGAGTTCATTTGCAGTGGCTAGAGGCCCTGGTGTGCCCATTCTCTCTATCTCTCTTTGTAATAAATAAATAAAAATAAAATATTTAAAATATATGTGTGTATCTATTTATTCATGTGTGTGTGGGCATGCATGTCCCATGCCATGTATGTGGAGGTCAGAAAATGTGTCTGTGGAACGTTGTCTGTGCTCTACCTGAAAATAAATTTGGCCCACAAACAGCCTTACATGGGTGCCTGGAGAGTTGATCCCCAAGCAGCAGGCTTTGCAAACAAGCTTACAGTCCAGTGGAGGGGCTGGGGGTGTAGGTCAGTGGTAGAGTGCTTGACTAGCATCCATAAGATCCTGGGTTTGATCCTTAGTACTACAAAGAAAGAAAAAAAAAAAAGACTAGACCTCCAGTGGAGGGAGACAGAAATCACAACATAAATATGTAAAATATATTTTATTATGGTGTTATATAATTGTGAGAGCTAAGAATAAAAATAAGGCAGAGAGAGCCGGGCGTGGTGGCACACGCCTTTAATCCCAGCACTCGGGAGGCAGAGGTAGGAGGATTGCCGTGAGTTCGAGGCCACCCTGAGACTACATAGCTAATTCCAGGTCAGCCTGGACCAGAGTGAGACCCTACCTCGAAAAACCAAAAAATAAAATAAAATAAAATAAAAATAATAATAAGGCAGAGCACCAGGCGTGGTGGCACATGCCTTTAATCCCAGCACTCGGGAGGCAGTGGTAGGAGGATCGCCACAAGTTCGAGGCCACCTGAGACTACATAGTGAATTCTAGGTCAGCCTGAGCTAGAGTACCTTGAAAAAAAAAAAAAAAAAAAAAAAAAGGGGGCAGAGAAAACTGGGCATGATGGTGCATGCCTTTAGTCCCAGCACTTGGGAGGCAGAGGTAAGAGGATTGCCATGAATTCAAGGCCACCCTGAGACTACATAATGAATTCCAGATCAGCCTGGGCTAGAGACAGACCCTACTTTGAAAATCTAAAAAAAAAAGTGGGGGTGTCTGGAGAGATTGCTCAACTGTTAAGATGCTTGCCTAAAAAGCCTAATGGCCCCGGTTTGATTTCCCAGTACCCATGTAAAGCCAGATGCACAAAGTGGTGTGTGCATGTGGGTTTAAAGCCCTGGTGCGCCCATTCTCCCTATCTGTATCTCTTTATCTTTCTCAGCTTGCAAATAAATAAAAAATATTTAATAAAAACTAAGGCTGGGGAGATGGCATAATGGTTAAAAGGCTTGCTGCTCAAGCATGAGGACCAGAGTTTGAACCCTCAGCACCTGAGTAAATGCCAGGGACCAGCGTTTGACTCCCCCTGTATCCACATAACCCAGATGCACAGAGTGGCACATGCATCTGGAGTTCATTTCCAGTAGCTGGTGGTCATGGAACGCCCATTCTCTCTCTTTCTATCTGCCTACACATACATGCACATGTACATGTGTACCCACACACATGCAAACACATTCAAACATACACAAAGAGAAAAGGAAGCCAGGCGTGGTGGTGCATGCTTTTAATCCCAGCACTCAGGAGGCAGAGACAGGAGGATCACCATGAGTTTGAGGCCACCCTGGGACTACATAGTGAATTCCAGGTTAGCCTGAGCTAGAATGAGACCCTACCTCAAAAAACAAAACAAAAAGAGAGAGAGAGGAAAAAGAAATAAAATCTAATGCATAGTATGTTTCCAAAGACCACTCAAGAAGAAAAATAAGGCTGGAGAGATGGCATAGCGGTTAAGGCATTTGCCTGCAAAACCAACGGATCCTCGTTCAATTCTCCAGGATCCACATAATCCAGATGCACAAGGGGGTGCATGCACCTGGAATTTGTTTGCAGCAGCTGGAGGCTCTGGCATGCCTATTCCCTCCCTCCCTCCCTCTCTTTCTCTCTCTCTTTCTGCCTCCTTCTCATAAATAAATAAATAAATAAATAAATAAATAAATAAATAAATAAATAAATAACCGGGTGTGGTGGCGCACGCCTTTAATCCCAGTACTCGGGAGGCAGAGGTAGGAGGATTGCCATGAGTTCGAGGCCACCCTGAGACTACACAGTGAATTCCAGGTCAGCCTGGGCTAGAGCAAGACCCTACCTCAAAATAAATAAATAAATAAATAAATAAATAAATAAATAAATAAATAATAAATTTTTAAAAGAAGAAAAATAAAAAGGTCTAAGAGGTATGAGAAATGCAAGTTCCAACATTCTAGCCTCTTGTGAACACTTCAAATTCACATTAATATATTAAGTTTCCAAAAGCCCAGACCCAAAGGTCTTTCCCCAACACACACGACTGCCATTGTGAAAGTGTGCTATATATAAATACAGAGTGTTGCCTTTGGGATCAAAATAGAATTAATACTTTAGCTCAAGAAGGAGTGCTGAACATTCTTGGAACAGAAACCCTCCTGGGGTGTGTGATGAGATCCAGTAGCTGAAATGGAAACGGGGAGGGAAGAGAAGGAAACAGAAAGGAGGAGGCATAAGAGATGCGCCAAGGAAACAAGAATGAGGAAAAGGAAGAGAAAAAGGAAGAAAAAAAAAACGGTGGTGAGGGGATAAAAGTGTAACTAAAAACCCCCTTTGTAAATAACTTGTAGAACAAAAAGAAAGCAGAACTTCCCTAGGGATGGGGGCCGGTAGGAAGGGAATCCTGAAATCCTGGTGCTGCCTGAGGAGCAGCTTATTCCATTGAGTGTTTTTCCTCTGCCAATTTCCGCAGCTGGAGCTCCAGCTTATTTTTCGGCTTCAAGGAAGGAGATTTCTTCTTGAACAAAGAGGAGGAATCAGGTAAACCAAATCTGCAGCTTCTTAATTTAGTGTACTTATTAAGTGCCTGAAGTGGCAGCTGCCATTTTTCTTTTCTTTGTGAACAATGAGCTTTCTGGCAGCATTTGGCACTCCAGAGCAAGCCTGGTTGAGAAAAAGCAGAGGAGCCCTGTGGAGTGGCACGCTTCCTTTAATCCCAGCACTCCAGAGGCAGAGGTAGAAGGATTGCCATGAGTTCGAGGCCACCCTGAGATTATACAGTGAATTCCAAGTCAATCTGGGCTAGAGACACCCTACCTCAAAAGGAGTGGCAATGCCTCCTATAAGGATTCCTTAAGTTAAATGAGTAATGAGACCATCAGGTTCATTCACATCCCAGCACAGACCCATATGTGCAGAAAAGGAGATTCTGAAGCCAGCCTTGATGGCTCACACCTGTAACCCCAACACTCAGGAGGCAGAGACAGAAGGATTGTCTCTAATTCCAGGCCAGTTTGAACTACACAATGAGTTCTAAGCAGTCTGGGCTACAGAGTAAAGCCTACCTTCTTTTTTTTTTTTTTTTTTTTAGGTTTTTCAAGGTAGGGTTTCACTCTAGCCTAGGCTGACCTGGAATTAACTCTGTAGTCTCAGGGTGGCCTCGAACTCATGGCAATCCTCCCCTCTCTGCCTCCCGAGTGCTGGGATTAGAGGCGTGCGCCACCACACCCAGCTCAGCCTACTTTCAAAAGAAAAAGAAGGGTTGCCAAGTGTGGCACACCCCTTTAATCCCAGTACTTGGGAGGCAGAGGTAGGAGGATTGCAGTGAGTTTGAGGCCACCCTAAGACTACAGAGTAAATTCCAGGACTGCCTGAGCTACACTAAGACCCTACCTTGAATGAAAGAAAGAAAGAAAGAAAGAAAGAAAGAAAGAAAGAAAGAAAGAAAGAAAGAAAGAAAGAAGGGAGGAGGGAGGGGAGGGAGGGAGGGAAGGAAGGAGGGAAGGAAGGAAGGAAGAAGAAGAGGGAAGAAGAAGAGGGAAGGGAAGGGAAGGGAAGGAAGGAAGGAAGAAGAAGAAGAGGGAAGGGAAGGGAAGGGAAGGGAAGGGAAGGGAAGGGAAGGGAAGGGAAGGGAAGGGAAGGGAAGGAGGGAGGAGGAAGGAAGGAAGGAAGGAAGGAAGGAAGGAAGGAAGGAAGGAAGGAAGGGGGCTGGAGAGATGGTTCAGCAGTTAAGATATAGGTCAGCCAAGGCTAGAGTGAGACCCTACTTCAAAAAAGAAAAAGAAAGAGGGCTGGAGAGATGGCTTAGTGGTTAAGATGCCTGCCTGCGAAGACTGAGAATGCCCATTTGAATCTCCAGGTCCCACATTTAGCCAGATGCAAAAGTGACACAGCATGCAATGTCTCACATGCACACAAGGGGGCACACACGTCTGGAGTCCGTTCACAGCCACTGAGAGGCCCTGGAGCATCTATTCTCTGTCTCTGTCTCTGTCTCTCTCTCAAATTAGAAAGAAAGAAAGAGAGAAAGAAAGAGAGAGAGAGAGAAAGAAGGAAAGAAAGGAAGGAAGGAAGGAAGGAAGGAAGGAAGGAAGGAAGGAAGGAAGGAAGGAAGGAAGGAAAGAAAAAGAAAAGAAGGGCTGGAGAGAAAGCTTAGCTGTTAATTTGCTGGCCTGCGAAGCCTAAGGACTCAGGTTTGATTCCTCTGTACCCATGTGAGAGTGGCCAGGTAGTTATTTTAGGTAGTTAGGGTGAATGGGCTCCTGAATGTTAAAAATACAAAACAAAACAGGAATGTCTTTGGGCCTATCTTTGTGGACTCCACTTTGTTAGAGATCAAAGCAGAATTTGACTTCTTATCTCTTTCCTAGATTTGTGATCAAGGTGAACAAGGGGTGATCAAGGCCAGCCTGGGCTAGAGCGAAACCTTACCTCGAAGAAAAAAAAAACTTATTTGTGTGTTGTATGTACCTATGCCTTTATTATCCATTCATCTATTGCTGGTTTCATATAGAGGATATTGACTAGTGTACCAGTTAATCTGCATGTGAAAGTACCTCTATGGTATGCAGATTTAAAATCCTTTGGGTGTATGGCCAGGAGTAGTATGCCAGGATTATATGATAGTTCTATTTTTATGTATTTATTTTATTAAGTATGGATACATCATGTGTTAGTACCATCCTTCCTCTTGTCCCTGCTCCCATTCTGCTGGGGGGCCTCCTCAATGGGGTTTCAGGTTTTTCCCGTGGGGTTGTGGGTTATGCCTTGTGGGGGCAGCAATCAGTTATTGGGGAGAGGCAGTGCCTCTGGGCATGATGTCCAAACTTGTGGCTCTAACAATCTTTCCACCCCCTCTTCCACAAAATTCCCTGAGCTGTGGTGGGTGTGTTTTAAGTCTACTTCAGTGATGAGCTCTTAAGAGCCTCTGCATCTCTGCTTTGGTAGGTATTGAGTATCCTCAGGGTCTGAGTCCTACACCCTGGTGCTAATTGTCAGGCTCACCATGGAAGCTGTATTCTTTAAAAAAAAAAAAAAAAAAAAGATTTATATTTATTTATTTATTAGAGACAGAGAGAAAGAGAATGGGTGCACCAGGACCTCTGCAAACAAACTCCAGATGTATGCGTCACCATGTGCATCTGGCTTACGTGGGACGTGGAGAATTGAACTTGGGTCCTTAGGCTTTGCAGGCATGCACCTTAACTGCTAAGCCATCTCTCCAGCCCAGAAGCTGTATTCTTGCTCATCTCCCCAGTTCCTCTGTGGTTTCAGCTGGGGTTTGGCTGAAGTACAAGGGTGGTTTATCTCCTTGGTCTCGCTACTGTCTGAGAAAAAAAAAAAAGCAGATTCTCCAAGAGAGAGTAAAGTCGGCACAGGTTAAATGGGTGGGTAACCAATAGCTTTCTGATTGGCTAAGAAGTCCACTCAATGTAAAAGGAACCCATATCTGGAACTGAGAACCAGGTCAGAATACTATGGAGACAAAGATTATGCTCTCCAAGCCAGGTGTGGTGGCGCATGCCTTTAATCCCAGCACTCTGGAGGCAGAGGTAGGAGGATCACTGTGAGTTCAAGGCCACCCTGAGACAACATAGTTAATTCCAGGTCAGCCTGGGCCAGAGTGAAACCCTACCTGAAAAAAAAAAAAGGGGGGGGTTGCTGGAGAGATGGCTTAGTGGTTAAAGCATTTGCCTGCAAAGCCAAAGGACCTCGGTTCGATTCCCCAGACCCACATAAGCCAGATGCACAAGGTGGCGCAAGCTTCTGGAGTTCATTTGCAGTGGCTGGAGGCCCTGGTACACCCATTCTCTCTCTCTCTCTCTCTCTCTCTCTGTCTGTCTGCCTCTTTCCCTCTCTCACTCTCTCAAATAAATAAATAAAATTAAAAATCAATCAATAAATAAAGATTATGCTCTCCAATGTCAAGCTCTCACTAATCTTGGGCTAAATGAGGGACTGCATCCATCAAATTCTCCCTAAATTAATAACAGCCTATTTTTATTTTTTGAGGAACCTCCATACTGATTTCCACAGTAAGTGAACAAGTTCACATTCCTCTCTGCAGGTTCCTGTTTCTCCACATCTTCATGAGCATTTGTTGTCATTTATTGATAATAGTCATTCTGAGTGGGGGGAAGATGGAATCTCAAAATGGTTTTAATTTGTATTCATTTTTTAAAATATTTTACTTATTTTCTTTTTTTATTTTATTATTTTTCATTGACAACTTCTTTAATTGTAGACAATATCCCATGTTATTTCCCTTTCCCCACTTTCCCCTTTGAAACTTCACTCTCCATCATATCCCCTCCCCCTCTCAATCAGTCTCTCTTTTCAGTTTGATTACTTATTTTCAAGCAGAGAGAGAGAAAAACAGAGGGAATATGGGCACACCAGGGCCTCTTGCCACTGCAAACAAACTCCAGACACATGTGCCACTTTTACATCTGGTTTTATGTGGGCACTGGGAATTCAAACACAAGATATCAGGCTTTGGTAGCAAGAGCTTTTTTAAAATTTATTTATTATTTATTTGAGAGAGAGAGAAAGAGACAGAGAGAAAGAGAGAGATTGAGAATGGGCACTCCAGGGCCTCTAACCACTGCAAATGAATTCCAGGTACATGCACCGCCTTGTGCATCTGTGCATCTGGCTTATGTGGGTCCTGGAGAGTTGAACTGGGATCCTTTGGCTTTGCAGGCAAATGCCTTAACCCCTGAGCCACCTCTCCAGCCCTGTAGCAAGAGCCTTTAACTGGGCTTAGAGACTGCTTAGTGGTTAAGGCACTTGCCTGCAAAGCCAAAGGACCCAGGTTTGATTTCCCAGGACCCACATAAAGCCAGACGCACAAGGTGGTGCATGCGTCTGGAGTTTGTTTGCAGTGGCTAGAGGCCCTGGTGTGCCCATTCATATTCTCTCTCTCTCTCTCTCTCTCTCTCTAAAATAAATAAAAAAATATTAAAAAAAAGAGCCGTTAACTGCTGAGCTATCTCCCAGCCCTTAATTTGCATTTCCCTGATGTTTAAAACATTTTAAAATATTTATTGGACATTTATATCCTTTAAGAACTTTCAGTTTGGGGGACTGAGTATATAGGGCCTGAGAGGGTCTGAGACTACCTAAGTTCTATGCTCCATGACGCACATAAATAGGCATGGCCATTCACATCTGTAACCCTAATCCTGGGGAGAATAAGGATTAAAGAATCAAGACAGTCATGTGGCGCACGCCTTTAATCCTAGCACTGGGGAGGCAGAGGTAGGAGGATCACCATGAGTTCGAAGCCACCCTGAGACTACATAGAGAATTCCAGTCAGCCTATGCTAGAGCGATACTCTACCTCTGGAGGGGGAGGGGGGACAGGAAAACTGTGGAGCTTTTGAAAACCAAGCTCTACATTCAAAGAGAGATTATCTCTCAAGGAAATATACAGATGAGTGATAGGAGAGGGCAGGCACACACATGTGCATCTAACACACACATACAGAACGTACCACACTACACATGCAAAAATAAATAAGTAAATAAATAAATAAACAGAAACCTGCTATTTGGAGATGTGGATATAACCCAGTTGGTAAAGTGCCTGCCTAGCGTGCATGAGGCTCTCTGACCCACCCAGAATACCATATAAACCAGGTGTAGAGGTGCACACCCATAATCCCAGCCTGGACTATGTAGTGAGTTCAAGGTCAGCCTGGGCTTCATGAGACCCTCACCGCAAAAAGAATTGTCAGTTCAATTCATTATCCCATTTATTCAAGCGTAGACAATTTTCCTGCTCAGAACCCTCCCAGCTTGAGGGGGAGGACCCTTCTCAGCTTGGGACCTTTTCTGCTTTACTTCTACTCTCTCTTGAATCTTTCATAACTATGAAAAAAAAGTAAGATAAAGAAATAATAAGGAACTGGAGAGATGGTTTAGCAGTTAAGGTGCTTGCCTGTGAAGCCTAAGGACCCAGGTTTGGTTCCCCAGAATCCACGTAAAGCAGATGCACAAAGTGACACATGCATCTGGAGTTCATTTGTGTTCATTTGAGGCCCTGGCATGCCCATTGTCCCATTGTCTCCCAATAAAAAAAAAAAAAAAAATATATATCTCTGTCTCTCTCAATAAAAAAAAAATATATATACAAATAAATAAATAAATAGAATAATCCTCACAGAGGTAGGAGGATTGTTGTGAGTTCAAGGCCACCCTGAGACTACATAGTGAATTCCAGGTCAGCCTGGGCCAGAGTGAGACCCTACCTCAAAAAAAAAAAAAATCAACAAATTTATGTTAAGTAGAAGGGAGTAAAATAGAAAAAAATTATATTCTTTATATATAAAATATATATTAAACAACTATAGATATTGGGCCTTGCTACATTGCCCAGGCTGGTCCCAAACTCCTAGGCTCAAATAATTCTCTTGTCTTAGCCTCTTGGGTAGTTGAGACTAGGCCACTAAGCCTACTATTATCCCTAACTTATAGGTGAGGCACTGAGATCCAGAGGTTACTTACCTCAAAGTCAAACAGGTAATATATAGGTGTGGTAGTCAGAAGTAGTTCTATATCTGACTTTCAAGCCCATGTTCTGTCTAGCCAGGGGATATATATCAATACAAATCAAGGTTTTGGGTGAGGGCCTGGGACAAGGATTTTGTTTTGTTTTGTTTTTCGAGGTAGGGTTTCACTGTACCCCAGGTTGACCTGGAATTCACTACGTAGTTTCAGAGTGGCCTTGAACTCACAGCGATCTTCATACCTCTGCCTCCCAAGTGCTGGGATTAAAGGCATGCGCCACCACACCCGGCATGGGACAAGGATTTTAAGGCCAACATTAATTTTAAAGAAGAAACCTGGAAGAAAAGTAATAGCCAGGAAGAGAATGAGAGACAACAAGATAAGAAGACTCAGCACAAACAAGCAAGATAAAAATAGCTTCCCAGCACTGTCCTTTTAAAATTACTTTCTATATTTGAGCCTAAGTGACAAGTGAAATCTCCTCTGTAATTTCCCATGTGTTCAGTTTAATGAATTTCCGGCAAATGGTTTCGGTATTAGAGGGCCAATTTGGACTTGGTGGGAGTGGGGGGATGGTGAGAAAATGAGGGGTATGAAAATAGACTAACAAATTGAGTCTAGCAACCAGATGAAGAGGGTATTGGAGACATGTGTGGAGGAAGCCAAGTCCTGGAATGTGAGCATCTCCCTGGACTGGGACTTGGTCTTGCTATGGCTGATGTCACCCCTATGTACCTTAGACAGAGCCAGAATCCCAGGCTGCCTTTTGACTTTTTGTTGTTGTTGTTTGTTTGTTGTTTTTCAAAGAATGGTCACACTCTAGCTCAGGCTGACCTGGAATTCACTATGTAGTCTCAGGGTGGCCTTGAACTCATGGTGATCCTCCTACCTCTGCTTCCCAAGTGCTGGGATTAAAAGTGTGGGCCACCACACCTGGCTTCAAGAGAAAGAATGGGCGCATTCCAGGCGCATGCACCACCTTGTGCGCCTGGCTTACGTGGGTCCTGGAGAATCAAACCAGGGTCCTTTGGCTTTGCAGGTAAGTACTTTAACCACTAAGCCATCTCTCCAGCCCCCTTTCAACTATGTTTTGGCCTATATTTTGCCTTGCATCTGAAGAGCTGTGTTTATTTACAAAGGGTTCATTGTCATAATAATTTAAACATTGGAGTACTTTAGGTCCCACATGCCTTGCACACAGCAGGTACACCACAGATGTTGACTCCGCAGAGTTAGGGAGTGGGAGGAAGGAATGCTTGTCACTCCTCCAATCTATTGTGCTGCTCACCCAATCTTTTCCCATAGACTGGAGAGGAAGCTCTGAGAAGACAGGGGACCCACTGACACAGTCCTTTCTTAACCTTAAAACTGAAAGTACCAGGGGTTGGGAAGATGGGTTAGCATTAACAGTACTCGCTTGCAAAGCCTGCTGGTCTAGGGTTCAATTCCCTAGTCACCCACATAAACCTGGAGGGGATTTATTCATCTAAAATATACAATTCATAAATAAAATATTTTATTTTACTTTTTTAGAGAGAGTGAGAGAGATAGAGACAGAGGGAGAGAGAGAATTGGCATGCCAGGACCTCAGCCACTGCAATTGAACTCCAGATCCTTGCACCACCTAGTGGGTGTGTGTAACCTTGCACTTGCCTAATCTTTGTGCATCTGGCTTAAGTGGGATCTACAGAGTTAAAAATGGGTCCTTGGGCTTCGCAGGCAAGTGCCTTAACTGCTGAGCCATCTCTCCAGCCCTGGTTAAAGGTGCTTGCTTGAAAGCCTGACAGCCTGAGTTCAAGTCCCCAGTACGCACATAAAGCCAGATGTACAAAGTGGTACATGCATCTGGAGTTCATTTGCAGGAACAAGAGGTACTGATGTGTCCATTTTCTCTCTCTTCCTATCTTTCCCTCTCTGTCTCTATGCTTGCAAATAAATAATAAAATATTTTTAAAAAATAAAGTTCTTTGTAAAGTATACAATTCAGTTGGGTGTGGTAGCATGCCCTTGTAATTCTAGCACTCCAGTGACTATAGCAGGAGCTTCCCAAAGAGTTAGAGGCCAGTACAGGTTACATATCAAGACCCAGTTTCAAAAAACTCAAAGAGGGCTGGAGAGATGGCTTAATGGTTAAGGCGCTTGCCTGCAAAGCCTGAGGACCCAGGTTTAATTCTCCAAGTTCCACATAAGCCAGATGCACATGGTGGCATATGCATCTGGAGTTCATTTGCAGTGGCTAGAGCCCTGGCATGCCCATTCTCTTTCCCTCTCTCTCTCTCTTTCTCTCTGTAATAAGTAAATAAAAATTAAATATTTAAAAGAAACTCAAAGAAGCTGGGCATGATGGTACACACCTTTAATAACAGCACTCAGGAGGCAGAGATAGGAGGATTGCTGAGGATGGGCACACCAGGGCCTCTTGCCACTGCAAACAAACTTGAAACATGTATCACTTTGTGCGTCTGGTTTATGATGGTGCTGGGTTATCAAACCCAAGTCATCAGACTTTGAAAGCAAGTACCTTTAACTACTGAGCCATCTCTCCAGCCCTGTATACAGATTTTTTTTTTTTTTGGATCTGTTTTCATTCCGTTTGGCTGAATATCTAGGTATGGAATCACCAAATCATAGTATGTGAGGTACTGTTAGATTCTTTTCTTTCTTTCCTTCCTTCCTTTCTTTTCTTTTCTTTCTTTCTGACCTGGAATTCACTATGTAGTCTCAGGGTGGCCTCAAACTCAAATTCGAACTCACCGTGATCCTCCTACCTCTGCCTCCTAAGTGCTGAGATTAAAGGCATGCACCATCATGCCTGACCTTTTTTTTTTTTTTGAATCAGTATTTTGCTCTAGCCCAGGCTAGTCTCAAAGTCATGGTGATCCTCCTACTTCAGCCTCCTGAGTCCTGGAATTATAAGTACATACTATCAAACCCAGCTACCAGACTGTCTTCCAAAGTATCTGTTATCATTTCACACTCCTACCAACATTACATGAGGATTCCAGTTTCTCCACATTCCTGCCACTCTAATTGCGCTTTTGAGAAATAACAAGGGAAACTGCAGAACCTATCTAACTCAAGGAGCTATTTCACAGCAGCCAGTGGAGTGCTGGGATGGAAGATGAGCCCTTCTCCTTTAAGGGCATCGAATCAGCCAGAGAAAATACAGCCATCTCCAGAACTCTCCCTGACCACAGACTGGAAAGCTAGTCCCAACCTGGATGCCTATACCATTTGTTGTTCCTCACTACACTGTAAGCTTTAAAAAAGAGCATGTGGAGGCTGGAGAGTTGGCTTAGCAGTTAAGGTACATGCCTGCAAAACCTAATGACCCAGGCTCAAATCTGCAGGGCCCATGTAAGCCAGATGCACATGGTGGCACATGTGTCTGGAGTATGTTTGCAGTGGCTAGAGGCCCTGGCATGCCCATTCTCTTCTCTCTCTCTCTCCTCCTCTCTCAGTCTCTAATAAATAAATAAATAAAAATAAATCTAGGGGGCTGGAGGGATGGCTTAGCGGTTAAGGCGTTTACCTGTGAAGCCTAAGGACCACAGTTCAATTCTCCTCTACAGATTCTATGTAAGCCAGATGCACAAGGGGGCATATGCATCTGGAGTTCGTTTGCAGTGGCTGGAGGCCCTGGTGCACCCATTCTCACTCTTCCTCTCTCTCTTTCCCTCTCTCTAAACTCTAATAAATAAATTAATTAAAATAAAATCTTTAAAAAAAAAATCTAGGGGCTGGAGAGATGGCTTAATGGTTAAGGTGTTTGCCTGCAAAGCCAGAGGATCCCAGTTTGACTCTCCAGGACCCATGTAAAACAGATGCACATGGTGGCGGCTAGAGGCTCTGGTGTGCCCATTCCTTCTCTCTCTCTTTCTCTTTTTCTCCCTCTCTCTGTCTCTAATCAATAAATTTTTTTTAATGTTAAAAAATAAATAAATCTAAAAAAAAAAAAAGAGCATGTGGGCTGGGCGTGGTGGTATTCATTTTTAATTCCAGCACTTGGGAGGCAGAGATAGGAAGATGGCCGTGAGATTACATAGCAAATTCCAGGTCAGCCTGGGCTAGAACAACATATATATATAAAGCCAGGCGTGGTGGCTCACGCCTTTAATCCCAGCACTTGGGAGGCAGAGGTAGGAGAATTGCCATGAGTTTGAGGCCACCCTGAGACTACATAGTGACTTCCAGGTCAGCCTGGGCCAGGGTGATAACCCTACCTCAAAAAAAAAAAAAAAAAAAAACTACAAACAATAAAAAAGAGCATGTGTTGCCAGGCATGGTGATGCACACCTTTAATCCCAGCACTTGGTAGACAATTTTTCTACAACTTTGTGTTGGGCCTGATTCATAGCTATCTTTAGCTACACGAATTTTGTTTTGTTTTGTTTTGTTTTATGTTTTGAAGCAGGGTCTCACTCTAGCCCAGAATGACCTGGAACTCATTCTGTAGCCCAGGATGGCCTCAAACTCACTTTGCTCATCCTACCTCTGCCTCCTAAGTGAGACTAATTGTGTGCAACACCATACCCAGTCAACACACTCTAGCCCAGGCTGACCTGGAATTCACTATGTAGTCTCAGGGTGGCCTCGAACTCATGGCGATCCTCCTACCTCTGCCTCCCGAGTGCTGGGATTAAAGGCGTGCGCCACCATACCTGGAGAGAGCTATGATTTTTGATTTTCATAAGCCCCAATGATTCTCTAGATTCCACACCTCACAGGCCTGAGGTTACAGGCAAGGACCTCATGCTTGCTTGGCAAGCACTCTTTTGGTAGTTGTGTTGCAAGGCAGGGTTCTCACTCTAGTCCAGGTTGACCTGGAACTCACTCTCTAGCCCCGGGCTAACCTCAAATTTGTGGCAACCCTCCTACTTCAGCCTCCGGAGTGCTGAGACTAAAGGCATTCATAACTCTGCTTGGCAAGCACTCTCTCTTTTTTTTTTTTTTTTTATTTTATTTTTCGAGGTAGTCTCTCACTCCAGTGCTGGGATTAAAGGTGTGGGCCACCATGCCCGGCAGCTACTATAATTTTAACTGCAGGTATAAGAAATAAGATGCTGCCAGGCATGATGGCGCACTCCTTTAATCCCAGCACTCGGGAGGCAGAGGTAGGAGGATCGCTGTGAGTTCAAAGCCACCCAGAGATTACATAGTGAATTCCAGGTCAGCCTGAGCTAGAAAGAAGATGCTATAGTATCTGTAATTCCAGGTCACCTGAGGTATGAAAGAAAGTAGAGACAGGAAAATCATCTGAAAGCTTGTGGACCAGCAAGCCTGGCAAATGCAGCAATGAACTATTTGAGACGCTGCCTCACACAAGGTGGAAGGTGGTGAAGAATACCTGAAGTTGTCCTTTGACCTTCACACACACTCACACACGCACGCATGCACGCACGCACGCACGCACACACGCACACATCATACTCATAATGATTGGCCTTTCTTCCCCGTTAATCTTGCTTTCTACTTGGACTAATCTGTGAATACAGTCAACACTAGGTCCCTTTTTCGCTAAAATTCCTCATATTTCTCTGTGCTTAGTTTCTTCCTGTCTTGTCTCTGAAATCACACATGCACATGTATGTATACAACCAAAGAGAAAGATACACATACCTTTCCTCTTCATGAATGTTTAGGGTAGTTCTGCCTTCTCCATTCTGTGGATTGGGAAAAAAAGCAAAATATATAAGGTGCAAGCCGGATGTGATGACGCACGCCTTTAATCCCAGCACTTAGGAGGCAGAGGTAGGAGGATCGCTGTGAGTTCGAAGCCAGCCTGAGAATACAGAGTGAATTCCAGGTCATCCTGGGCTAGAGTGAGACCCTACCTTGAAAATCAAAAAAATAAAATAATTTATATATATATGGTGCAGAGCTCTGCAAGACACTTGCCCATCCAATCTGCTTGGGTTTTCTAGCTCTCATAACCCTCCTTTATGAACGCTATGAGAGGCTGGATGCTCCACTGATGATGGCAGCAGTCTGTAGCCACATTCCTGTATAGCTGCATAACAGGTTTCCTCACTTCCAGCCCAGCACGATTATGTGAATTAAAAAAAAATTTTTTAGCTGGGCGTGGTGGTGCACACCTTTAATCCCAGCACTTGGGAGGCAGAGGTAGGAGGATCACCATGAGTTCAAGGCCACCCTGAGAATACATAGTGAATTCTAGGTCAGATTGGACTAGGGTGCACCCCTATCTTGAAAAAAAAATTAAATCCTATTTAAGGAATTTAGGGGTTTTTATTTGTTTATTATTATTATTTATTTATTGAGAGAGAAGCACTGCAAACTCCAGATGCATGTGCCACCTTGTGCATCTGGCTCATGTAGGTATTGGGGAATTGAACCTAGGTCCTTTGGCTTTGCCAGCAAGAGTCTTAACCATTAAGCCATCTCTCTAGACCTAAAATTTTTAAAATTTAAATATTCATATATTTGAAAGATAGAGGCAGATAGAGAAGGAGGGAGAGAGAGAATGGGCATGCCAGGGTCTCTAGCCACTATAAATAAACTCCAGATACATGCACCATCTTGTGCATCTGGCATTACATGGGTACTGGGGAATTGAACCTGAGTCCTATGGCTTTGCCAGCAAGCGCCTTAACCCCTAAGCAATCTCTCCAACTCATGATTATATGAATTTTTAAATTACTGTATTTATATAAGCCTCTCCCCAACCAGAGTCTCTGTCTTTTAAACCTGGGCTAGATTTGGGCTTGCCATTTCTCCAGTGGTTCTTTGACCTTTGTAGCCTAGGGTTTCCTGTTAGAATCAACTTGGGACTCTGGGCTTTTTCAGCTTGGGGCCTACTAGGGTTGGGATGCACAGGAAGCACATTATTATTATTAGAGAGCTGAAGAAATAGACAATCAAACATGTTGGCAGATGCCAAAGGAAGTGGCTGATTCCCAGGGGCTTGCCTGACAACTGTCAGATACATTGATCAGCAGAGATGCCAGGGAAAAAGCGTGGAAAGGAAGTTGGAAAGGGAGAATTATAGGTGTTACAAAATGAACTTAAGAATTTGGGCTGGGCTGGGCATGATGGCTCATGCCTTTAATCCCAGCACTTGGGAGGCAGAGGTGGGAGGATCGCTGTGAGTTCAAGGCCATCCTGAGACTACATAGTGGATTCCAGGTCAGCCTGAGCTAGAATGAGATCCTACCTCAAAAAAGAAAAAAAGAAAAAGAATTTGGGCTGGGGAAATGGCTTAGCAGTTAAGGTGGTCACCTGTGAAGCCTAAGGACCCTGGTTCAATTCCCCTGAACCATGAAAACCAGATGCACAAAGGGGTGCATGCAACTGGAGTTCTTTGCAGTGTCTGGAAGCCCTGTGTGCCCCATTCTCTCTCTCTCTGCCTCATCCTCTCTCTCAATTAAATAAAATCTTTTTTAGAAAAGAATTATTGCTGATGGGCTGTGGTCTGGGCCTTAGTATTGCCATCTATTCAACAGACCGGAATCATGGTAATTCTTTTTTTTTAATTTTTTTATTATTTTATTTATTTTTGGAGAGAGACACAGAGAGAGACAGAGAGAGGGAGAGAAAGACAGATAGAGATGGGTGCGCCAGCAGCCTCTCAGCTGTTATGAACGAAATCCAGATGTGTGTGCCCCCTTGTGGTCAAGTGCGGCATTGTGCCTTTGCGTCACTTTGCATCTGTGGGACCTGGAGATTGGAACCGGGTTCTTAGGCTTAGCAGGCAGGCGCCTTAACCACTAAGCCATCTCTCCAGCCCATGGTAAGTCTTTTTAAAAATATTTTTATTTTTAAAATATTTTTATTTTTTAAAATTTATTCATTTGAGAGAGATAGATAAAGGGGCAGATATAGAGAGAGCCATGTTATTTCCTCCTCCCCCACTTTCCCTTTGAAACTTCACTTCCATCATATCCTCCTCTCAATCAGTCTCTTTCAGTTTGAGAGACAGAGAGAAAGAGAGAGATTGAGAATGGGCACTCCAGGGCCTCTAACCATCATGAAACACTCAGGCCACGCACCGCTCTTGCATCTGTGCATCTGTTTATGGGTCCTGGAGAGTTAACTGACCTGAGCTTTAGGGCAAATGCCTTAACCCCTGAGCCACCTCCAGCCCTGTAGCAAGAGCCTTTAACTGGGCTTAGAGACTGCTTAGTGGTTAAGGCACTTGCCTGCAAAGCCAAAGGACCCAGGTTTGATTTAGACCTGACATAAAGCCAGACGCACAAGGTGGTGCATGCGGTCTGGAGTTTGTTTGTAGTGGCTAGGAGGCCCTGGTGTGCCCATTCATATTCTCTCTCTCTCTCTCTCTCTTCACAAGACATATATAAATAAAAATAATATTAAAACTTTAAAAAAGAGCCGTTAACTGCTGAGCTATCTCCAGCCCCACTTGTATTTCCTGATGTTTAAAACATTTTAAAATATTTATTGACATTTATATCCTTAAGAACTTTCAGTTTGGGGGACTGAGTATAGGGCCTGAGAGGGTCTGAGACTACCTAAGTTCTATGCTCCATGACGCACATAAATAGGCATGGCCATTCACATCTGTAACCCTAATCCTGGGGAGAATAAGGATTAAAGAATCAAGACAGTCATGTGGCACACTCCTTAATCCCAGCACTGGGAGGCAGAGGTAGGAGGATCACCATGAGTTCAAGCCACCCTGAGACTACATAGAGAATTCCAGTCAGCCTATGCTAGAGCGGCCATCACTCCTGGAGGGGAGGTGGACAGGAAAACTGTGGAGCTTTTGAAAACCAAGCTCTACATTCAAAGAGAGATTATCTCTCAAGGAAATATACAGATGAGTGATAGGAGAGGGCAGGCACACATGTGCATCTAACACACACATACAGAACGCACACACTACACATGCAAAAATAAATAAGTAAATAAATAAATAAACAGAAACCTGCTATTTGGAGATGTGGATATAACCCAGTTGGTAAAGTGCCTGCCTAGCGTGCAGCATGAGGCTCTCGACCACCCAGAATACCATTCTGGGACTATGTCGGAGTTCACATCAGCCTGGGCTTCTATGAGACCCTCACCACAGTGAATTATTGCCCACCCATTATCCCATTTATTCAAGCGTAGACAATTTTCCTGCTCAGAACCCTCCCAGCTTGAGGGGAGGACCCTTCTCAGCTTGGGACCTTTTCTGCTTTACTTACTCTCTCTTGAATCTTTCATAAATTATGAAAAAAAAGTAAGATAAAGAAATAATAAGGAACTGGAGAGATGGTTTAGCAGTTAAGGGGTGCTTGCCTGTGAAGCCTAAGGACCCAGGTTTGGTTCCTAATCCACGTAGAAAGCAGATGCACAGCTTAATACATGCACTGGAGTTCATTTGTGTTCATTTGAGGCCCTGGCATGCCCATTGTCTCCTCTCTGTCTCTCTCAATAAAAAAATATATATACAAATAAATAAATAAATAGAATAACTCACAGAGGTAGGAGGATTGTTGTGAGTTCAAGGCCACCCTGAGACTACATAGTGAATTCCAGGTCAGCCTGGGCCAGAGTGAGACCCTACCTCAAAAAAAAAAAAAAAAATCAACAAATTTATGTTACAGAAGGAGTAAAATAGAAAAAAATTATATTCTTTATATATAAAATATATATTAAACAACTATAGATATTGGGCCTTGCTACATTGCCCAGGCTGGTCCCAAACTCCTAGGCTCAAATAATTCTCTTGTCTTAGCCTCTTGGGTAGTTGAGACTAGGCCACTAAGCCTACTATTATCCCTAACTTATAGGTGAGGCACTGAGATCCAGAGGTTACTTACCTCAAAGTCAAACAGGTAATATATAGGTGTGGTAGTCAGAAGTAGTTCTATATCTGACTTTCAAGCCCATGTTCTGTCTAGCCAGGGGATATATATCAATACAAATCAAGGTTTTGGGTGAGGGCCTGGGACAAGGATTTTGTTTTGTTTTGTTTTTCGAGGTAGGGTTTCACTGTACCCCAGGTTGACCTGGAATTCACTATGTAGTCTCAGGGTGGCCTCAAACTCAAATTCGAACTCACCGTGATCCTCCTACCTCTGCCTCCCGAGTGCTGGGATTAAAGGCATGCGCCCACCACACCCGGCATGGGACAAGGATTTTAAGGCCAACATTAATTTTAAAGAAGAAACCTGGAAGAAAAGTAATAGCCAGGAAGAGAATGAGAGACAACAAGATATACACTGTTAATAAACAAGCAAGATAAAAATAGCTTCCCAGCACTGTCCTTTAAAATTACTTCTATATTTGAGCCTAAGTGACAAGTGAAATCTCCTCTGTAATTTCCTCATGTGTTCAGTTTAATGAATTTCCGGCAAATGGTTTCGTATTAGAGGGCCAATTTGGACTTGGTGGGAGTGGGGATGGTGAGAAAATGAGGGGTATGAAAATAGATCAACAAATTGAGTCTAGCAACCAGATGAAGAGGGTATTGGAGACATGTGGAGGAAGCCAAGTCCTGAATGTGAGCATCTCCCTGGACTGGGACTTGGTCTTGCTATGGCTGATGTCACCCCTATGTACCTTAGACAGAGCCAGAATCCCAGGCTGCCTTTTGACTTTTTGTTGTTGTTGTTTGTTTGTTGTTTTTCAAAGAATGGTCACACTCTAGCTCAGGCTGACCTGAATTCACTATGTAGTCTCAGGGTGGCCTTGAACTCATGGTGATCCTCCTACCTCTGCTTCCCAAGTGCTGGGATTAAAAGTGTGGGCCACCACACCTGGCTTCAAGAGAAAGAATGGGCATTCCAGGCGCATGCACCACCTTGTGCGCCTGGCTTACGTGGGTCCTGGAGAATCAAACCAGGGTCCTTGGCTTTGCAGGTAAGTACTTTAACCACTAAGCCATCTCTCCAGCCCCTTTCAACTATGCTTTGGCCTATATTTTGCCTTGCATCTGAAGAGCTTTGTGTTTATTTACAAAGGGTTCATTGTCATAATAATTTAAACATTGAGTACTTTAGGTCCCACATGCCTTGCACACAGCAGGTACACCACAGATGTTGACTCCGCAGAGTTAGGGAGTGGGAGGAAGGAATGCTTGTCACTCCTCCAATCTATTGTGCTGCTCACCCAATCTTTTCCCATAGACTGGAGAGGAAGCCTGAGAAGACAGGGGACCCACTGACACAGTCCTTTCTTAACCTTAAAACTGAAAGTACCAGGGTTGGGAAGATGGGTTAGCATTAACAGTACTCGCTGGTAAAGCCTGCTGGTCTAGGGTTCAATTCCTAGTCACCCACATAAACCTGAGGGGATTTATTCATCTAAAATATACAATTCATAAATAAAATATTTTTATTTTACTTTTTAGAGAGAGTGAGAGAGATAGAGACAGAGGAGAGAGAGAATGGGCATGCCAGGGTCTCTAGCCACTATAAATAAACTCCAGATACATGCACCATCTTGTGCATCTGGCATTACATGGGTACTGGGAATTGAACCTGAGTCCTATGGCTTTGCCAGCAAGAGTCTTAACCATTAAGCCATCTCTCTAGACCTAAAATTTTTAAAATTTAAATATTCATATATTTGAAAGATAGAGGCAGATAGAGAAGGAGGGAGAGAGAGAATGGGCATGCCAGGGTCTCTAGCCACTATAAATAAACTCCAGATACATGCACCATCTTGTGCATCTGGCATTACATGGGTACTGGGAATTGAACCTGAGTCCTATGGCTTTGCCAGCAAGAGTCTTAACCATTAAGCCATCTCTCTAGACCTAAAATTTTTAAAATTTAAATATTCATATATTTGAAAGATAGAGGCAGATAGAGAAGGAGGGAGAGAGAGAATGGGCATGCCAGGGTCTCTAGCCACTATAAATAAACTCCAGATACATGCACCATCTTGTGCATCTGGCATTACATGGGTACTGGGAATTGAACCTGAGTCCTATGGCTTTGCCAGCAAGAGTCTTAACCATTAAGCCATCTCTCTAGACCTAAAATTTTTAAAATTTAAATATTCATATATTTGAAAGATAGAGGCAGATAGAGAAGGAGGGAGAGAGAGAATGGGCATGCCAGGGTCTCTAGCCACTATAAATAAACTCCAGATACATGCACCATCTTGTGCATCTGGCATTACATGGGTACTGGGAATTGAACCTGAGTCCTATGGCTTTGCCAGCAAGAGTCTTAACCATTAAGCCATCTCTCTAGACCTAAAATTTTTAAAATTTAAATATTCATATATTTGAAAGATAGAGGCAGATAGAGAAGGAGGGAGAGAGAGAATGGGCATGCCAGGGTCTCTAGCCACTATAAATAAACTCCAGATACATGCACCATCTTGTGCATCTGGCATTACATGGGTACTGGGAATTGAACCTGAGTCCTATGGCTTTGCCAGCAAGAGTCTTAACCATTAAGCCATCTCTCTAGACCTAAAATTTTTAAAATTTAAATATTCATATATTTGAAAGATAGAGGCAGATAGAGAAGGAGGGAGAGAGAGAATGGGCATGCCAGGGTCTCTAGCCACTATAAATAAACTCCAGATACATGCACCATCTTGTGCATCTGGCATTACATGGGTACTGGGAATTGAACCTGAGTCCTATGGCTTTGCCAGCAAGAGTCTTAACCATTAAGCCATCTCTCTAGACCTAAAATTTTTAAAATTTAAATATTCATATATTTGAAAGATAGAGGCAGATAGAGAAGGAGGGAGAGAGAGAATGGGCATGCCAGGGTCTCTAGCCACTATAAATAAACTCCAGATACATGCACCATCTTGTGCATCTGGCATTACATGGGTACTGGGAATTGAACCTGAGTCCTATGGCTTTGCCAGCAAGAGTCTTAACCATTAAGCCATCTCTCTAGACCTAAAATTTTTAAAATTTAAATATTCATATATTTGAAAGATAGAGGCAGATAGAGAAGGAGGGAGAGAGAGAATGGGCATGCCAGGGTCTCTAGCCACTATAAATAAACTCCAGATACATGCACCATCTTGTGCATCTGGCATTACATGGGTACTGGGAATTGAACCTGAGTCCTATGGCTTTGCCAGCAAGAGTCTTAACCATTAAGCCATCTCTCTAGACCTAAAATTTTTAAAATTTAAATATTCATATATTTGAAAGATAGAGGCAGATAGAGAAGGAGGGAGAGAGAGAATGGGCATGCCAGGGTCTCTAGCCACTATAAATAAACTCCAGATACATGCACCATCTTGTGCATCTGGCATTACATGGGTACTGGGAATTGAACCTGAGTCCTATGGCTTTGCCAGCAAGAGTCTTAACCATTAAGCCATCTCTCTAGACCTAAAATTTTTAAAATTTAAATATTCATATATTTGAAAGATAGAGGCAGATAGAGAAGGAGGGAGAGAGAGAATGGGCATGCCAGGGTCTCTAGCCACTATAAATAAACTCCAGATACATGCACCATCTTGTGCATCTGGCATTACATGGGTACTGGGAATTGAACCTGAGTCCTATGGCTTTGCCAGCAAGAGTCTTAACCATTAAGCCATCTCTCTAGACCTAAAATTTTTAAAATTTAAATATTCATATATTTGAAAGATAGAGGCAGATAGAGAAGGAGGGAGAGAGAGAATGGGCATGCCAGGGTCTCTAGCCACTATAAATAAACTCCAGATACATGCACCATCTTGTGCATCTGGCATTACATGGGTACTGGGAATTGAACCTGAGTCCTATGGCTTTGCCAGCAAGAGTCTTAACCATTAAGCCATCTCTCTAGACCTAAAATTTTTAAAATTTAAATATTCATATATTTGAAAGATAGAGGCAGATAGAGAAGGAGGGAGAGAGAGAATGGGCATGCCAGGGTCTCTAGCCACTATAAATAAACTCCAGATACATGCACCATCTTGTGCATCTGGCATTACATGGGTACTGGGAATTGAACCTGAGTCCTATGGCTTTGCCAGCAAGAGTCTTAACCATTAAGCCATCTCTCTAGACCTAAAATTTTTAAAATTTAAATATTCATATATTTGAAAGATAGAGGCAGATAGAGAAGGAGGGAGAGAGAGAATGGGCATGCCAGGGTCTCTAGCCACTATAAATAAACTCCAGATACATGCACCATCTTGTGCATCTGGCATTACATGGGTACTGGGAATTGAACCTGAGTCCTATGGCTTTGCCAGCAAGAGTCTTAACCATTAAGCCATCTCTCTAGACCTAAAATTTTTAAAATTTAAATATTCATATATTTGAAAGATAGAGGCAGATAGAGAAGGAGGGAGAGAGAGAATGGGCATGCCAGGGTCTCTAGCCACTATAAATAAACTCCAGATACATGCACCATCTTGTGCATCTGGCATTACATGGGTACTGGGAATTGAACCTGAGTCCTATGGCTTTGCCAGCAAGAGTCTTAACCATTAAGCCATCTCTCTAGACCTAAAATTTTTAAAATTTAAATATTCATATATTTGAAAGATAGAGGCAGATAGAGAAGGAGGGAGAGAGAGAATGGGCATGCCAGGGTCTCTAGCCACTATAAATAAACTCCAGATACATGCACCATCTTGTGCATCTGGCATTACATGGGTACTGGGAATTGAACCTGAGTCCTATGGCTTTGCCAGCAAGAGTCTTAACCATTAAGCCATCTCTCTAGACCTAAAATTTTTAAAATTTAAATATTCATATATTTGAAAGATAGAGGCAGATAGAGAAGGAGGGAGAGAGAGAATGGGCATGCCAGGGTCTCTAGCCACTATAAATAAACTCCAGATACATGCACCATCTTGTGCATCTGGCATTACATGGGTACTGGGAATTGAACCTGAGTCCTATGGCTTTGCCAGCAAGAGTCTTAACCATTAAGCCATCTCTCTAGACCTAAAATTTTTAAAATTTAAATATTCATATATTTGAAAGATAGAGGCAGATAGAGAAGGAGGGAGAGAGAGAATGGGCATGCCAGGGTCTCTAGCCACTATAAATAAACTCCAGATACATGCACCATCTTGTGCATCTGGCATTACATGGGTACTGGGAATTGAACCTGAGTCCTATGGCTTTGCCAGCAAGAGTCTTAACCATTAAGCCATCTCTCTAGACCTAAAATTTTTAAAATTTAAATATTCATATATTTGAAAGATAGAGGCAGATAGAGAAGGAGGGAGAGAGAGAATGGGCATGCCAGGGTCTCTAGCCACTATAAATAAACTCCAGATACATGCACCATCTTGTGCATCTGGCATTACATGGGTACTGGGAATTGAACCTGAGTCCTATGGCTTTGCCAGCAAGAGTCTTAACCATTAAGCCATCTCTCTAGACCTAAAATTTTTAAAATTTAAATATTCATATATTTGAAAGATAGAGGCAGATAGAGAAGGAGGGAGAGAGAGAATGGGCATGCCAGGGTCTCTAGCCACTATAAATAAACTCCAGATACATGCACCATCTTGTGCATCTGGCATTACATGGGTACTGGGAATTGAACCTGAGTCCTATGGCTTTGCCAGCAAGAGTCTTAACCATTAAGCCATCTCTCTAGACCTAAAATTTTTAAAATTTAAATATTCATATTTGAAAGATAGAGGCAGATAGAGAAGGAGGGAGAGAGAGAATGGGCATGCCAGGGTCTCTAGCCACTATAAATAAACTCCAGATACATGCACCATCTTGTGCATCTGGCATTACATGGGTACTGGGGAATTGAACCTGAGTCCTATGGCTTTGCCAGCAAGCGCTTAACCCCTAAGCAATCTCTCCAACTCATGATTATATGAATTTTTAAATTACTGTATTTATATAAGCCTCTCCCAACCAGAGTCTCTGTCTTTTAAACCTGGGCTAGATTTGGGCTTGCCATTTCTCCAGTGGTTCTTGACCTTTGTAGCCTAGGGTTTCCTGTTAGAATCAACTTGGGACTCTGGGCTTTTTCAGCAGGGCCTACTAGAGGTTGGGATGCACAGGAAGCACATTATTATTATTAGAGAGCTGAAGAAATAGACAATCAAACATGTTGGCAGATGCCAAAGGAAGTGGCTGATTCCCAGGGGCTTGCCTGACAACTGTCAGATACATTGATCAGCAGAGATGCCAGGGAAAAGCGTGGAAAGGAAGTTGGAAAGGGAGAATTATAGGTGTTACAAAATGAACTTAAGAATTTGGGCTGGGCTGGGCATGATGGCTCATGCCTTTAATCCCAGCACTTGGGAGGCAGAGGTGGGAGGATCACAGAGTTCAAGGCCATCCTGAGACTACATAGTGGATTCCAGGTCAGCCTGAGCTAGAATGAGATCCTACCTCAAAAAGAAAAAAAAAAAGAAAAAGAATTTGGGCTGGGGAAATGGCTTAGCAGTTAAGGTGGTCACCTGTATGACCCTAGGCCCGGATTTAATTCCCCTGAACCATGAAAACCAGATGCACAAAGGGGTGCATGCAACTGGAGTTCTTTGCAGTGTCTGGAAGCCCTGGTGTGCCCATTCTCTCTCTCTCTCTGCCTCATCCTCTCTCTCAATTAAATAAAATCTTTTTAGAAAAGAATTATTGCTGATGGGCTGTGGTCTGGGCCTTAGTATTGCCATCTATTCAACAGACCGGAATCATGGTAATTCTTTTTTTAATTTTTTATTATTTATTTATTTTTGGAGAGAGACACAGAGAGAGACAGAGAGAGGGAGAGAAAGACAGATAGAGATGGGTGCGCCAGCAGCCTCTCAGCTGTTGGGTGAACTTAAATCCAGATGTGTGTGCCCCTTGTGGTCAAGTGCATTGTGCCTTTGCGTCACTTTGCATCTGTGGGACCTGGAGATTGAACCGGGTTCTTAGGCTTAGCAGGCAGGCGCCTAACCACTAAGCCATCTCTCCAGCCCATGGTAAGTCTTTTTAAAATATTTTTATTTTTAAAATATTTTTATTTTACAAAATTTATTCATTTGAGAGAGATAGATAAAGGGGCAGATATAGAGAGAGAATGGGCATGCAGAAGACACCTCTTGCCCATCCAACTGTTGTTTTCTAGCTCATAACCCTCCCATGAACGCTAAGAGAGGCTGCTGGATGCTCCACCGATGACGGGCAGCAGCCCAGCCACTAAGCCCTCGTGATAGCTGCACAACAGGCTTCACTCCAGCCCAGCACGACTATGTAGTAATTGTGGCCTTAGCTGGCAGGGTGCACACCTTTAATCTCAGCACTTGGGAGGCAGAGGTAGAGATCACCATGAGTTCAAGGCCACCCTGAGAACAAGAATCTCCTAGGTCAGATTAATTAGAAAATCTCTAATCTTGCCAGCAAGAGTCTTAACCATTAAGCCATCTCTAGACCTAAATTTAAAATTTAAATATTCATATTTGAAAGATAGAGGCAGATAGAGAAGGAGGGAGAGAGAGAATGGGCATGCCAGGGTCTCTGGCTTTGCCAGGGCGACCTAAAATTTTTAAAATTTAAATATTCATATATTTGAAAGATAGAGGCAGATAGAGAAGGAGGGAGAGAGAGAATGGGCATGCCAGGGTCTCTAGCCACTATAAATAAACTCCAGATACATGCACCATCTTGTGCATCTGGCATTACATGGGTACTGGGGAATTGAACCTGAGTCCTATGGCTTTGCCAGCAAGCGCCTTAACCCCTAAGCAATCTCTCCAACTCATGATTATATGAATTTTTAAATTACTGTATTTATATAAGCCTCTCCCCAACCAGAGTCTCTGTCTTTTAAACCTGGGCTAGATTTGGGCTTGCCATTTCTCCAGTGGTTCTTTGACCTTTGTAGCCTAGGGTTTCCTGTTAGAATCAACTTGGGACTCTGGGCTTTTTCAGCAGGGCCTACTAGGGTTGGGATGCACAGGAAGCACATTATTATTATTAGAGAGCTGAAGAAATAGACAATCAAACATGTTGGCAGATGCCAAAGGAAGTGGCTGATTCCCAGGGGCTTGCCTGACAACTGTCAGATACATTGATCAGCAGAGATGCCAGGGAAAAAGCGTGGAAAGGAAGTTGGAAAGGGAGAATTATAGGTGTTACAAAATGAACTTAAGAATTTGGGCTGGGCTGGGCATGATGGCTCATGCCTTTAATCCCAGCACTTGGGAGGCAGAGGTGGGAGGATCGCTGTGAGTTCAAGGCCATCCTGAGACTACATAGTGGATTCCAGGTCAGCCTGAGCTAGAATGAGATCCTACCTCAAAAAAGAAAAAAAAAAAAGAAAAAGAATTTGGGCTGGGGAAATGGCTTAGCAGTTAAGGTGGTCACCTGTGAAGCCTAAGGACCCTGGTTCAATTCCCCTGAACCATGAAAACCAGATGCACAAAGGGGTGCATGCAACTGGAGTTCTTTGCAGTGTCTGGAAGCCCTGGTGTGCCCATTCTCTCTCTCTCTGCCTCATCCTCTCTCTCAATTAAATAAAATCTTTTTTAGAAAAGAATTATTGCTGATGGGCTGTGGTCTGGGCCTTAGTATTGCCATCTATTCAACAGACCGGAATCATGGTAATTCTTTTTTTTTAATTTTTTTATTATTTTATTTATTTTTGGAGAGAGACACAGAGAGAGACAGAGAGAGGGAGAGAAAGACAGATAGAGATGGGTGCGCCAGCAGCCTCTCAGCTGTTATGAACGAAATCCAGATGTGTGTGCCCCCTTGTGGTCAAGTGCGGCATTGTGCCTTTGCGTCACTTTGCATCTGTGGGACCTGGAGATTGGAACCGGGTTCTTAGGCTTAGCAGGCAGGCGCCTTAACCACTAAGCCATCTCTCCAGCCCATGGTAAGTCTTTTTAAAAATATTTTTATTTTTAAAATATTTTTATTTTTTAAAATTTATTCATTTGAGAGAGATAGATAAAGGGGCAGATATAGAGAGAGAATGGGCTCGCCAGGGCCTCTAGCCACTGCAAACGACCTCCAGATGCATGTACCATGTGGGTAATGGAAAATTGAACTTGGGTCCTTAGGCTTCCCAGGCAAGCATCTTAGCTGCTAAGACATCTCTCCAGTCCCTAATAGTAACTCTTAACTAGAGGGAAAAGGAAAAGTTAATGTTACAAAGAAATCTTGGTAACATGGCGAGGTGTCTCTCAGATCAAGGCCCTCTTTTGCTGAATGAAGGTGCCGATGGAGCAGAGCAATACTGGCAGAGAAAGCTGGTGTTTTAGCTACTGCAGCTGAGTTAAGGATTTCACTGCAGAACACCAGGAGTATGTCCCACAGGGTCATATCCCACAAGGATGACTGGCCTATTCTACTGGAAAACCTGAAGAGATCCCTAGGACCCTATCAAGTTGACCCATGCATGGGTGGCAGGTAGATCATTAACGGACTGACACTGTTGCTACTGCAAGCCAACGTGGGAGGTGCAAAAAGCGTGGATAAGGCCCTGAGCAACCAAACGGCGCCTCAGCACGGGGTGCAGGCCAGCAGCCAGCCTGGCTCTACTAGAGCATGCGAAGTCCTCTTGAACATCTGCAGACCCAGAAAGAGTCCTTTCTGCCAGCTCTGAAGCCAGCACTTGCTCTAACACCGTCCGCTCGCATGCACACTTGGTTCTCATCCACTAAGGTCAAGCCCGCCCCTGGCCCCGCCTTCTCTGGGCGTGGTCCCCAGCGCCGCCCGGACGCCCCGCCCACATCCGCACCGGGGCGTGGCTTCCGCCGGCTCCCGGCTGTCTTTTCGGCAGCAGCTTCTGGCCCGCTGGCTGCGTGCGGAGGAGCTCCCGCGCCGAGCACGTGGGTGAAGGCCAGGGAGGAAGAGGCCCGGCTGAGCTAGCGGGTGAAGAGGCTTCTGCCTGGGGGCTGGACGAAGTGAAGGTTTGTTCCCTTGGGACCCCGGAATCGGAGGTGCACTTTAAGGGGCCTTGGGGAAGCCGTAGCCCCAGACTTGGCTCCCTACTTAATAGTGTCCCCTCTTTGCTCCGGGGAGAGTCGAGTCACCTGAGCTCGGCTCGGAGTGCATAACGCCCCAGGAGCTGCTTGGGGAGGACCACGTTGTCTGCTACGAGGCCATGAGAAGGGAATTCGGTTTTAAGACGTGAACGGAGGCTTCTATTAATTTTCCTGTTTAAAATTATCTGAGGTAGATTAGGGAAGCGTTCTCTGGCCATATCAACCCACCCTGAGATTCAGGGACTGCCTTCTGGTTGGTACACCTTTGGGCTACGAGGAGGGAAGGTCACCTTCCTCCACCCCACACCTCTGCACACCACGCCAAGTTCCTCCTTCAAAGAGCAAGTCTTCTAATGAGAGTGAGCGAGGTAGTTGAGAGTGAATGGGCCCTACAAAATAATAAGCAGAGATATCCTTACATCTGCTCTTCGAATCTCCACTTTGCTAGAGATAAGAGAAGGATCTCATGACTAAAGGAGTTAACTGGATTGTTTTTCCATAAACAAGCTGAGTCCCATCAGGGAGTTTGGTAGTATTAACATCTGTTCTTGGCATCGTGGTTGGTTAAGCTTACTCGGCTTCATGGCTGGCCTTTAAGCCCCTAGCCCAGACCAATCAGCCTCCCACTCTGGCTCATCTGACTCTGAAGGCAAGGCCCACCACAATGAGGTTATAAGATATTTACTAGGTGGGCAAGCCCTCTTTTTGCTGGCTGCGCTGCTCATCTCTCTTGAACTTCAGGTCCTCCTGCTAAGCCTCCCCTACTTCCCATGGGCTCTCTATCCCCTCCTACCCACCACATGGGAGGAGTACTCTGCACTTCTCTTTCTTCTTTAAATCCCTTTGTACATTTTAGGGTCCTGCTCACTTCCCACATGGGGTCTTGGGCCACATGGGTGTATCCATTTAACCTTCATGTGTTGTGGACCCTTCTCTATCCCTGGTATAACCTGAATAAAATGTACTTTAATAATTATCCTTCTCAGTATGGCTTATCAAATTCTTTGGTTAAAAACTCAGACTCAGCTGGGTGTGGTGGCGCATGCCTTTAATCCCAGCCCTTGGGGGGCAGAGGTAGGAGGAGTTTGAAGCCACCCTGAGACTACATAGCGAATTCCAGGTCAGCCTGAGCTAGAGTGAGACCCTACATCAAAAAAAAAAAAAAAAAAACCATACAGACTCAGGGTTTGGGGTTCAAGGACTTAGCTTCAACTCCCCAACCCCATTAAACTCTCCATAAAATCCACTCCCTGGCATACATCCTCTTCTGGATTTCTTGCTTCTCAGCAGTGTGCAGGCCCCTCTTCTGTCTCCCATTCTGAGTAAGTTACCTGTTTTTCGAGGTAGGGTTTTGTTCTAGCCCTCCTACCTCTGCCTCCCAAATGTTGGGATTAAAGGCATTCACCACCACATCTTTTGTAGAATGTGGTTACATCAAGTTGGTTTTGATCTTAGGGATAATTGAGGTGGGCGGGATTCACAGTGTAGCCTAGGCTGCCCCAAGTGGGACAGTCCTGCCTCACTCAGCATCCCATGTAAGTCTCCTATCCTTGATTTTGTACATAATATTCCAATTCTATGGAGAACACTAAGTTACAGTTACTTGGTGAGTGGTTTGGCTTTCAGTGATAAGCTTCCTGATGGGTATTTTGTTTGGGGGTTTTTTTTTTTTTTCCCAGTTTGGTATTTCGAGGTAGGCTGACCTTGAACCTGGAATTCACTGTGTAGCCTCAGGGTGGCCTCAACACAATTCTTAAACCTCTGTATCCTAAGTGCTCTCAGGGTGGCCTCCTAAGCCCTCACAAATGGGAGGGTCTGGAAGGGGGGTCTCTAAACTGCACACAAGTGTTGGTGGCTGGGTACCTGGAGTGTTGGTTGCAGAGTAACCAGCTCCTAAGTTCAGATGCCACCCCAGGTGAGTGCAACCCAACTAATTAACCTTGACCCCAGCTGTAGGCAGCTGCCTAGGTTGTCTTGTACCTAGGCAAGTGTTACACTGCTGGGAGAACAGCAGCCTATAGCTGGTTGGCATTCTGGGCCTGGTGCATGCCAACTCCGCTGTGAACCGTACCAGGATGTCAGCATAATTTAACCGCTGAGGCGAAATCTTCACCAGCATGAATTGTGCAGGAAGAAACTTGAAGTCTAGACCTTTGTGAGTGGTTCTGGCCTAACAGGTTTGACCTGGAAACAACATGAGTAATAAAGCCAGGGAGGAATGTATAAATTGATTTTTTTTTTTTTTAGGGGTTGGGGAGATGGCTCAGTGATTAATGGGGCTTACTTACTTGTAAAGCCTGCAGACTTGGGTTTGAGTTAGTTATGTGGCCCAGTAGCCACATAAAGCCAAGCACACAAAGTGGGACATCTTGTGTGTGTTTGCTGTGACAAGTGGCTCTGGTGTGCCTGTTCTCTCTTTCCTTGCAAATAAAATAAAATTTTGTTTTTTCTTCAAGGTAGGGTCACCCTGTAGCTCAGGCTGACCTGGAGTTGGGGTGGCCTCCCAAGTCATGGCGATCCACCCTCTGCTTTTTTGAGGTAGGGTCTCACTCTGGCCCAGGCTGACCTGTAAATAACTATGTAGTCTCAGGGTGCCCTCAAACTCATGGCGATCCTCCTACCTCTGCCTCCCGAGTGCTGGGATTAAAGGCGCGCACCACCACACCTGGCCAAGAAAATATTTTTTTTAAGTAAATTGATTTTTTTTTTTTGTACTTATGAATTGCCCAAGTAGGGCTTGATAGAGGGGTGAAGACTGAGTGCATGGCTCCCACCCCAATACTAAAAGCTGGTCATCCCTTTAAGGTATATTTGTAACTGCTTGTCCCTGAAATGTCAGTTGGAGAAATACTGATGTAAATTTGCTTCAAATTTTGGAGCTTTTAAAAATTTCTATTTACTTTTTATTAAAGAGAATGGGCATTCCAGGACCTCTATCCACTGAAAAAGAACTCCAGATGCACCACCTTGTGCTTCTGTCTTACGTGGTGGGACCTGGAAAATCGAACCGGGATCCTTAGGCTTCACAGGAAAGTGCCTTAACCACTAAGCCATCTCTCTGGTCCTTTTTTTGGTTTTTCGAGGTAGGGTCGGTCTCTTTTAGCTCAGGCTGACCTGGAATGTGCAATGTAGTCTCGGAGTGGCCTCAAACTCACAGTGTTGGTCCTCCTACCTCTGTGTCCCCAGTGCTGGGATTAAAGGCGTGCACCACCATGCCCAACTAAAATTTTGGGCTTTCAGAGCCAGAGGTAGGAGGATCATCACCATGAGTTGGAGGCCACCCCGAGACTACATAGTGAATTCCAAGTCAGCCTGAGCTACAGGGAGACCCTACCTCGAAAAACCAAAAAAAAAAAAAAAAGGGGGCTTTTAGTGTTGTGGCAAAGCATACAAACTGAAGGGCGCTTTGAGACCAGCCTGGACAACATAGTGAGAGGTCCACCTCAACAAAAATTTCTAAGCATTCTATTGTAGCTGTTCAATAGGGTCTCACTCTACCTAACTTACCTCTGTCTCCTGAGTGCTGGGATTAAAGGCATGCACCACCACACTGGGCTGCAATGGGTTCTTAAATAAATAGTATGTTGAGGGACTCTGGGGATTGAGCCTAGGTAAAGCCAGTAGTTTCGGCTGTAGGCTGATATTTATTGGTACTGACTTCCAGATAGGAAGAGTTGTTACACTTATAGTAGTAAATCCCCTTTGTGGCAATTTTTATATTTGAAATCTTTTCAGTTCCAGGCAAACTAATCACCAGGGTGATTCTGGAGATTGTCCAGTACAGCTTAGTTACTGCTTCTGTTAACAGTGTCCTAGATTCTCCTGGAGGAATTGATGAGGATGTGAGGGGGCAGGGAGTTATCAAAAGCTTATTTTGTTCCATCAGTTGGCTTTCCCTTGAAAGGATTCTCTCAGCTGAATGTTGAGCATTTTATGTGGGTGGCTCCAATGGTAGCTGTGAATAGTCTTTTGCATGTGTTGCCTTAAGTCTTTGGGTGTACAGAGGGCTCTAGGGATGGTTAGCTTTGTGATATTCATTGGCAGTAAGGCAAATGGTAGAAAACGGACACAAATTAAAATAAATTATAAATGCCTTTGGGTTTGTATTTGGTTTTCAAGGTAGGGTCTCAATCTAGCCCAGGTTGATCTGGATTCATATATGTGTTCTCAGGCTGGCCCTGAACTCACATTAATCTTCCTAGCCTGGGATTAAAGGTATATGGCACCATGCCAGGCAGTTTCCACCTTTATAGATGAGGGATTTTAGGAGCCTGTTTTAGTCTGGGGTGTTGAGCCGTGAACTCTGGTAAATACAATTCATCTATTGTACTAATGTTTTTTCATCGACAAATAATTGGAAATATATAATGTATTATAATGTATTGATAGTTACCATGATACAATAAATTACTAAACTACTTACTGCTTTCCTTTTTAGGATGACTTGAAAATAGGGTATTGACCCTCCTGAAGAAAGAAAATAGCATAGCATTGTAACTGTGACTTTCAGGTAATCATCTCTAATCTAGCATTGACTACCTCCTCTATGCAAGGTCTTGTTGGCTAGGTGGTAGCCATCAAGGATTCAAGTAGGAAGTTCACCTATATTTGCCCTTGGGAAAATTCACTGTGAGCAGTAGAATTTGCAGAATTTTGGTGATTTATTTGATGTCGTGTATAGACAGATGCTTTGTGGGTGTGCTGTTTCAGGTGAGGAATTTACAACAGTAATGTAAGTTACATGGGATGAAAGAAAATATGTCTCTGTTCAATGAGAGGTCCCAAAGTCAGTCCCTAGCATATGGCAGGATTCTTCTGGGTGTATGATAAAAGTACTAAAAACATGGAAAGTGCTTCCATACTTGTGCAGTCAGCATCTAACTGATAGAGGTTCCTATATCAATGTGCCTCACCTGGGTACTATTGTCTCTGAAACAAGAATGATCCAGCAGTTGTCAGCTATCCAGGCTAGTGTGATGCCTGTGATTGTGTTACTCTGTTGGAAGAATAAACACTGTCTTTCTTGAGGTTTTGCTCCAAGCACTGTTTTGGTGGTGTGAGCAGATAACCTTTAAGGCAGTGTTTTGCACCTCTGAGAGTGGAATGACTCCTTTGTGGAGTTGATCCTAGTCTGGGTGCAAACAGCTCTTTGTTAGAAAAGGACTGTGGACCCTGAGACTACAGAGTGAATTCCTGGTCAGCCTGAGCTAGAGTGAGAAGAAAAGGACTGTGGGACTGCAATTACAGCTTAGTTGTAGGGTCCATGCCTACAACTATGCATGTTGTGTATGCATTAGATTAGCATCATAATGACAGCCTGTTTTCCATTTACTTCCTTAAATCCTAGATGTCTTCGCCTGAATGAGAAACCTGTCTCAGAAATTCAGATCTGACAGCTGTGTCACATCATGTAATGTATTACATCAGATCAAACAGAAAGAACAGATACTCAACCAGATTCTAGAGAAGAATGCTTAGAGCTCAAGAAGTATGCACCACTTGATGCACCTGACTGTGCCTGGGTACTGAGGAATCAATCCAGATTGTCAGATTGTCATTTTCAGGCAAGTGCCTCAAACCTCTTAGTCATTCCATTAATCCCAGCACTCGGGAAGGCAGAGGTTGGATTGCCGAGAGTTCGAGGCCACCCTGAGACTACATAGTTAATTCCAGGTCAGCCTGGACCAGAGTGAGACCTTACCTTGCAAAACAACAACAACAACAACAAAAAAAAAAACCGTTGCTGGGCTGGAGAGATGGCACAGTGGTTAATGCGCTTGCCTGGAAAGCCCAAGGATCAAAGTTAATTCCTTAGTACCTATAGATGCACATGGTGGCGCATATGTCTGGAGTTTAATAAAACATTCATGGTCTGGCTTTCACTAGGTAGGATGCCTAAGGACCCAGGCTTTATTCCCCAGCCTGATGCCGAAGATGACACATGCACTTACAGTTCAACTTCCTGTTGGCAATTGATAGAGGCAGCAGAGTAGAATTTACCTATAGGCATTGAGTTGGAAATCTCTGTTCTTAAAAAATAAAATTCAGGAGCTAGGCATGGTGGCACACGCCTTTAATCTGAGTACTCTGGAGGCAAAGGTAGGAGGATCTCACTGAGATTAAGGTGACCCAGAAACTACCCAGAGAAACGGTAGCCTTGAACTATCTGGTTGGATTAAAGGTATGTGCAACCACAGCCAGCATTTTTTTTTGTTTTTATGACCCATAGTGCAAATTTGTGATACTACTCGCTTGTGTCATTGTGTGCCTGCCTATGTGGTTCCTGGAGATTTGAACATGAGGTCTCAGGCTTTTCAGGCAAGCTCCTTAACCACTATACCATGACTTCTGCCCTTTTTTTGAGGTAGGGTCTTAGGTCAGCCTGAGCTAGAGTGAGACCCTACCTCGGAGAGAGACTAAGGCCTTGAGTTGAACAGATCATTAGTGAACGTTTCAGGGTGAGTACCATATATCTTTTCATTTTGGTATGCAAGTCAGACTTGTTTCCAACAGTGTGACTATCCTGTAAACTTCCTGGGATTATTTGCATGAGCCACTAAGCCTGGTTACCCTTTTCTTTCTTTCTTTCTTTTTTTTTTTTTTTTTTTCCCCCAAAGTAGGGTATCACTGTAGCCCAGGCTGACCTGGAACTTGCTTTGTATACTCATAGGCTGGCTCACAGCAATCTTCCTACTACTACCTCTTAATTTTTATATGCAAACAAAATGAGAATGGGCACTCTAGGGCCTCTGCAAAAGAGCTCAAGACATGCATGCACCACTTTTTATTTGTGGGGGGGGGGTGCCAGGGCCTCTTGATGGTACAAATAAACACCACACACTTGTGCCACTTACTGTGTGAAAGAATTAAACCTGAGCTCTGCAGGCTTTGCGAACAACCTATCCTTATACTCTTGTAAAAGACGATAGCTAGTAAATTATTCAGTAATAAAACAATTAAACAGTCCTTGTTTCATTTTTTTTCCCTCCACTGCATGTATGTTGTGTGTGTGTGTGTGTGTGCAGATGTGCTTTTGCCTTGATTACTGGTACAGAAGTCAAAGGAAGCTGGTAGTCTGGGAAAATCTAGGAGATCATGGATAACTTTGTACTATGATGAGCCCATAGCAACTTTCCTAGCTTATGGTTTTTTGATGTAGGTTCTGGTTCAGGCTGACCTGGAATTGACTATGTAGTCTCAGGCTGGCCCGACTCCTACCTCCACCTTCTGAATGTTGGGACCAGAGGCATACATTACCATACCTTTTTTTTTTTTTTTTTTTTTTTTTTTTTTTTTGAGACAGAAAGAGAATGAGCATGTCAGGGCCTCTAGCCACTGCAAATGAACACTTAATTTCCCAACAGCTGTTTTAAAGATAATCAGAGAGATTTACTTTTTTTTTTTAAGGAACTTTATTTTATTTATTTATTTACTTATTTATTAGAGACAGGGAGAGAATGGGTACACCAGGGCCTCTAGCCAAAGTTCAGATGCATGTACCACCATGTGCATCTGGCTTACATGGGACCTGGAGAATCAAACTGGGGTCCTTAGGCTTTGCCATCTCTCCAGCCCCCAACAGCTTTTTTTTTTTTTTTTTTTTTTAAATTTTTTTTCTTTTTTATTTGAGGGAGAGAGGAGAAAGAGGCAGATAGAGAATGGGCGCTCAGGGCCTCCAGGCACTACAAAGGAACTCCAGATGCACACGCCCCCTTATGCATCAGGCTTACATGGGTCCTATGGCTTTGTAGGCAAATACTTTAAAGGCTAAGCCATGACTCCAGCCGTGCTTTCTTAAAATATAATAATTAGGGAAAATCCTGACATACCGAGGGAACTTCTCACAAGTTGCCATTTTGTGGCTTCCATCCAAGAGGTGCTTTGATGTCTGTAGGAAGCCTGTGCAGTAAAGCCCGAGGCATCTCCTACCATGGTATTTGCTGCACCTGAGCCAGTAGTAATTCTTTACTGTGTCTCCTCTACACCCAAAAAGCTATCCCCTCCTTGTTATGGGATTACAGACATGCATGGCTTTTTACTACTAAGGGCGAAACACATGTCCTATCTTCCAAAGGCAATATTTATGCTTTGTACCATGTTTAGTGTACAAAGTTGCTGGCATAGTTTAGTTTCCTGGGTGAGGTGGTTCCTGTGCTGCCCCTTGGAAATGAATGGTTCACTTAACAGTGCATGTGCCCAATACCGCAAGAGGTTTCATTGACACTATCTTGCAATTAAAGAAATTTAATGGGATTTCCCATTTATAAGCAGAGAATGGGCTTGCCAGAACCACAGCTGCTTGGACATCTGTGTGCTAAGGAATTGGACCTGTGTTGTGCCTTACAAGCCAGTGCCATTAACTGCTGAGCAATCTCTGGCCAACAGTGGCTTTACTGAAAATTGAAATGGATAAGGTCTCAAATTTCACCCCAAGGGATAAATTCTGCAGCCCAAATGGGACATGAAAAGGAGGATCGCTTTGAGTTTGAGGCTAACCCGAGACTACATAGTGATTTCCAGGTCGGCTTAAGCTAGAGTGAGACCCTGCCTCAAAAAACAAAAAAAGGGGGACCTATTTGGCCATCCAGGTCCTTCAGTAAAAGCCCTGCTGTTATCCTGTTACTGCAATGACCAAAAGGCTGAAATTCAAAACCTAGAGGTAGCACACCCCTTTAAAGAACATGGGGGGCTGGGATATGCTTAGTGGTTAAGGCGCTTGCTTACCAAGCCTAAGGACCAGCTTTGATTCTCCAGAATCCACATAAAGCCAGGTGATGCATGTGTCTGTAGTTTCTTTGCAGCCCAATACTTAAGTTTGCTTTTGGATTTTCTAGGCAGGATTTTACTAGTCTAGACTTTCACTGCATAATCTCAGGCTGGCCTCAGAGATCTTCCTGAGTGCTAGGATGCCTTTATTTTAGCATGTACCACCAATACCTGGGGCTGTACTAAATTTTTCCTTTTTACTGGGTGCAGTGGCACATGCCTTTAATCCTAGCACTTGGGATGCTGAAGAGATGGCTTAGTGGTGAAGGCACTTGCCTGCAAAGTCAAAGGAACCAGGTTTGATTCCCCAGGATACATAAGCCAGATGCACAAAACAGCACATGCATCTGGAGTTCATTTTCAGTGGCCGGAGGTGCTGGCATGCCCATCTCTTTGCCTCTTCCTCTCAAAAAAAAGATTAGGCCAGGTGTATGGTTCATGCCTTTACTCCCAGCACTCAGGATGATCACCGTAAGTTCGAGACCAACCTGAAACTAGTGAATTCCAGGTTAACCAAGGCTAGAGTGAGACCCTACCTCGGAAAACCAAAATAAATAAGCTATAAATTTAAAAAAAAGACAGGGAATGGGTGTGCTATGGTCTCTAGCCACTGCCAATAAACTCCAGATGCATGCACCATTTTTGTGTGTATGGCTGTATGTGGATACTGGGGAATTGAACTTATTAGCTTTTGTAACAAGCACCATAACTGCTAAGCCATTTATCCAGCCCCATTTTAAAAAATTTATTTATAAAATTTGAGAGACAGGAAGAGGCACATAGAGCTAATTTGTATTGTTAATTTGACCCACAGCATCTGCCATGCCCTGGTGTTGTCCATACCCAGGGATATGTGGAACAAACTACTAGCAGACTAGACAGGAATCTGCACCTTGTCCTTCCAGATGTGTATTATCCCAAATAATCATTACCTCAAGGTGCCTTTGGTAGCACACATGACTAAGAGAGCCACCCAGGCCATAAGTATTAATTGGATTAGGAATTGCTGCTGGTGTAGGGGGAATAACCCAACGTCCTAGCAGGGGACTCAACCTGCCAACTGCTACAAAGGGAGGGCTCTGACTCAGGCAAAGAATGTTGCATTTTTGCAAACAAGTCAGGGATAAATAGATGGTTCAACAGCTAAAGGAATAAAGTGGAGTCAAGAACTGGCAGACAACTTTTGGAACAACATAGGGGCTTGAATCCTGACTCTTGCCACTGGCAGATCTTCCAGTGCTTCATTTCCTCTCACCTAGAAGCTTAGATGTTCCGGGTGCACCATCCCAACTGTCACTACAGTCCTCCAGACAACCTCAGGAATATAGTTCTAGCCACATCCTTCCAATTCTCCTGTCCAGCAAGAAGGCAAGAGTGGTCATTGTCCTTTCTCCAATAGCAGCTTAGGGTTTTCTTGCTTCCTCGAATGGTTCTCATAACCCTAATTTTCTCTAGGGCTGCTACAGCAGCTTGAAAATCAAGTGGGGAATGAAAAGGAAAGCCAGCCAGATAGCTGAGGCTGGATGCCTCCTCTGTTTCTAACTCCTGTAATCCCACCTGATTACTGCAGCAACCAAAGGATCACATTCTTAAATGCACTTGCCCCTGCATATTCCTATTAAGTAATGTTGCTAACCATTTAAACCAGGCAAGTGGCCTATGTGACAGCCAGTGGCAACCTCTTACCACTTTGAGTTCCTATGGGCAAGAGTCCTCCCAGAGGAAAGGGAGAGCAAATACAGGTCTCCGCTTACTTATAACCATGTGTTTTTTTTTAATGCTTTTTTAAATATTTTATTTGTATTTGAGAGAGATACAGAAATACACAAGTAGAGAGAAAGGGCACACCATGACTTCCAGCCACTGCAAACAAACTCCAGATGCATGCACCCCCTTGTACATCTGGCTTACGTGGGACCTGGAGAATCGTGCCTGGTACCGGGGTCCTTACGCTTCACAGGCAAGCATTTAACCACTAAGCCATCTCTCCAACCCATAACCATGTGTTTTGAAATGAGATAAGCATAGGTTTGTTGGCAGTGCAGTTAGCCACCATAAAGTCTGGATTGTGCCCTGTATGTTTACATATAGTTTAAAATGTGCCCTGTAGTTTGGTGTTGCCTTTACCTTTACAATGCTGGAACAAACGACTGACTAGAAGCAGCTTATGGTAGGAAAGGATGTATTTCGGGCATATAATACCAGGAGAACACCATCAATGGAGGAAGAAGCTGGCTTCCATAGATGCAAGCAGAGAGATGGTACCAACAAAGCAACCAGAGCTCAAACTCATTGGAACACCTAGTAGGGTTGGACTACAATATCCACTCCCCACTGTCATACCTTTCTTCTGCAGGAGGGTTTTGCCCACTTGATGTTCAAATTGCCAGTTTAATCCTAATAATAAAACACGTTCTAAAACCAGGTGTGGTGGTGCACTCCTTTAATCCCAACACTTGGGAGGCAGACATAGGAAGATCCCTGTGAGTTCCAGGCCAGCCTGGGCTAGAGTAAAACCCTACCTCGAGTCCCCTCCCTCCAAAAGAAACCCTGATTCTATGGGGCCATGTGTTCACACTGCAGTTCACATTGGTCCCCATAGACTCATGACCATCTCACAATGAAAATTTAAAGTACCCCCGGGTGTGGTGGCGCACTTCTCTACTTCCATCACTCGGGATGCAGAGGTTGGAGTCATAGGTCAACCTGAGACTACATAGTGAATTCCAGGTCAGCCTGAGCTAGAGTGAGACCCTACCTTGAAAAACCAAAAAGAAAGAAAGGTTAAAGTACCAAGTCTTACCTGGGAATGGTGACTCGTGCACTTGGGAGGCAGAGGTAGGAGGATTGCTTTGAGTTTATGGGCCCCCTGAGACTACCTAGTAAATTCCTAGTCAGCCTGGGCTAGAGCAAGACCCTGCCTTGAAAAAAATCATTTATTTCTTGAGAGAGAATTACCATGCTAGGGCCTCTACCTACTGCAGTCAAACTGTAGACACGTGCCATCTTGTGCACATTTGCAAATTTGTGTATTTGTTTCACCTTGTAGGTCTGGCTTATGTGGGATCTGGAGTGTAGAACATGGGTTCTTAGACTTCACAGGCAAGCACCTTAACTCCTAAGCCATTTCTCCAGCCCATGATTGGCTTTTAACTGTCAGTCCTATAAAATCAAAACAAGTTACACACTTCAAACACATAATGGCACAATGTAAACATTTCCATCGTGAAAAGGCCTAACAAGGAGAGACTGGACCAATACAGAATCCCAGTAGTCCAATGTGCATAACAGGTGACAAAAGTCTCTGAATTGCAGTTCTCTCCCTCCACCTGGCAGGCACTGTACACTGATGGTATACCCAGAACATCTTTGGGTCTCCACTGCAAACGACTGTCCCTCTTCACAGTTCCATACAGTGGCCTTATTTGGCTTCAAAACAAGGATGTCTACTCTGTTTAACCTTGTTGCATCTCCAGCAGTGGCTCCTAGAAGTAGTTCTCTTCATACAGTGGCCTTCCTCGGGCTTTACACAGGGATCTCATCTGTTTTACGTTACCACTCATGTAGCTCCTAGAACCATGTGCACTGCATGACCTGATTTCTTGGGTTTTTTTCAATGCTTACAAAACCATTACCATTGCCTCTTTTCCCCAGCAGGGTGCCACCCAGTTACCAACTCATTCTTCCATTTATTTGAGAGACGCAGTTATGGGCATACCAAGGCCTCCTGCCACTCCAGACACATGTGCCGCTTTGTGTTTTGCAGGCAAGTGCCTTAACCACTAAGCCATCTCTCCAGCCCCTAAATAAATCAAAATTAAATAGTAAACAGGGCAGAAGATACATCATTCTTGAGTTAAAGATAATTCAAAGACAACTGTAATAGACTTGACTGTAACTCTGATAATGATCTTTAAGCCCTTCTTAGTAGTACATGAGGAAGGAAATGAGAAGTCTGCATTCTACAGAGTGGGACAATAAAAAAGCATTGGAAGCCATGGTTCTGTGGAATCAAACCTGGGTCCTTAGGCTTTGAAGACAAGAGCCTCAACCACTGAGCCATCTCTCCAGGATCCCCTGTTTGTTATTTACTTATTTTCTTTATTTTTATTTATTTTATTTATGAGAGAGAATTGGCACATCAGGGCCTTAGCAAATGAAGTCCAGATGTATGGGCCACCTATGTGCATGTATCACCTTGTGCATCTGGCTTACATGGGTCCTGGGGAGTTGAACCTGGGTCCTTAGGCTCCAGCCATAGAATAATTAAAAAAAAAAAAAAAAGGCTGGGTGGGAGGCTGGAGAGATGGTTTAGCCATTAAGGCGCTTGCCTGCAAAGCCTAAGGACACATATTTGACTCTCCAGATCCCATATAAGTCAGACGCCCAAAGGTGAGGCAAGTGCAATGTTGCACATGCCCACTAGGTGGCACAGGTGCCTGGTGTTTGATTGCAATGGCTGAGGCCCTGCCAATTTTCTCTCTAAAAATAAATAAAAATGTTTTCTAAACCAAGGCAGAGTTAAGAGAATCGCTGTGTATTTGAGGCCAGTCTGGGACAGCAGAATGAGTGCTACATAAGCCTGGGTTAGAGTGAGACCCTACCTTGAAAAAAACAAAATAGATAAATAAGGGCCGGATGTGGTGACACAAGCCTTTAATCTCAGCACTGGGGAGGCAGAGGTACGAGGATCACTGTGAGTTGAAAGTCACTGAGACTATATAGTGAATGAATTCCAGGTCAGCCTGGGATAGAGTGAGACCCTACCTCAAAAAAATCTAAAATAGCCAGGCGTGTGGTGGTGCATGCCTTTAATCCCAGCACTCGGGAGGCAGAGGAAGGAGGATCACCAGCCAGGTGTATGGTTCATGCCTTTACTCCCAGCACTCAGGATGATCACCGTAAGTTCGAGACCAACCTGAAACTAGTGAATTCCAGGTTAACCAAGGCTAGAGTGAGACCCTACCTCGGAAAACCAAAATAAATAAGCTATAAATTTTAAAAAGACAGGAATGGGTATGCCATGGTCTCTAGCCACTGCCAATAAACTCCAGATGCATGCACCATTTTTGTGTGTATGGCTGTATGTGGATACTGGGGAATTGAACTTATTAGCTTTTGTAACAAGCACCATAACTGCTAAGCCATTTATCCAGCCCCATTTTTTAAAATTTATTTATAAAATTTTGAGAGACAGGAAGAGGCACATAGAGCTAATTTGTATTGTTAATTTGACCCACAGCATCTGCCATGCCCTGGTGTTGTCCATACCCAGGGATATGTGGAACAAACTACTAGCAGACTAGACAGGAATCTGCACCTTGTCCTTCCAGATGTGTATTATCCCAAATAATCATTACCTCAAGGTGCCTTTGGTAACACACATGACTAAGAGAGCCACCCAGGCCATAAGTATTAATTGGATTAGGAATTGCTGCTGGTGTAGGGGGAATAACCCAAGGTCCTAGCAGGGGACTCAACCTGCCAACTGCTACAAAGGGAGGGCTCTGACTCAGGCAAAGAATGTTGCATTTTTGCAAACAAGTCAGGGATAAATAGATGGTTCAACAGCTAAAGGAATAAAGTGGAGTCAAGAACTGGCAGACAACTTTTGGAACAACATAGGGGCTTGAATCCTGACTCTTGCCACTGGCAGATCTTCCAGTGCTTCATTTCCTGTCACCTAGAAGCTTAGATGTTCCGGGTGCACCATCCCAACTGTCACTACAGTCCTCCAGACAACCTCAGGAATATAGTTCTAGCCACATCCTTCCAATTCTCCTGTCCAGCAAGAAGGCAGAGTGGTCATTGTCCTTTCTCCAATAGCAGCTTAGGGTTTTCTTGCTTCCTCGAATGGTTCTCATAACCCTAATTTTCTCTAGGGCTGCTACAGCAGCTTGAAAATCAAGTGGGGAATGAAAAGGAAAGCCAGCCAGATAGCTGAGGCTGGATGCCTCCTCTGTTTCTAACTCCTGTAATCCCACCTGATTACTGCAGCAACCAAAGGATCACATTCTTAAATGCACTTGCCCCTGCATATTCCTATTAAGTAATGTTGCTAACCATTTAAACCAGGCAAGTGGCCTATGTGACAGCCAGCGGCAACCTCTTACCACTTTGAGCTCCTATGGGCAAGAGTCCTCCCAGAGGAAAGGGAGAGCAAATACAGGTCTCCGCTTACTTATAACCATGTGTTTTTTTAAAATGCTTTTTTAAATATTTTATTTTTATTTGAGAGAGATACAGAAATACACAAGTAGAGAGAAAGGGCACACCATGACTTCCAGCCACTGCAAACTCCAGATGCATGCGCCCCCTTGTACATCTGGCTTACGTGGGACCTGGAGAATCGTGCCTGGTACCGGGGTCCTTACGCTTCACAGGCAAGCATTTAACCACTAAGCCATCTCTCCAACCCATAACCATGTGTTTTGAAATGAGATAAGCATAGGTTTGTTGGCAGTGCAGTTAGCCACCATAAAGTCTGGATTGTGCCCTGTATGTTTACATATAGTTTAAAATGTGCCCTGTAGTTTGGTGTTGCCTTTACCTTTACAATGCTGGAACAAACGACTGACTAGAAGCAGCTTATGGTAGGAAAGGATGTATTTCGGGCATATAATACCAGAACACCATCAATGGAGGAAGAAGCTGGCTTCCATAGATGCAAGCAGAGAGATGGTACCAACAAAGCAACCAGAGCTCAAACTCATTGGAACACCTAGTAGGGTTGGACTACAATATCCACTCCCCGCTGTCATACCTTTCTTCTGCAGGAGGGTTTTGCCCACTTGATATTCAAATTGCCAGTTTAATCCTAATAATAAAACACATTCTAAAACCAGGTGTGGTGGTGCACTCCTTTAATCCCAACACTTGGGAGGCAGACATAGGAAGATTCCTGTGAGTTCCAGGCCAGCCTGGGCTAGAGTAAAACCCTACCTCGAGTCCCCTCCCTCCAAAAGAAACCCTGATTCTATGGGGCCATGTGTTCACACTGCAGTTCACATTAGTCCCCATAGACTCATGACCATCTCAATGAAAATTTAAAGTACCCCCGGGTGTGGTGGCACACTTCTCTACTTCCATCATTCGGGATGCAGAGGTTGGAGTCATAGGTCAACCTGAGACTACATAGTGAATTCCAGGTCAGCCTGAGCTAGAGTGAGACCCTACCTTGAAAAACCAAAAAGAAAGAAAGAAAGGTTAAAGTACCAAGTCTTACCTGGGAATGGTGACTCGTGCACTTGGGAGGCAGAGGTAGGAGGATTGCTTTGAGTTCATGGGCCCCCTGAGACTATATAGTAAATTCCTAGTCAGCCTGGGCTAGAGCAAGACCCTGCCTTGAAAAAAATCATTTATTTCTTGAGAGAGAATTACCATGCTAGGGCCTCTACCTACTGCAGTCAAACTGTAGACACGTGCCATCTTGTGCACATTTGCAAATTTGTGTATTTGTTTCACCTTGTAGGTCTGGCTTATGTGGGATCTGGAGTGTAGAACATGGGTTCTTAGACTTCACAGGCAAGCACCTTAAGTCCTAAGCCATTTCTCCAGCCCATGATTGGCTTTTAACTGTCAGTCCTATAAAATCAAAACAAGTTACACACTTCAAACACATAATGGCACAATGTAAACATTTCCATCGTGAAAAGGCCTAACAAGGAGAGACTGGACCAATACAGAATCCCAGTAGTCCAATGTGCATAACAGGTGACAAAAGTCTCTGAATTGCAGTTCTCTCCCTCCACCTGGCAGGCACTGTACACTGATGGTATACCCAGAACATCTTTGGGTCTCCACTGCAAACGACTGTCCCTCTTCACAGTTCCATACAGTGGCCTTATTTGGCTTCAAAACAAGGATGTCTACTCTGTTTAACCTTGTTGCATCTCCAGCAGTGGCTCCTAGAAGTAGTTCTCTTCATACAGTGGTCTTCCTCGGGCTTTACACAGAGATCTCATCTGTTTTACGTTACCACTCATGTAGCTCCTAGAACCATGTGCACTGCATGACCTGATTTCTTGGGTTTTTTTCAATGCTTACAAAACCATTACCATTGCCTCTTTTCCCCAGCAGGGTGCCACCCAGTTACCAACTCATTCTTCCATTTATTTGAGAGACGCAGTTATGGGCATACCAGGGCCTCCTGCCACTCCAGACACATGTGCCGCTTTGTGTTTTGCAGGCAAGTGCCTTAACCACTAAGCCATCTCTCCAGCCCCTAAATAAATCAAAATTAAATAGTAAACAGGGCAGAAGATACGTCATTCTTGAGTTAAAGATAATTCAAAGACAACTGTAATAGACTTGACTGTAACTCTGATAATGATCTTTAAGCCCTTCTCAGTAGTACATGAGGAAGGAAATGAGAAGTCTGCATTCTACAGAGTGGGACAATAAAAAAGCATTGGAAGCCATGGTTCTGTGGAATCAAACCTGGGTCCTTAGGCTTTGAAGGCAAGAGCCTCAACCACTGAGCCATCTCTCCAGGATCCCCTGTTTGTTATTTTCTTTATTTTTATTTATTTTATTTATGAGAGAGAATTGGCACATCAGGGCCTTAGCAAATGAAGTCCAGATGCATGGGCCACCTATGTGCATGTATCACCTTGTGCATCTGGCTTACATGGGTCCTGGGGAGTTGAACCTGGGTCCTTAGGCTCCAGCCATAGAATAATTTAAAAAAAAAAAAAAAGGCTGGGTGGGAGGCTGGAGAGATGGTTTAGCCATTAAGGCGCTTGCCTGCAAAGCCTAAGGACACATATTTGACTCTCCAGATCCCATATAAGTCAGATGCCCAAAGGTGAGGCAAGTGCAATGTTGCACACTAGGTGGCACAGGTGCCTGGTGTTTGATTGCAATGGCTGAGGCCCTGCCAATTTTCTCTCTAAAAATAAATAAAAATGTTTTCTAAACCAAGGCAGAGTTAAGAGAATCGCTGTGTATTTGAGGCCAGTCTGGGACAGCAGAATGAGTGCTACATAAGCCTGGGTTAGAGTGAGACCCTACCTTGAAAAAAACAAAATAGATAAATAAGGGCCGAGTGTGGTGACACAAGCCTTTAATCTCAGCACTGGGGAGGCAGAGGTACGAGGATCACTGTGAGTTGAAAGTCACTGAGACTATATAGTGAATGAATTCCAGGTCAGCCTGGGATAGAGTGAGACCCTACCTCAAAAAAATCTAAAATAGCCGGGCGTGGTGGTGCATGCCTTTAATCCCAGCACTCGGGAGGCAGAGGAAGGAGGATCACCATGAGTTCGAGGCTACCCTGAGACTACATAGTGAATTCCAGATCAGCCTGGGCAAGAGTGAAACCCTACCTTGAAAAAAAAAAAAAAAAAAAAAATCCAAAGTAAATCAATTAATTAAAATAAAATGAAGAGGCTGGAGAGATGGCTTAGCAGTTAAGGCACCTGCCTGCAAAGCCTACGAACACTTGTTCAAATGTCCAGGTCCAGATGCAAAAGTGATGCAGCATGCAATGTCGCACATGTGTACAAGGGAGCGCACGTGTCTGGAGTTCATTCACAGTGACTGAAAAGGCCCTGGCGCGCCCATTCTCTCTCTGCCTCTCTCTCTGTGTCTCTCTCAAATTAATAAAATAAAAAAATAAAATAAGGGACTGGAGAGATGTCTTAGTGGTTAAGGCACTTGCCTGCAAAAGCCAAAAGACCGAGGTTTGATTCCCCAGTACCCATGTTAAACTAGATGCATAAGATGGTGCATGCATCTGGAGTTCGTTTGCAGTGGCTGGAGGCCCTGTTCTCTCTCTCTCTGTGTGTGTGTGCTCCCCTCAAATAAATGAAAATTTTGAAATAAAATATAATTGCCAGGCATGCTGGCCCATGCCTTTAATCCCAGCACTTGGGAATCAAAGGAAGGAAAATTGAGTTCAAAGCCAGCCTGAGATTACATAATGAATTCCAGGTCAGTCTGGGCTAGACTGAGACTCTACCTTGAAAAACCTAAAATAAATAAATAATAAAATGTATTCTATACAAAAAGTTAGGTTTCCCGTCCCATCTTGTACCCTCCCCCAATGTGGCCTCCTTTCTGCTTTCATACTGCATTTCCTCTTGACATTTCTTCCTTTCTCATCATGTCTTCCCCTTTTATAGTTTCCTATGGAATCATTGTCTCTCTTATATCCTCCTATAAACAGGATCCACGTGGGAGAATACAATTTTTTGGCTTTTCTGCTTTGCTTACCGCACAGTGTGATTTTTTTTTCCACCAAGCTCATTGGTTTTCCTGCAAATTTCATGACTTCATTTTTCATTATAGCTGAGTAAACACCATTACGTATATATATTTTTATTTTTATTTTTTTGAGGTAGGGTCTCACTCTAGCTCAGACTGACCTGGAATTCACTGTATAGTCTCAGGGTGGCCTTGAACTCAAGGCACTTCCCCTACCTCTGCCTCCTAAATGCTGGGATTAAAGGCATGTGCCACCACACCTGGCTTTTTAAAATTTTTCATTTAATTTAATTAATCAATTTATTTATTAGAGACAGAGAAAATGAAAGAGAGAGAATGTGCATGCCAGGGCCTCTAGCCACTGCAAACAAACTCCAGATGCATGTGCCATCATGTGCATCTGGTTTACGTGGGACCTGGAGAATCAAACTGGGGTCCTTAGGTTTTGCAGGCATGCTCTTTAACTGATAAGCCATCTCTCCAGCACTTTTTAAAACATATATATGTATGTATGTATATGTATGTATATATTTTTTATTTATTTATTGCATTAAATGTGTATTTTTTTATTTTTATTTTATTTTTTTTGGTTTTGCGAGGTAGGGTCTCACTCTGGTCCAGGCTGACCTGGAATTAACTATGTAGTCTTAGGGTGGCCTCAAACTCTTGGATCCTCCTACCTCTGCCTCCCGAGTGCTGGGATCCTCCTACCTCTGCCTCCCTGGCCCAGGTGACCTGGGATTAACTATGTAGTCTCGCCTTGAACCACCAATCCTCCTACCTTAGCCTCCCAAGTTTTAAAATTTTTAATTGACAACTCTCTTTAATTGTAGACTCATCCCATGGTACTCCTCCCTCCCTCCCCCCACTTTTGACCCTCTTTTTGAAACTTCACTCCCTCCCTCCCCACTTTCCCTTTTGAAACCTCCTCCTCTCAATCAGTCTCTCTTTTCAGTTTGATGTCATGATCTTTTCCTCCTATTATGATGGTCTTGTATAGGTAGTGTCAGGCACTGTGAGGTCATGGATATCTTCCTCTGGCTCTTACACTCTTTCCGCCCCCTCTTCCGCAATGGACTCTGAGCCTTGGAAGGTGTGTTTGAGATGTTTCAGTGCTGAGCACTACTCTGTCCCTTCTTCTCAGCACCATGGTGCCTTCTGAGTCATCCCAAGGTTGCCACCATCTGAATAGAGAAGATTCTCTAAACAGAAGTGAGAGTAGCATTAATATATGGGTGTAGACATTAAGAGAAGTGCTTACTGGGCAGTTTGGTGAGCATAGTATATACATTTAGCGAGACACCAGAAGACATTACACCCTTAGGGCTCATGACTACCCCTATCATAGGTTTTCAGTATCAGGGATGTATTCCTTCCCATGGAGCAGGCCTCTAGTCCAATTAGAGAGCAGTTGGTTTCCCTCATAACAGATATGTCACTATTGCCCCCTTTGGCTCATTTGGCCTGGCTGGCCAAATTTAGACCTTGCAGTGTCCACTGTTGAGTATCATCACTGGTAATTTCTCTCTCTCCCCCTGAACTGCATGCAGTGTAGCTTTTTTTAGCTTTCTGTCAGCTGGTCTACATGGAGGAGGTTTTCAGCTCAGCTTCAGGAGAATTTCTCAGTGACCTTGTAGTCCAAGTATGTGGAGTCTTCAGCAACAGGGTCTTCTATCTATTCATGGTGGGAAACGAAGAGCCTTGGCAATGACCTGTAATGTTTTGGGGCTATCAGTGAAGGTACTCAACAGTGAACACTACAAGTTTTTTTTTAATGTTTTATTTTATTTTATTATTTATTTATTTTGAGAGAGAGAGACAGAGAGATACAGAAATAGGCAGGTAGAGAGAGAGAGAGAATGGGCGAGCCAGGGCCTCCAGCCACTGAGAACAAACTCCAGATGCATGCACCCCCTTGTGCATCTGGCTTATGTGAGTCCTGGAGAATTGAGCCTTGAACCAGGGTCCTTAGGCTTTACAGGCAAGCATCTCTCCAGCCCCCTTATTTTTTATTTATTTTTTTTTTGAGGTAGGGTCTTATTCTAGCCCAGGCTGACCTGGAATTCACTATGTAGTCTCAAGCTAGCTAGAAACTCATGGTGATCCTCCTACCGCTACTTCCTAAGTACTGGGATTAAAGCTGTGCAAAACCATGCCTTACAAAGGGAGAGAGAATGGATAGGCCAGGTTCTCTAGCTACTGCAAAGGAACTACAGATGCATGTGCCTCTCTATGCATCTGGCTTCATGTGTTTACTGTGGAATCAAACTCAGGTTCTTTAGGGTTTGCAGGCAAGTGCCTTAACCACTGAACCATCTCTCCAGCCCCCTTTTGATCTCTTCTCTCTCTCTCTCTCTCTCTTTTTGTTGTTGTTTTTTGTTTTTTTGAGGTAGGGTCTCTTACCTGGAATTTGCTATGTCGTCTCCGGGTGGCCTTGAACTCACAGAAAAAAAAAAAATTTTTTTAAATATTTCTTTAAAGCTGGGCGTGGTGGCACACTCCTTTAATCCCAGCACTTGGGAGGCAGAGGTGGGAGGATCGCCATGAGTTCAAGGCCACCCGGAGACGACAGAGTGAATTCCAGGTCAGCCTGGGCTAGAGTGAGACCCTACCTTGAAAAACCAAAAAAAAAAAAAAAAAAATCTTTAAAGCCAGGCATGGTGGCACATGCCTTTAATCCCAGCACTTGGGAGGCAGAGGTAGGATTGTCGTGAGTTCAAGGCCACCCTGAGACTACATAGCGATACATACATTCCAGGTCAGCCTGAGCTAGAGTAAGACTCTACCTGGAAAAACAAAAACAAAACAAAAACAAAAAATTTCTTTAAACCAGGCGTGGTGGTCCACACCTTTAATCCCAGCATTTGGGAGACAGAGGTAGGAGAATCGCTGTGAATTTGAGGCCAGCCTGAGACTACAGAGTGAATTCCAAGTCAGCCTTGGCTAGAGTGATACCCGACCTCAAAAAAAAAAAAAATTCATTTACAAAGAAAGAGTATGAGAATGGGCAGACCAGGGCCTCCTGCCACTGTAAATGAACTTGATGCATGTGCCACTTTGTGCATCTGGCTTTACATGGGTACTAGGGAATCAAATACAGGTTGCCAGACTTTGTCAGCAAGTGCCTTTAACCAGAGCCATGTCTCCAGCTTCACCTCTGTTCTATATGCATATTTTAAAAAATGGGCTGAAAGTCACATGTGGTGGCGCACACCTTTAATCCTAGCCCTAGGTAGGCAGAAGTAGGATTGCTCTGATTTCAAGGCCACCCTGAGGACATAGTGAATTCCAGGTCAGCCTGGGCTAGAGCAAAACCCTACCTCAAGAAAATTTTTTTAAAGAAGGGGGGGATGTGGCTGGAGAGATAGTGGTTAAGGCACTTGCCAGTGAAGCCAAAGGATCCAGGTTGGATTCCCCAGGACACACATAAGCCAGATGCCCAAGGTGGCGCATGTGGGCCTGGAGAGTTGCCCTAGTGGTTAAGCACTTGCCTGTGAAGACTAAGGACCCCAGTTCTAGGCTTGATTTCCCCAGGACCCACGTAAGCCAGATGCACAAAGTGGCACATGTGTCTGGAGTTCATTTGCAGTGGCTGGAGGCCCTGGTGTGCCCATTCTCTTTCTGCCTCTCTCTGTCACTCTCAAATAAATAAATAAAAAATAAAGAAGATTGTGTATGTGTCTGGAGTTCATTTGCAGTGACAGGGAGGATCTGGACTGCCCATTTCTTCTTCTTCTTTTTTTTTTTTTTTTGGTTTTGCAAAGTAGGGTCTCAGGGTGGCCTCAAACTCTCGGCGATCCTCCTACCTCTGTCTCCCAAGTGCTGGGATTAAAGGCGTGCACCACCACGCCCGGCTTTTTGTTTTTGTTTTTTTTATTATTTATTTTTGGAGAGAGACAGACAGATTAAAGATGGGTGCACCATCAGTCTCTCAGCTGCTGTGAACGAAATCCAGATGTGTGCGCCCCCTTGTGGTCAAGTGTGGCATTGCGCCCTTGTGTCATTTTGCATCTGGCTAAACGTGGGACCTTATATTGGAACCGGGTTCTTAGGCTTAGCAGGCAGGCGCCTTAACCGCTAAGCCATCTCTCCAATCCTGGACTGCCCATTGCTGTCTGCCTTTGCCTTTCTCTTTCTCTTTTAGATGGATAAATAAATAAAATATTTTTAAATTATTTGAGAACGAGAGAGAGAAAGGAAGATAGATAATGGGTACTCCAGGGCCTCTAGTCACTCCGTCCCTCCAGCCCAAATATGCATTTTTTTTTTTTTTGAGTCAGAGAGAGAGAGAGAGAGAGAGAATGAACTCCAGACCAGTGCACCGCTTTGTGGGCAACTGTGGCATTGCACCCTTGCATCATGTTGTGCCTGGTTGAACGTGGGACCTGGAGAATCAAACGGTGTTCTAAGGCTTAGGAGGCAGGCACCTTAACCCCTAAGCCATCTCTCCAGCCCATATGCACATTTTTTATAAATAATTTTTTAAATTTGAGAGGTAGATAGAATGGGCATGCTAGGACCTTGAGCCACTGTAAATGAACTCCAGATACATGTGCCACCTTGTGCATCTGGCTTTACGTGGGTACTGGGAAATTGAACCTGGGTCCTTTGACTTTGCAGGCAAATGCCTTAACCACTAAGCCATCTTTCCATCCCTCTATGCACATTTTATTGGTTCCGTGTCTGCACACATAGAATGCAAGTTCCATGAAGGTAATGATTGCGTTTGTCGCAAAAGTTTTGCTGCTAGTTCCTAGAGGCTCAGTCCAATGAGTAAGGATGCATTACTGAAATATAAATTAGATTGAGGTAGAGGTAGCTGGGGACCAGGGGCTTGATTTCTGGAAAGCAATAATTCAAGAGTGCTCGACTAGCCGTATTTATTTATTTTCGTTATAGGATATCGCTCTAGTCCAGGTTGACCTGGACTTCACTTTGTAGTCTCAGGGTAACCTTGATTCTCCTACCTCTGCCTCCCAATTGCTGGGATTAAAAGCATGTGCCATCACACCCAACTAGCTTTTTTTTTTTTTTTTTTTTTTTTCTTTGAAAGAAAGAGAGAATGGGTGCACTAGGGCCTCAAGCCACTGTAAAGTAACTCTAGATGCATGCGCCACCTTGTGATTCTGGTTTGAGTGGGTCCTGGGTAATTAAATCTGGGTTCTTGGGCTTTGCAGTCAAACCGCTAAACCATCTCTCCAGCCCACAAGGGGCCACCCTGAGTTCAGAGGGTGTTTGCAACGTAGGCAGTCCTCCTGTGCTTATCTGAAAACGCGATTCCCAAAGCCAAGAATCTGGAACCAGAACCTATAAATCTCAAGAATTTCTTGTTATCAAAACGAGTTCAAAAAGCAGGGATGTTGCCAGGCCTGGGGCTTACGGATTCAAAAATTTAAGGGCGGGCGTGGTGGCGCACGCCTTTAATCCCAGCACTGGAGAGGCAGAGGTAGGAGGGTAACCGCGAGTTCGAGGCCACTCTGAGACTACATAGTAAATTCCAGGTCAGCCTGGGTTAGAGCGAGACCTTACCTAGAAAAAAACAAACAAACAATATAGGCTCCTCCTCGTATCATTCTTCGGCAGATAAGTCACGGAGCTGGCGCCGCTAATGCAGATCTCACTTGTGTTTTGCCTTTCACGTAGATGTTAGGATGAATAGCATTTTCTGAACTGGGACTCAATGCGCAGGTTAAACCCATTTCCCTCCCAGTCTGGGATGAAGGAGATGAAACGAGCTCTAAAAATTCAAGAGAACAACGCCGCAGCGGCCCAGGGCCAAAGCGTGTTACGCGCGCCACGCAGGAGGGCGGAGCCTCGCGCGCGCCCAACCCGGTTGGGAACGAGCAGTCTCGCGAGAGTAAGTTAGTTCTTGGTCCGCCGCTACCTCCTGCCAGCGCCGTTGCTGCGGGGGATTGTGGGAGCCTCTGTGTCCCGCTCTTGGAGAGAGGTAGCTCTCCTTTTCCCTCTCCCTTCCACCAAGGTAGGCGTGAAGCGGGTGAGTCGGGGCGGGTGGCCGGGGGCCTCTCCGCGTCCGTCCGTCGGGAGGGGGCCAACGACGGCCACTAAGGCCTCGGGGAGCCGGCGGCGCGCCTTGCTCGCTCGCTCCCGCTCGCCCGCTCTGCCTCCCTGCGCGCTGCGTATGCGAGCCTCCCGATCGGCGGCCGCCATGTTAGGAGCGCAGTGGCGGCGCAAGCAGCCTCGTCGGGCGGCGGAGGTGAGCGGCTCGTGCGGACGACGCGCAGCCAGCCGGTGTCCCCGGGGTGCAGCGAGCCGGTCGTGGTGGTGGGGGGAGTGGTGTGCTGAGGTTCCGCTGACCAGCCGTCTGCTTCCCCGGGCCTGCCGTGGGCGGGGGCGGGACGGCGAGCCCGTTACACGCGGACCGCAGCGCTGCGGGGGAGGAGGAGCGAGCGACGCCGCAGGGACCGACCGTCCCCGGGGGCCGCCGTTGGGGGAGAAGAGTTAGGCGACGGAGTCCTCGCGTTAGCTTGAGCCCCACACGCTGCATTTGCCTCCCCACCCCTCGGAAAATGCGCCCAACATGGTGGTCTTCGGCGGGCTATGGAAAGGTTATCTGTTTGCAGTGAACGTCTTTCTCCGATGCCCCAGCCCGCGCGCCGCTTGTCACCCATTCCTTCCCTGCGCCCCCAACACTCGGGTCCCCCGCCTACACACACGCGCGCGCGCGCGATCTCAGCCAGGCATCTGGAACCATCCCCCCCATCGCGCAAACATGGCGGAAAAAGAAACGTTAACGCTCGTTTTTGTGTGTGTGCGTGCGTGCGCTGCGTCTCGGATAAGGCTCACTGCGTGCCGCCAAGCTGGACATCCCTTCCTCTGCATCCAAATGCCGTTGGTGCAAGTCCCCCCAGACGGGATCGCGTGTCGTGGGACCTTCCGGTTTCCAGACAAAGGGTTTGGAGTGCGGTGGTGTCCCTGCATCGCGGGCGCTCTGCGCTCTCCTTCCCCCCCTAGACAGTTTGTCCCCCAGCCGTTCGCCCTGTCTATGGAGTGCTCTCTTTCTGTGCAATATTCCTTTTGGATCAGTTACTGTTGTGTTGTGTTTTTGAGGTAGGCATTTCTAAAACATGGTGCTTAAGAAATTTTTGGTCTTTCTTGCGCGCTGGAATAATCTGAGTTTCTGATTATGTAGATAGTCGTCATGGGATGATACTGTGTTCTGTGTATTGGCGCTTGAGTTAAGATTTAAACTGTTGACCACGAGAAAGATTATGTTTTAGGGATTTTAAGAAAAATAACGGATGAAAGTACAAATTAGCCTTTAAAAACTCATGTTGCTGAGTGGTGACACCCGCCTGTGTAATCCTAGCACTGCAGAGGCCGAGGCAGGAGGGTTGCCTGGGGCACTTATTACCAGGTTAGCCAAGGCTGTGTAACAAGATTGTCCCAAAACGTTTTTAAACAAGGTAGGGTCTCACTCTAGTCCAGGCTGGCCTGGATCTCACAGCAATCCTCCTACCTGGATGCTGGGATTTCTCTGGCTCTCTCAGAACATTATTTTGCTATTAATTCAATTTGCAACGTTTATAATTTTTTTCTCCTGGTTTTTATTTTTATTTTTTATTTATTTGAGAGAGAGAGAGAGAGAGAGAGATACAGAAATAGGCGGGGAGGATGAATGTGCGCACCAGGGCCTCCAGCCACGAACTCCAGGTGGCGTGCGCCCCCTTCTGCGTCTGGCTTACGTGGGTCCTGGAGAATCGAGCCTCAAACCGGGTCCTTAGGCTTCACAGGCAAGTGTTTAACCGATAAGCCATCTCTCCAGCCCCTCTCCTGGTTTTTGACACAGGCCTATATATAGGCAAACTCTGTATCCTCATGTTATACTCCTTAGTGCTGAAGTTACAGGCTTATACCACTTGAACATTAGTATTTTAAAAATCTATAACGATTTGGAAGATACTTTGTTGCAAAAATGTTCCAAAGCTGACATTTGCCCTTAACATGTTTTGGCAAACTCAAAATTAAGTATCATATGTGAGGACTTTTGTGGTTGGTTACATAATATTTCAAAAAGATTTACCTAGCATGTTTTTGCCTTGAAGTTCTTTAAATTCGTTTCTTGGCACATTAATATTTGATAACATTGGCTCAGTTCATAGCTATAGAGATAGCTTTCACTTTACAAATCTTCCTCTTTAAGTTCAGGCTGTCTTGGAATTCACTATGTATTCTCAGGGTGGCCTCACACTTGGCGGGATCCCCCTACCTCTTCCTTCTAAGTGTTAGGATTAAAGGCGTGTACCAAGATGCCCTGCTATTTTTTGGATTTTTTGTTTGTTTGTTTGTTTTTGGAGGTAGGGTTTCACTCTGGTCCAGGCTGACCTGGAATTAGCTATGTAGTCTCAGGGTGGCCTCGAACTCATGGCAATCCTCCTACCTCTGCCTCCCAGAGTGCTGGGATTAAAGGCATGTGCCACCATGGTATGTATGTATGTATGTATGTATGTATGTATGTATGTATGTGTATATATACATATGTTTATTTTATTTTATTTTTTTTTTTTTTGAGAGAGAGAGGCAGATAGAGAATGGGTGCTGCAAACAAACTTCAGGTGCATGAGCCACCTTGTGCATCTGATTTTCGCGGTCCTGGGGAAGAGAACCTGGGTCCTTTGGCTTTGCAGGCAAGCGTCTTAACTGCTACGCCATCTCCAGCCCATGTAAACTGGAGTTGATTTTATTTATTTATATCTTGCTTTTTCCAAGATAGGATCTCACTCTAGCCCAGGCTGACCTGGAACTCACTCTGTCATTCCAAGCTGGCTCTGAACACACAGTGCTGGGATTAAAGGTATGCACCACCGAGCCTGGCTTTTTATTTCTACTTTTAAGCCAAAAACTACAAGGTGATGATAATAACTAAGATTTTTAAAACTGAGGTAATTTAATGGAAGGATGAAAGGCTTGTTTTAATATCACAGTGCTGACAGTGGTCCTTGTGAAAATGGAAAGGTTGCTCAAAAAAAAAGGACAGGGGCTGGAGAGATGGCTTAGCAGTTAAGGTACTTGCCTGCAAAGTCTAAGGACTCATGTTCCACTCTCTAGGTCCCATGTAAGCACAGTGACACAAGCATGCAAGATCGCACATGTACACAAAGTGGTGCACTCATCTGGAGTTAGATTGCACTGACTGGAGGCTCTGACCATCAATTCTCTCTGTGTCTCTCTCATTCTCACATAATAAAAAAGGCAGTTGGGCTTGCCTCAAAAAAAAAAAAAAAAAGAAAGGTTTTACTTAAAGGAACTTACTAAGGAAATGGTCAAGAATTTGTATTAATAAATATTATTAGCCATTACTAAGCATGTTAAAAATCTGAGATTCATTCCTCTTTTGGGGGGGGGGTGTTCCAGGTAGGATTTCACTCTAGTCCAGGCTGACCTGGAATTCACTATGTAATCTCAGGGTGGCCTCGAAGTCATGGTGATCCTCCTACCTCTGCCTTCGAGTGCTGGGATTAAAGGCGTGTGCCACCACATGCACAAAAGCCTGAGCTTCATTCCTAACATTGCAAACAGACATTGCCTCTTGAAATCTAAAAGAAAATGTTTTGGGGGATCTGATCATTTTAGTGTGGAAATAAAAATCTATACGGCTTCTTTTTTTTTTTGAGGTAGGGTCTTACTCACTCTAGCCCAGGCTCACCTAGAATTCACTCTGTAGACACAGGCTGGCCTTGAACTCACAGCTATCCTCTTACCTCTGCCTCCCTAGTGCTAGGACTAAAGGCATGTGTCATCAAACCTGACCTACGTTTACTTTTTAAAAAAAAAAAAATACTTACTTGAGACAGAAAGAAAGGGTGGGGTGCACCAGGGCCTCCAGCCACTGCAAATGAACTCCAAATGCACGTGTCACTTTGACCATCTGGCTTGTGTGGGTACTGGTAAATCGAACCTGTGTCCTTAGGTTTTGCAGGCTAGCGCCTTCATCGCTAAGTCATCTCTCCAGCCCCAATTTGCTTTTGTAATGAGAAAAAAAATAGATTTCTTAAATAGTTTTAACACATCTGTTAAGAGTGTTTTCTGGTATGTTCTCTTTGTTCTTACCAGAAGAGTGAAAAAGTAGCTTACTGGCAATGTTTGGGACAGTACTAGGTTTGTTGGGTGGCATGGAAGGGCAAGACTGATGGCGTGCAGAGTCGTGTGTATACAGTGGGCTTCTCTCTTTGTCTTTTATTTTTTTAAATATATTTTATTTTCTTATTTATTTATTTATTTATTTGAGAGAGAGAGAGAGAGAGAGAGAGAGAGAGAGAATGGGTGCACCAGGGCCTTCCGCCACTGCAAATGAACTCCAGATGGCATGTGCCCCTTGTGAATCTGGCTTACGTGGGTCCTGGAAAATCGAACTGGGATCCTTTCACTTTGCAAGAAAACGCCTTAACCACTAAGCCATTTCTCCAGCCATTCTCCCCCCCCCTTTTATTTTATTTTATTATTTATTTATTTATTTATTTATTTATTTATTTATTTATTTGAGGTAGGATCTCACTCTAGCCCAGGCTGACCTGGAATTCACTGTGTAGTCTCAGGCTAGCCTGAAACTCACAGTGATTCTTCTCTACTTTCTGAGTGTTGGGATTAAAGGCATATGCTCCGCTATAATAGGCCTTTTTCAAAATTAGGTCACTGGATTGAGGTCTCTAAAATTTTTCATAGAAAAAATTTAGTGGATAATTTTTTTGAGAGCCTCTTGTTATGTAGCCTAGGTTGGCCTCCAACTGTTGCCTCATCCTTTCCAATACTTGGTTATAGTAAGGCACTATCATGCCTGGGTTCTATTGTAAAGTTTATATTATAGTATTATGCTCTTTCCTGACATGGATGTGATTTATTACATTATTCATTATTTATTAGCAGGACTTTGGATGGAGTATAACATGCCTTTAGTGTGATACAGAATTGGTGTTTATTTTCCAGTAGTAGATCACAACCTAATATTTTCTATATAGAAAAGGCTTGGGTTCTTAGAAAGTAAGCAGAATCTACATAATAACAAAAGCTTAGGTTTAAATATTGTTAAAGCTATTCCACAATTAAAGGATAGTTGATAGGGCATGTTTGGCATTTTCTTGGTCATAGAATCTCAATAAACTGTTAATGCTACTACCATTCTCAGGCAGAAACAGCACAGAGTATGCTCATGGGTTCCTCTGTGAGAGTAGTTCTTCCTAGCTGCTGCTCCTGTATAAGAGCAAAAAGAAAATAAAATGCCTATGGTAGGTGTCTTAGTGGGACTGACAGTGAATGATGCAAGAAAATAGGATCTTTGATTTGTAGTATCACCTGTTGCTTTCACTTCATGATGCATAACTTTCATTCTTTCAAAGTGACTTACGTAGTCTTCTATGCTTTTCCCCCACGTTGTATTATTAGTGTATTAAGTAATCCCCTTTCATGCATTATGTCACAAGAGGAGAGTCTATATTATATGCTTGAAAGTCAACTGAGCACTTAGCTCATAGTAGTTGAAGAAAGAATATCGAGGACATACAAACATTTGTACTTAAACTATTCTGTGAGAAGGTGCGGAGCCAGTGTTACTTACTTTATTACTTTATTTGGCTGTAGGTCAAACCCAGGGTCTTTACATTTGTTAGGCGCACGCTCTGCCATTGAATCCACAACCCAGGGTTTTTACATTTGTTAGGGTCTCACTCTGGTCCAGGCTGACCTGGAATTAACTCCAGTCTCATCCCCATCCTCCTTCTGCCTCCCCAGTGCTGGGATTTTGCCACCACGCCTGGCCACATTTTTATTTTTTATTTTTATTTTTTTATTTTTGGTTTATCAAGGTAGGGTTTCACTCTAGCCCAGGCTGACCTGGAGTTTACTATGTTGTCTCAGGGTGGCCACAAAATCATGGAGATCCTTCTAGAGTGCTGGGTTTATAAGTGTGTGCCACTATGCCCTGCTGGTGCCAGTTTTTAAAATGTTTTTCATATTCATATATATATATATTTTTTTTTTGAGAGAGAGAGAGAGAGAGAAAGAATGGGCACACCAGGGCCTCCTGCTACAAATTAGCTCCAGACACAAGTGCCACCTTGTGCCTCTGGCTTACATGGGACCTGGGGAATCAAACCAAGGTCCTCTGGTTTTACAGACAAATGTTTTCCGAGGTAGGGTTTCACTCTAGTCCAGGCTGACCTGGAATTCACTATGTAGTCTCAGGGTGACCTTGAACTCATGGTGATCCTCCTACATCTGTCTTCCTAGTGCTGAGAGAAAGAGAGGTAGAGGGAGAACAAACAAACTCCAGATGCATGTACATCTGGCTTATGTGGGTACTGGGAAATCAAGCCTGGGTCCTTTACTCTTTACAGGCAAACTCCTGAAACTGCTAAGCAATATCTCCAGCCCTAAAATATTTTTACTTATTTGTAAGCAGAGAGAATGAATACGGGTGCAGTGGGGCCTCTAGCCATTGCAAGCAGTCTCCAGATGCATGCTCCACTTTCTGCATCTGCTTTTATGTGGGTACTGGTGGATCAAACCTGGGTCCTTGGGCTTTGCAAGCTACTGAGCCATCCCCTTTTGTTGCCATTTTAAGAATTAATATGATTACCCATGTGCAAACTACGGTATTCTGGAAACAACCATGGAGGAGTAAATTTTGCACTTAAATATACTGGAACACCCTGAAAAACATTCATAGTATTTTGTTAGTTTATTTTTGGAGGTAAGGTCTCATAGCCCAGGCTGGTCTTAAACTTGCTGTGTAGCCAAGACTGTCCTTGAATTTCTGATTCTGCTATTCTATATATACCACGTGCAGGTATGAGCCACTTTGTTTTTGTTTTGATGTCCAATCTGTCCTGTATAGATCCATAAACTCCCATTCTTTTACCTCTCTCCCAGGTGCTAGGATTAACAGTGTACACATTACACCTGGCTTGGTTTTGTGTGTGTGTGTTTTTTTTTTGTTTGTTTGTTTTTTTTTTTTTTTTTTTTTTTTTTGGTCGAGGTAGAATCCCACTGTAGCCCAGGCTGACCTGGAGTTCACTATGTAGTCTTGGGGTGATGAGGGCTCGAAAGATGGCTTAGTGTTAATGGCACGTGTCCTGCAAAGCCAAAGGACCCAGGTTTGATTCCCCAGGACTCTCGTAAGCCAGGTGCACAAAGTGGCACATGTGTCAGGAGTTCTTGGCACACCCATCTTTTCTCTATCTGCTCTCTCATATGAATAAAATAAAAGAAAAAATAGACCCGCCCTGGGAACTGAGAATGAGTTTCAGAGTTTAAATAAAAAGTCATGAACACTGACTGTTACATGGAGTACCGAGCAGATCCTTTATGTGTTATGAGGTAGAGTCAGGTTTAAAGAATAGAATAGAAAGCCCAGCACTTGGGAGGCAGAGGTAGGAGGATTGCCATGAGTTCAAGGCCACCCTGAGACTACATAGTTAATTCCAGGTCAGTTTGAGCCAGATTGAGCCCTACCTTGAAAAACCAAAAAAAAAAATTTTTAAAAAAGGCCCGGCGTGGTGGCGCACGCCTTTAATCCCAGCACGTGGGAGGCAGAGGTAGGAGGATCGCCATGAGTTCGAGGCCACCCTGAGAATACAGAGTGAATTCCAGGTCAGCCTGGGCTAGAGTGAGACCCTACCTCGAAAAAAAAACAAAAAAAAAAAAAAAAAAAAGAATAGAACAGACCCAGTGTATGAAAGAGATTTAAAATTGTTATGAGGGGCCTGGAGAGTTGACTTTAGTAGTTAAGGCACTTGCCTACAAAGCCAAAGGTCCCAATTTTGATTTCCTCAGTACCCATGTAAGCCAGATGCACAAGGTGGTGCATGTGTCTAGATTTTGTTTGCAGTGGCTAGAGACCCTGACATGCCCAATCCTTCCTCTCTCAAATAAAAGCTAAAAAAAATTGAGACAATAAAATTGTAATGAGGGCTGGAGAGATTGCTCAGTGGTTTAGGCACTTGCTGCAAAAGCCTGATTGCCCCCTGGTCAGATTCCCCAGTACCCATGTAAATTCAGATGCAGAGTGGCACATGTGTCTGCAGTTTGTTTGCAGTGGCATGAGGACTTGGTGTGCACCCTTTCCTACTCCCCCACACACATACATTGCAAATAAATAAATAAATAAATGTTAAAATGAAGTTTCATGTGGTATGTAGCAGGGTAGTAAATTTTTTTCTTTGCAGGAGAGTAAACTGGGTGATGTTTCATCTTGTTTGTATTGGGGGCAATGAGCTCTGAGAGTGAATGCAAGGAAGCTGAAAGGAGGAATGCTTAGGAGTTAGTACAGAAATTAGGGAAATACAGCTACATTTTTTTTTTTTTTTTTTTTTTTTTTTTTTTTTTTTTTTGGTTTTTCAAGGTAGGATCTCACTCTGGCCCAGGCTGACCTGGAATTAACTATGTAGTCTCAGGGTGGCCTTGAACTCAGGGCGATCCTCCTCTGCCTCCCGAGTGCTGGGATTAAAGGCGTGCGCCACCACGCCCAGCCGCTACATTCTGATAGATGAGAACGTAAAAGCCAGTTGGCAGTATGGAATGAAGAAGAGGTTTAATTTATCCACTTAGTTACAATCCCCTTTTCCTTGATCCTGTCAAAGTTACTAACAGTTTTTTTGTTTTGTTTTACTTAAAAATGGAGTTGATTTAGGGCTGGAGAGATGGCTTAGTGGTTAAGGTGCTTGCCTGCAAAGCCTAAGGATCCAAGTTTGATTCCCCAGAACCCCCATAAGCCAGATGCACAAGGTAGTACATGCATCTGGAGTTTGTCTGCAGTGGCTAGAGACCCTGGTGTTCTCTCTCTTTCCCTCTCTCAAATAAGTAAAATAAAATAAAAACTTTTTAAAAAGTAGATTGATTTATCTTTTTATTAAAATATTTATTTATTTATTTATTTGGGGTGGAGAGATGGCTTAACAGTTAAGGCGTTTGCCTGCAAAACCAAAGGACCCTGGTTTGACTCTCCAGGACCTACGTAAGCCAGATGCACAAGGGATCGCATGCATCTGAAGTTCATTTGCAGTGGCTGGAGAACAGACACATCAGGACATCCAGCTACTGCAAACAAAACTCCAGACACAAACACCACCTTGTGCATCTTTACGAGGGTACTGGGGAATCAAACCTGTGTCCTTGGGTTTTGTATGCACATTTAAGCACCTTAACTTGAGCAATCTCTCCAGCACCCCCTCCAATTTTTTTAAGATCCATTTATTTTATTTTATTATTTTTTTTGACAACTTATTTAATTGTAGACAATAGCCCATGTTATTTCCCTCCTCGCCCCCTTTTTGAGGTAGGCTATCTAACCCAGGCTTACCTGGAATTCACTATGTAGTCTCAGGCTGGCCTCAAACTCACAGCAATCCTACCTCTGCCTTCCAAGTGATGGGATTAACCACCACGCCTGGTTGATTTATCTTTTAAAAAAATTTTTTTTTGTTATTAATTTATGTGTAAGCAGAGAGCACACAGGTACAGAATGGATGAATGGCCAGGGCCTCTAGCCACTGCAAACAAATGCCATATGTATGTGCCTCTTTGTACATCTGGCTCTATGTGAGTACTGAGGAATCAAACCTGAGTTAGGCTTTGAAGGCAGACATCTTAATCACTGAGCCATCTCTACAGCCCCTGATTTATCTTTGTTGTTGTTGTTGTTGTTGTTGTTGTTGTTGTTGTTGCTTTTTGTTTTTGTTTTTCTAGGTAGAGTTTCACTCTAGCTCAGGCTGACCTGGAATTCACTATACAGTCTCAGCGTGGCCTTGAACTCATGGTATTCCTCCTACCTCTGCCTCCCCAGTGCCAGGGTTAAAGGCTCATGTGCCTTTTTCTTTTTTAAAATTATTTGTGTGGGGGCTAGGTGGGTACACCAGGGCTCTTGCTGCTGCAAATGAATGCCTATATAAACTGTATACAAAGAGGACTTTACATTTGATGAAATAGACTGAGTTGAGGTGGGCCTGGCCACATACTGAGCTAGATTTAAAGATTTATTGAGCCAGGCATGGTGATACAATTCTTTAGTTCCAGCACTCCAAACACTTTGAGGCTGAAGAGGCTGGTTTAGGGTCACAGAGTGAGTTCCAGGTCAGCCTGGGCTAGAGTGAGACCCTACCTTGGAAAAAAAAAAAAATGACAAGGTTACCACTTGCAACCTGTCCCAACTCAGGAGCTTCCTGTTTTGTTTAATTTTAAAAAATAAAACTGGTTTAACTTGCAAAAAAAGAAAAATAAATTTATTTATTTATTTGTGAGGGCAGGCAGAGGGAGAATGGGGACATCAAGGCCTCCAGACGCATGTGCCACCTTGTGTATCTGGCTTATGTGGGTGCTGGGGAATTGAACCTGGTTCCTTAGGCTTCACAGCCTTAACCACTAAGCCATTTCTCCAGCCCAAGAAAAATAAATTGTGTGGCCAAGCTTGGGCCACATGCCCTCCCAACATTCTGAAAATTGTAGACAGAAGAATCTTTAGTTAGAGGCTTAACAATAAGACCCTGTTAATAAAAAGACGGTATTGGATCTAAGTTTTTCTTTCTTTCTTTGTTTTTGGAGACAGGGTCTCATCCGAGGCTATGTAGGCCCCATCTCACTATATAGCCAAAGATATCTTTGATCTTCCTACCTTCACCTCCCTAATGCTGGAGTCACCGGCATATGTTATTGTACTAGTGCTGAGGACTGAGCCCAGATGTGCATTCATGCTAGGCAAGGACTCTGTCTACTGAGCTACATCTGTCCCCAACCCCCTATTTTTAATATAATTTAGTAACCATTTCAATATTGTACTGACTACTAATAATGAGTAGCAGGTCCCATGTAAGTGAGCCTGTGAAAAATGGCTTGTACATCTTAGGTCAACATTGACTGAAGATATTGGAGGAACTGTTGTCATAAATAATTTTCTAATCAATGCTGTCATATTTGATTTTGCTCAATTTTTTCTGATATAAAAATTTCACATATATATACTTTTTCTTTTCTAGATAGAATCTTACTCTAGCCCAGGCTGACCTGGAACTCACTCTCTAGTCCCAGGCTGGCCTCAAATTTACGCTGATCTTCTATCTCTGAGTGCTGAGATTAAAGGCATGTGACACCACATGCAGCATATTCTTGGTTTTTTTAGAGACAGGGTTTTGCTCTATAGTCCATGCTGTTCTGGCACTCACTATGTTGCCCAGGCTCAACTTGTACTCAAGGTATTTGTTTTATCTTAGCTTTCTGATGCTGACATTATAGCCATGAGCACCACACTTAGCTTTTTTAAAAAAAAAAAAAACATTTTTTGCAGTTTTAATGTTTTAATCAAAAATCTGACATAAGTTCATTTTCAGTAATATTACTCCAGTGTTAAATGGAGTTCCATTTAAAGGTGAAATTCAGTGTCTTAAAAATGTTAAGGTTATATTCATGAAATTGCACCTTGTTATAGTATTTGCATAGTTTGTCTTGCTACTTCTGAGTTTCTGACATCCATTTTATGTTTTGTCTTTAAAATTGTCATCTTTCACCTTTTAATTTTTCCAGATCTACTGTTACATATGAAGTGCCAGGAATGCAATCAGTATCTCTGTAACTTACAATGTTATTTCCTTAAATTAAGGTTATTTGAAGTTTGTATACATAATCAAATGCCATTGTAATTTCTCTGGGAGAGGAATAATTCTTTCAGAAGACTTTTGAACAATAAAAGGCTTTGGATATAAAATGAATGTCAAAGCTACAATAGATCATAACCCTAATGCTTAAAAACATTTTTATTTTGAAAAATGAAGGTGTTGGTGTTTTCCTTTTAATTGAAATTTTCAACCCACTGTCTGGTATGGCATCTTTAGGCTATACTAATAACTTTCATCTGAAGTGCACTAACTCTTCATTAATCTTACCTTAAAGCTTAGGTAGGTTTACATTAAGTGCATCTTGTGAAGCTAGTTTCCTTGGTGTCTTCTCAAATTCATCTTTCTTGGTGTGCAAAAGCATTTGTAACTCCAGCCACCTCTGATAGCATTTGTGTCTTTTTAAATTACATCTATTTGTTTAAATCTAGTCCGAATCTTTCTTGCCTGTAACATTTTTTTATTCTTATTCTGCCACCGTGTTTGTTCAGTATATCTTTGCCTTTTAATCTATCATGGATAGAACTGATCTCATAATAGACTTGTAACTATTGGGTACTGTGTTTGGGTTTAGTATATAAGGCTTAATAAATTACTAAAACTTAGGCGTATATTATTCACACATACCAAAACTCAGTAAGCAATGCCTCAGAGTAGAATTCCAGGTCAAATTTATCAGTTTCTCTCTGTATGTGGTTATGTTTATAAAATTGTCTCACTGAGGACCTTTGTTTTATTATGTCTGAACTAATATGGTAATCACATAAATGCTTTAAATGCTCCTCTTATGACAATTATTGAGATAAAATATTAATGTCAGTAGACACATTTCATCAGAAACACATCTTGAAATTTTCAGGTGATTGGGCTGTTCTTATGAAAAGATTGCTGAAATCTGTTGTTACTAAGGTCTTATTTTTTACATTTTGAGTTCTATAGAAATGGTAGCCCTGAACATTAAATGAGCACTGATAGGTGCTAACTTGAAAATGTGTTCTTTCTTTAAATCACCTATATTTCCTATACCTGGGTTTTTTTCTTGGTAGATCTCCTATTTCTACACTGACCAAAGTTGATTCTCCTTACCTTATGAGAGTAGGTATCAAATAAGCACTGCCTAATACAGGATGGTCGATAAGAAGGTAGTTGTATGGCTTATTTTTCTTATTCACATCTGTCTTCACCTCAAATTAATTTTGCTACATGAAGTTCTCAACTATTATTTGATCTTAGATCTTATTAGGTACTTGACACCCTAAGCTTCATTTACTTGTGATTTTACTTGGTTCTTTCTGATAGTTATAATAGATCTCATTTTCTAAAGCAGAATACAACTGGTTCATCTTTGACTTGCTGACCTTGATTTTTAAAAAAAAATTTTTTTAGTCTTCTCCCTAGAACTTAAGCATCATACTAGAGTGTGTATTTTTATTCTTCTAAGAGAAGAAACCCCATCTATGTTTTCATGAAATTTTGATATGCTCAAACATCTAGCCATTGAATTTAAATGTTTTTAAACTCAGTACGAAATTCCTTTTGTTAAATTTTAGCGTGAAAGCTACTTTTTAAATATCTATATGCAGGCCCTGCATACATCTGGAATCTGTTTAAGATAAGTAATAAATTCCTTGTAAGTTTGAGATCTTAAATGTTTTTTTTAGTCAACATGATGCATAAGTTTTTTTTTTTCTTAAAAAAACGGCATCTACTTAAAGGGATTTATGACTAAAATTGCTTATTTTTCTACAGAGTTGTCTGCTGGTTCTCAGCTTGAAGAAGATTCTCCAGTCCTTATTGATCCTTTTTCTTGGCGTTACCATTTTTTGAAGCAAAGTTAACCTAGCTTTCTAGTTTGAACTTTCTTTTTGCCCGTCTTAAAAAAATTTTTTTAATCTATAAAATAGTCAAGAGATATAGTTCTACAATGTCCAAGTCATTCCAGCAGTCATCTCTCGGTAGGGACTCACAGGGTCATGGGCGTGACCTGTCTGCAGCAGGAATAGGCCTTCTTGCTGCTGCTACCCAGTCTTTAAGTATGCCAGCATCTCTTGGAAGGATGAACCAGGGTACTGCACGCCTTGCTAGTTTAATGAATCTTGGAATGAGTTCTTCATTGAATCAACAAGGAGCTCATAGTGCACTGTCTTCTGCTAGTACTTCTTCCCATAATTTGCAGTCTATATTTAACATTGGAAGTAGAGGTCCACTCCCTTTGTCTTCTCAACACCGTGGAGATACAGACCAGGCCAGTAACATTTTGGCCAGCTTTGGTCTGTCTGCTAGAGATTTAGATGAACTGAGTCGTTATCCAGAGGACAAGATTACTCCTGAGAATTTGCCCCAAATCCTTCTGCAGCTTAAAAGGAGGAGAACTGAAGAAGGCCCTACATTGAGTTATGGTAGAGATGGCAGATCTGCTACACGGGAGCCGCCATACAGAGTACCTAGGGATGATTGGGAAGAAAAAAGGCACTTTAGAAGAGATAGCTTTGATGATCGTGGTCCTAGTCTCAACCCAGTGCTTGATTATGACCATGGAAGTCGTTCTCAAGAATCTGGTTATTATGACAGAATGGATTATGAAGATGACAGATTAAGAGATGGAGAAAGGTGTAGGGATGATTCTTTTTTTGGTGAGACCTCGCATAACTATCATAAATTTGACAGTGAGTATGAGAGAATGGGACGTGGTCCTGGCCCCTTACAAGAGAGATCTCTCTTTGAGAAAAAGAGGGGCGCTCCTCCAAGTAGCAATATTGAAGACTTCCATGGACTCTTACCGAAGGGTTATCCCCATCTGTGCTCTATATGTGATTTGCCAGTTCATTCTAATAAGGTGAGTTAAAGCAACAGATGCTTCTAATTTCTTTTACATTTTAGTGCCAATTCTGTATTTACCTATATCTTTTACTCTAATTCTGTAGTCTGATGACATTGAGTTGATCAAGAATTGTTATACTTTTGAGAACGCTTTATTTGGAAGGTAATTGTTTTTGAACATTTTAACCAGGGCTTTACATTAATGCAATCTGCCTAGAATGATTCTGGCCACAAAGCTGTCATCCACTGGGATTATCTTGTTGGTTTTTGGGGGGCATCAATATGTTCTTCTTAATCATATATTTAAGCAGGTTTTTTGTCTGCTTTGTTGAATTGTTTTAAGCATTTTTTTTTCCTGAACTCAATGTGCTCTGCCACTTAGGGTGCTAGATTTTAGCTCTCCCATCTGTCTTGATTGCTGATTTGTATGTAGGCAAAGATGTATTCTTGAACAATTCTCTTTTTTCCTTATCTGTGGCTATAGGGAAGGAGTTAATGTAGAGCCCTGGTGTTTGTTTCACAGTATGTTTCATATTTTAGATTAGTTCATTCTTCCTTTTTTAATTTCCCTTTAACACAAACTCTCCATACTACAGCTGAAAATTTTCATCATTTTTTTTCCTCCTTTTCCACAACTTCCTTAAACATACTTCAAAGCTCACTTTTTATTATCCCATATTGCATCTGTCCCTTTAGAGACTTTGATAAACCAATTACGGTATCCTGCTCTGTGTTCTTATAAACAAAATCTTTTTCTGACTTAGGCTTATAATACTTCTGGTATAGTCATGGGGGGCGGTCTAATTCTCCTTTACTTTAATTATAACATCTGGCAAATTGGGAACTTTTTCAAAATGCCCTTTAAAATATGTTGTCTTTTCTCTTTCAACTTTTTCAATGTTAATTCATTCTCACAGGTGTTTTTTTTTTTCTATTTTTTAATATAAGTATGCGTTGCAGTTGACTTAAAGTCAGTGGTATAAGCACCCCACCAGCTTAATCTTACAGTTGATGATCATCCTTTTTTTCTGATGTGCTTTGTAGCAATCTATTTAACTAGAATTAACTACTTCCTTGAAATTGATTTAATGGTTACTGTTACAGGGTTTTTCTTTACAGTAACATCTGGGGCATTTTCTTTTCATATCAGTTCCTGTTAAATTAATTTTTAGCGAGTATTGATTTTTTAGGTACAACTAAATCATATTTTAATATTCTGTTGAAGAGTATTACCAGTCAGATCTCAGCATTTTAATCTTTTAATCATTAATCCCTATCAAATTAACATAAGTGCTAGATTTGGAGTTCATAGATTTTTTTTTTCATTTAAGAAATAGAGCCAGGCGTGGTGGCGCATGCCTTTAATCCCAGCACTTGGGAGGCAGAGGTAGGAGGATCTCCATGAGTTTGAGGCCACCCTGAGACTACATAGTGAATCCAGGTCAGCCTGGGCTAGAGTGAAACCCTACCTCAAAAAAAAGAAAGAAAGAGAGTCCCAGCCGGGTGTGGTGGCTCATGCCTGCAATCTCAGCACTCGAAGGCAGAGGCAGGTAAATATCTTGAGTTCAAGGCTAGCCTAGTCTACATAGCAAATTCCAGGCCAGTCAGGACTTCATATGTTGAAACCCTGTCTTAAGAAAGAACAAAAAAAAGTCAGTGCAATTTTTATCTAGTAGATGTTTTTAGTCTTATTACCTGTTTGAAAATTTGTTTGATATACTAACTATATCATGCAATTTAAGTGTTTTTTTTTTTTCTGCACTAAATTCAAGGTTTAGGTCTGATGCAAATTAATGTGATGAAAAGGTCCATTAAACATTGTTGAGCTGGGCGTGGTGGCGCACGCCTTTAATCCCAGCACTTGGGAGGCAGAGGTAGGAGGATCACACTGAGACCACGTAGTGAATTAGTGAATTCCAGGTCCAACTGGGCTAGAGTGAAACTCTACCTCTTAAGAAAAGAGAAAAAAGGACATTGTTGAGATCAACTTTTTCTATGTCATTCCTTTCCTGTTTGCCCAGAAAAATAGCAAAAATAATTTGTTTTCAGGAAAATACCTAAATTCACAAATAGTTTAGTGCTTCCAGTGAGAAGTGATTTTACAGAATGTAAAGTCTCTGCCATTGGAGTCATAATGCTGTTGGGACATCAGAAAAGATCACAAAAGGGAACCATAAAAGAATTTACCAGATAATAGTTTCTGTTTTATTTGTATTTTTTTTTCTCCAAAATTTGCTACTTTCAAATTCTTGAACAGTAATAACTTAAATGGATCTAATTTTTTTAGTGAGCAGTTAAAAGTATTTGAAATCTTGGATTCTAAGGTACACTCTATCCCAAGTGCAAAAGGTACTATTAATCTATAAAATTCTTGAGTTCTACCTAGTTTGGGTGTGTTCTGTCAAAAATATTGGGTGTATTTAAGGATTGTTTTAGAAGACTTGAATGATTCATAGAATTTATATTTGTAAGTTAGACCAATTTGACATTTAAGTTCATGGATTCTTAATATTTTCGAGTTGCCTCAACATACCTGATGTTCTCTGTATCTGCCTCATTGGAAAAGTATTTACTCTAGCAGTGGACTGTTCAGATATAGAAGTGACTGGAAAATTTTCTGTGATAGATGTAGACAATGAAATTTTTAAAAACATTTAATCCTGCTCTCTCGTATTGCTGCATAACTTGGAAAATCTGTTATTTTCACTTAATGGTAATATTAAGAAGCCTACATAATCAAAAGTTCTTAGTATACCACAAAAAGGAAAAAAAAAGCCGGTGTAGTACACACCTTTAATTACAGCACATGGGAGTCAGAGGTAGGGGGAGCGCTGTGAGTTTGAGGCCACCCTGAGACTACATAGGTCAGCCTGGGCTAGAGCAAGATCCTACCTCGAAAAACCACCAAAAAAAAAAGTTCTTAATATGAAATAGCAAATTTAGGTGAAAGCATAATGTAACTTCATCTAGGAGTACTCTTATCATATTTGGGTGTTATTTCAGTGGTGGCCTTTGACTCCTTTCTAGGTCTAGATCACTTGATTTCCCTATTTTTCATTTTAGTGTTCCTTAAAAAAACCCTTAAATAGCTAAGCATGGTGGTGCACACCTTTAATCCCAGTACTCAGGAGAGGCAGAGTTGGGAGGATTGCCATGAGTTGAAGGCCAGCCTGAGACTAGATAGTGAATTCCAGGTCAACCTGGGCCAGAGCAAGACCCTACAGCAAAAAAGCCCTTAAGTTATACCCTGTTCTGCCATTCTGGAAGTAATTTGCACATGACTGTTATTGTAAATTTAAGTATCTGTAAGAGCTGAGCATGGTGGCTCTTGTTTGTAATCCCAGTACCTGGGAAGGCAGAGGTAGGAGGATTGCCATGAATTCAAGACCAGCCTGGTCTACATTTAGTTCTGACAACATAACAAGACCTCATTTCAAAACAGAACAAAAAACCACAGAGATATCAAGATGAGGTAGTTTTTCCATGAAAACTTGTAAATTCAAAAGGTGGCCTTGGGCTGGACATATGGTTCAGCAGATTAAGTGTATTTTCTGCACAAGAATGAAAGCCTGGGGTTGGAGAGATGGCTTAGCGATTAAGGCGCCTGCCCGCTAAACCTAAGAACATCAGTTCCAATCTCCAGGTCCCACCTTTAGCCAGATACAAAGTGACGCAAGGACGCAATGCTGCACTTGCCCACAAGGTGGGGCATGCATCTGGATTTCATTCGCAACAGCTTAGAGGCTGCTGGCGCACCCATTCTCTGTCTTCCTCTCCCTCTCTCTCTCTCTCTCTCTCTCTCTCTCTCTCCAAAAAAAAAAAAAAGAATGAAAGCCTGAAAGAGATCAATCTCCAGAACCCACATAAACAGCTGAGAGTGGTCACATAACAACAGAGTCTCAAAAGGGGAGCTAAAACCAAAGAATAGCTGGGGCTCCCAAAAGTAGCAAGCCTAGTATCAGTAAGAAACTCTGGCTCAAACAAGATAGAGCAGGGCTGGAGAGATAGCTTAGTGGTTAAGTGCTTGCCTGCAAAGCCAGAGGACCCATGTTCGACTCTCCAGATCCCACATAAGCCAGACCCACAAGGTGACTCAGACACACAAGATGTCACACATGTCTCAAGTTCTATTGCAGTGGCGGAGGCCCTGGCACACCAGTTCTCTCTCTTTCCCCTCTCTTATTAAAAACAATTTACCAAAAAAAAAAAAAAACACACACAAAATAGAGCATTGGAGTGGTGAACAGACACCACAGATGAGTGCATGGGGTACTGCAAGGGCACACACATATCATATCACATACAGACAGCAAAAAGAAAAGAAAAAAAGGTGAATCTTAGCCGGGTGTGGTGGCGCACACCTTTAATCCCAGCACTCGGGAGGCAGAGGTAGGAGGATCGCCATGAGTTCAAGGTCACCCTGAGAAGACAGTGAATTCTGGGTCAGCCTGGACTAAAGTGAAACCCTACCTCGAAAAACCAAAAAAAAAAAAAAAAGAAAAAAGAAAAAAAAAGGTGAATCTTTATTATTTATCTTATGTAAGTTAAGTCAATGTAGAATCTGGGTATATGATAAAGTTTTTATTTTTTTAAAATATTCTGCAAGCAGGGAGAGAAAATGGGCACACCAGAGCCTCATTCCACTGCAAATGAACTCCAGGTGCATGCGCTACATTGTGAATCTGACATTATGTGGATACTGGGGAATAGAACCAGGGTCATTGGGCTTTGCAGGCAAGTGCCTTCACAGCTGAGTCATCACTCCAACCCATGATAAAGGTTTTTTAAAAACCTTTTCACTAGTAGTCAGTCAGTCTGTCTTTCTTTCTTTCTTTCTTTCTTTCTTTCTTTCTTTCTTTCTTTCTTTCTTTCTTTCTTTCTTTCTTCATTTGAGAAGAGAGCAAGGCAGAGGAAGAGAGAGAGAAAGAATGGGCCTGTCAGGGCCTTCAGTCACTGCAGACGAACTCTAGATAGATACATGTGCCACCTTGTGCATCTGGCTTATGTGAGTCCTGGGGAATTGAACCAAGGTCCTTTGACTTTGCAGGCAAGCACCTTAACTACTAAGCCATCTCTCCAGCCCCCCCCCTTTGTTTTGTTTTTTATTTATTTATTTGGAAGCAGGGAGAGAAAGAAGGTTGGATGGGTATGGGTACATGAGGGTCTCTTGCTTCTGCAAACAAACGTAAGATACATGCAGCACCATGTGCAGCTAGCTTTACATGGCACTTAAGAATCAAATCAGGGTCATCAGGCTTTGCAAGCAGTCACCTTTATCCATGGTGCTATCTTCCAAGCCCTTTAGTCCTCACTTTAAACCAAATGGCACATGCCTTTAATTCTGGCACTTGGGAGACATAGGGAGGAGGATAACTGAGTTCAAGGTCAGCCTGGACTTAGAGTGAGACCCTACCCCAACAACACAAAAAAAGAGTACAGGTTTAGTAGAGCAGATTAATAATGGTTGGTTTAGGGAGGTACATGACTAGTTATGTGATCTAGGCCTTCTTTCCAACACTTTGGAAGATAAGCCACACTTTAAAACAGGGGACGTACAATATGATTTTTGTTTAGCTACATACCCTTTCCCTCTCTTTTTAACTAGAACATACTTAACAGAAAACCATTTTACTCTTCTAAACACTTGATAAGTATATTTCTAATATAGTATGAAGATGTTCAGAAGTTCTAAATTGGCACATTTGTTTAATCCCTTTTCTGAATTTTGTGAACTTTACATATGTGCCTCTTGCTTACAGGCATTCTTAAAGTGGCCTGTAATAAGGCACTGTTTTGTTATGATGCAAGTAGAAACTTTAACCCCAGTAATCTGATTGTAGAATAGCTAAGGAAATCTCCGTATTAGCCATTGTTTTAAAAATACTTTATTTATTTATGTGAGAGAGAGAGGGAGGGAAGGAGGGAGAGATAGAATATGGGCATGCTAGGGCCTCCAACCACTGCGAATGACTCCAGACACAATGCACCACCTGTGTATGGGGAATGGAAGTTGGGTCTATAGGCTTCGCAGGCAAGTGCCTTAACCACCAAGCCATTTTTCCAGCCCTGTTTTAATAAGACAGTTGTAGCCGGGCGTGGTGGCGCACACCTTTAATCCCAACACTCAGGAGGCAGAGGTAGGAGGATCGCCGTGAGTTCGAGGCCACCCTGAGACTACATAGTTAATTCCAGGTCAGCCTGGGCCAGAGTGAGACTCTACCTCTAAAAACCAAAAATAATAATAATAATAAAAAAAGGCAGTTGTAGTGTTCAGAGACATAGGAATGGTAGTTGATAGTCCTACTACATTCTAAATAGTATTTTTGTTTGGTTGTATGTTCCATCTCCGTTCTTTCACAGGGTTTTAGTTAAATTTGTTAGAGCAAAGAAATGTACATAACTTGTTAATGCATCTGGACATTGTTTGCAGTGGCTAAAAGCCCTGGTGTGCCCATTCTTTCTGTTTCTATCTGCCTCTCTTCGCCCCTCAATCTCTCTCAAATAAATAATAAATTAATTAATTAATTAAAATATTTTTAGGAAACAAAAGGTAAGTTTTAAGTTCATCCACCCTCTTAGGCATGCTTCAGTTCTACTATCTACTGAGTATATAGTGAAAAAGGCACCATAATTATCCCTGCCAAAAAAGGCTCACATGATTTAACAAAAATAGCTTATAGGGCTGGAGAGATGGCTTAACGGTTAAGGCGCCTGCCTGCTAAGCCCAAGAAACGGGTTCCATTCTCCAGTTTCCAAGTTTAGCCAGATGCAAAGTGATGCAATGGCGCAATGCCGCACTTGTTCACAAGGGGCCACGCGCATCTGGAGTTCATTCCAATCACTGTCTCCTCTCCCTCTCTCTCTGTGTATCTCTCCAAAAATAAAAAGTAAAAAATAATAAAATAGCTTATATAGAAAATTCTCGTTTATTTTTTTTAAAAATCAGTTTCCATACTAAAAACAAGTAATTTAAAAATTTTTTATTTTTAATTTATTTATTTGAGAGCAACAGAGAAAGAGGCAGAAAGAGAGAGAGAAGGGGCGCACCAGGGCCACTCCAGCCACTGCAAACAAACTCCAGATGCATGTGCCCCCTTGTGCACCTGGCTTACATGGGTACTGGGGAAGTGAGCCTTGAACTGGTGTCCTTAGGCTTCACGAGCAAGCCCTTAACTGCTAAGACATCTCTCCAGCCCCAAAACAGAAGTAAATTTAAAGAGTGCCTTTTCCAAATTTCAAGGAGGGAAACATTGTATTCAATGAGTATTTGCTCCTTTGTGGTTTATTTTAAATTTGAGGTAATTAAACTTGTTTTACTGAATTTTATTGTAGTGCAAAAAAATTTCATTTAAGAAAAAAAATCTAGGCTGGAGACTCACACCTTTAATCCCAGCATTCAGGAGGCAGAGATATGAGTATCACCATGAGTTTGAGGCCACCTTAAGATTACATAGTGAATTCCAGGTTAGCCTGGGTTAGAATGAGACCCTACCTTGAAAAACCAAAGAGAGAGACAGAATTCAGTTATTTAACTCTTTAGCCAATATAAAAGAAAAAAAGGGTTTAAAAAATGGGCTTTGCTCCCAATCTGATTTGGATCCCATTCCTAAATCATATTACAACTGGATGTGTCTCCTAAGTCCTATTTATTTATTTTTAAAATATTTTATTTTTATTTATTTGAGAGAGAGAGGGAGAATGGGCATGCCATGGCCTACAGCCACTGCAAACAAACTCCAGATGTGTGCACCACCTTGTGCATCTAGCTTATGTGGGTCCTGGGGAATTGCACCGAGGTCCTTTGGCTTTGTGGGCAAGCGCCTTAACCTTTAAGCCATTTCTCCAGCCCCTGTTTATTTATTTTTCTAAGTCCAGTTTATTTAAATTCATTCCATTCCAACAACGTTATAGGATTGTGGTATAAAACAAATGAGGTGTTTTTTGTTTTTCGAGGTAGGGTCTCACTCTAGCTCAGGTTGACCTGTGTAGTCTCAGGGTGGCCTTGAACTTATGGCAATCCTCCTACCTCTGCTTCCCGAGTGCTGGCATTAAAGGTGTGTGGCACTCCTGCAAATATGAGTTTTATACAACACAGGAAGTGAAGTAACGCTGACTACACTGCTTTATAAACCCAACTTGTTTTACATGTACTATTGATGTTTCACAAATCCCTACAAATTAAGAAATACCTACAGTTCCTAATTGTTATAACCAAAATATGTAGTCAGACAATGTTTTTTATAATAGAGGAATAGGAGGAGCTTAGCTAAAGGAAAATACAGCATCAAAATAGACGAGCCTTTTTTGAAGTCTTAACTTGGCATTTTATACATGGGATCCTAATTTATTTCTTCCTTCTTCCCCACTCCAACCCCAACCTCAACCTCACTCTGTAGTCCTAGGCTGGCCTCAGGCTCACGGTAACTCACACCTCTGATTCCCAAGTGCTGGGATTAAAGAAAGGCATGTGCTACCATGCCCAGGGGATTCTAATTTTTAAAGAGTTTTTTGGCTTTGCAGGCAAGCACCTTAACTGCTAAGCCATTTCTCCAGCTCTATTTTGTTTTTAATATTTTTATTTATTTATGAGAGAGGGCACAGCAGGGCCTCTAGCTAGGTACTGCAAGTGAACTCTAGCCACATGTATCACTTTGTGCATCTGGCTTACATGGGTTTTAGGGAATCAGACCTGGGTCCTTAGGCTTTGCAGGCAAGCGCCTTGACCACTAAGCCATCTCTCTAGCCCTGTTTTTTTTTTTGTTTGTTTGTTTTGTTTTTTAATTATTTTTTTAATTTGAGATAGCCAAAGAGAAAAAAGAATGGGTATGCTAGGGCCTCCAGCCACTGCAACAAGCTAGAGATGTATGTGCTACCTTGTGCATCTGGCTGGCATGGGTCCTGGGAAATCAAACCTGGGTCCTTTGACTTTACAGGCAAGTACCTTAATCACTAAGCCATCCCTCCAGCCCACTATTTTGGTTCCGTGGAAGGGATTTACTCTGCTCTAGGCTGGCCTGGAACTCAGGGCAGTCCTCCTACACTAAATTCTGGGACTAAAGGCATGCACCACTGTACCCGAGCTAAAACTTTTAATTATTCAGACACAATTTTCAGAAATGAAGATATATGGATATTTTGTGATGCAGTGATAAGAGTGTTTTATCAGTTATGACAACATAGTGGATACTTGAGTTTGGTTCACAGCCAGCCATTAATATGCTTAGATCTTAAAGATCACTGCTCTAGGTCTTTATTAACTCTATATGTTTTCCCTGTTAGGTCTCAAGTATGTTGAACAAGTTAATCCAGTTTTTCCAAGAACATGCATAGCGTATTTGAGGGCAGGATCAATCTTCCAAAGACTCAAAAAATTAAGTTATTAATGTGTCTCCTAAGTCCAGTTTATTTAATGAATCAACAAGTGTTTGTTCAACCTGTGTGAGACTGAATACACATTAACAATCCTAAGGTTTTAATGGTTCAAATGAAAATACTGGCTTTTATTTTTGTTAATTTTAATTTACTTTGCTACAGGAGTGGAGCCAACATATCAATGGAGCAAGTCACAGTCGTCGATGCCAGCTTCTTCTTGAAATGTAGGAGTTTGAAATACCTTAAAGCATCCTTATCAGCCATTGTTGGTTTTGGGAAGTTCATCATTTACTTATAATATGCACTATTACCACATAATTGATAATGTCTGGTCAATATTAGTTATTGGTACCAATCTCTAAATCTGTAATGTTACATTGAATATTAGTTGTAATAATAGAACTTTATTTTTTATTTTTAGGATATAGATCCACCTTTAGTAATAGAAAGAATTTTTAAATAGTGAAACAGCCCTTTGTAAAACAGATTAATAACATTTAATGATAGTTAATAATACAAAATAAAAGATGGCAAAGTAATAGTTACTCGTGGAATATTTTTGAGATGGTTTTAGTTCTAAGTAGAATTCAAACAAAACTGCCTAATGTAGTACATCATAGCCCTTGTACAATGAAGTTGAATGTAAGTCTGTTCTTGATACTTGATATTGGGGAAGGAAACCTGTTAGTCTGTTCTTGTTCCTCCACAACTTTCAAATTCCTTGTGTGGTACTAACCCTTAAAATTTAACAAGTAGGTAAATTTCAATATGCATCATACCTACATTTATATCTACAGAATAAGTTCCGCACTTGGAAATTATTTTAAAATATTTATGGTAAATGCTTTAAACTTGTAATGTTTCTAACACATAGACTCTTAAATATTATACTAATAAATTATCTCTTTTAGAGACCAAACAAAGGCTACTTTATGGAAAAGACATTTTTATTTTAAAGTTAATTTTCTGATCTTTTTAAAGCTACCCTGAGTGGAATCCTGACAATGATACAGGACATACAATGTAAGTTAGTTTTATTGTGTTATTGTTTGTAAAGGAGATCAATGTGAGGAGTCCAGGTTTACCTGTTTATATTTTCAGTATTCCTTCTTTTAAAATTTTATTTATTTATTTGAGAGAGTGAGAGAGAATGAGTGTGCCAGTGCCTTTACAGTGCCATTACAAACAAACTGGACAATTGCACTGCCTTGTGCATCTGTAGGTACTGGGAATTCAACCTGGGTCCTTTGGCTTTATAGGCAAGCACCTTAATTGCTAAGCCTCTCTCCAGCTCTGTTTTCAGTACTTTATCAAGTGTGTTTAGTTAAAAAATAATGATAATAGAGCTGGGCGTGGTGGCGCACACCTTTAATCCCAGCACTTGGGAGGCAGAGGTAGGAGGATCACTGAGAGTTCGAGGCCACCCTGAGACTACATAGTTAATTCCAGGTCAGCCTGGATCACAGTGAGACCCTACCTCGAAAAACCAAAAAAATAATGATGATAATAATTTGCCTGGTGTGGTGCCATACACCTTTCATCCCAGCCTTTGGCAGGCAGAGATAGAAGAACCACTGTGAGTTCAAGGCCAGCCTGAGAATACATAGAAAATTCTAGGTCTGCCTGGGCTAGAGCAAGACCCCACCTTGAAAAAAAAAACAAAAAAAAATTTTTAAGAGATTTTTAGAACTCACTTAATGAAGTAGGTTTTATTGAAATGGTCATAGTTGTACAAGGGGTGCTTTAATAGTAAATCTTATTTCTGATAGATCTCTATATTGAACTTTCATATTTTAATTTTTCACATTACTAGGGGCGATCCATTCATGTTGCAGCAGTCTACAAATCCAGCACCGGGAATTCTGGGACCTCCACCTCCCTCATTTCATCTTGGGGGACCAGCAGTTGGACCAAGAGGAAATTTAGGTAATTTTGTGAAATTCATATTGCCTTCTCCTAATACCGTTTTCTATAAAAATGCAATAATTGTAAGCATAAGAAGGATCATTGAAATATTATTTAAAAGTAACACAGGCATTCTTAAAAAAGGCATTCTTACATTTATAGTGTCTGTGTTTGGAAGCTATCTCATCTTTTAAATTAAACTACCTCGTTTTATAACAATTTTATTTATTACAAATTTTTTTAAAAATGTTTTTCTCTCATAAAGGTGCTGGAAATGGAAACCTGCAAGGACCAAGGCACATGCAAAAAGGCAGAGTGGTCAGTAATACAGCTATTGGTTTTAGTATTTTGGGAAATGTGATTTAACTGAAGTGCTTACTATAATTGGTTCTTTTTGTTTGGTTGGTTTTTGGGTTTTTTTTTTTGTTTGGTTGGTTTTTGTTTTTTTTGGGGGGGGGGGTTGAGGTAGGGTCTCACTCTAGCTGAGAGGCTGACCTGGAATTCACTCTGTAGTCTCAGGGTGGCCTCGAACTCATGGTGATCCTCCTACCTCTGCCTCCCCAAGTGCTGGGATTAAAGGCGTGCGCCACCACGCCCGGCGGTTTTTGTTTTTTGAGGTAGGGCCTCGCTCTAGTCCAGGCTGACCTAGAATTCACTCTGTATTCTCAGGGTGGCCTCGAACTCATGGCGATCCTCTTACCTCTGCCTCTTAAATGCTGGGATTAAAGGCATGCGCCACTATGCCCAGCTCCTCCAGTAAGAGAAAAAGGGCCATCCAGGGTCTCCAGATACATGTGCCTCCTTGTGCATCTGCCTTCTGTGGGTCCTAGGGAATCGAACCAGGGTTCTTTAGCTTTGCAGGCAAATGCCTTAACTGCTAAGTTATCTTCTCCAGCTCTGTTTCGTTTTTTCAAGGTAGTGTTTCATTCTAGCCCAGGCTGACCTGGAATTGACTATGTAGTCTCCGGGTGTCCCCAAACTCAAAGCAATTGTCCTACCTCTGCCTCCCAAGTACTAGGATTAAAGGCATTCGTCACCATGCCCAGCTTAAAAAAAAAATTTTTTTTAATACTGGAACAAGAAAACTCCAGGGCCTCTTGGGGTTGCAAATGAACTCCAAACCCGTGTACCACTTTGTGCATAACTCTGCAAGCAAGCATCTTTAACTGCTGAGCCATCACCTCAGCCTCCTTTCCCCTCTCAAATAGATAATTTATTATTTTTTTTTTTTTGGGGGTTGTGGTAGGGTCTCTCTCACTCTGGCTCAGGCTGACCTGGAATTCACTATGTAGTCTCAGGGTGGCCTTGAACTCTCAGTGATCCTCCTATCTCTGTCTCCTGAGTGTTGGGATTAAAGGCGTGCACGACCACGCCCGACTTAAATAAAAATATTTTTAAAGAATGTATTTGTTAGGATGGGCGTGGTGGTGCACACCTTCAATCCAAGCATTTGGAAGACTGAGGTAGGACCAATGTAAGTTCTAAGTCAGGAGCTACAGAGTAAGTTCCAGGTCAGCATAGCCTATGTTGTGAGACCCTGCATCAGGGCGGGGGGGAATGTATTTTTTTATTTTTGTGAGTGCAACTTTTTGTAGTTACAGAGCATAAAATTTCCGGATGAAAGAGACTGCTCAACAGTTAGGTACTTGCCTTCAAAGCCTAATGACCCAAGCTCAGTTTCCCATTACCAATGTAAAACCAGATGCACAAAGTAACACATGTATCTGGAGTTGTTTTGTAATGGCTAGAGGCCCTGGCATGCCCATTCATGTACATTCATTCTTTCTCTCTCACTCCATGATGAAACATACCTTTAATCCCAGCACTTGGGAGCCTGAGATAGGATCAGTTTGAGGCCAGCCTGAGACCACATAGTGAATTCCAGGTCAGCCTGTCAGGGAAGATACGACAGTAAGAACATGAAGCAACTAGTCACACTCAGCCCAAAGTCAAAGTCAGAAAGTAGAGAATGATAAATGTTCTTAAGCTTTTTTTTTTTTTTTTTTTTTTTTTAATTGGGCTGGAGAGATGGCTTAGCAGTTAAGGCGTTTGCCTACAAAGCCAAAGGATCCTGGTTTGACTCTCCAGGACCCACGTAAGCCAGATGCACAAGGGAGCGCATGCATCTGGAGTTCATTTGCAGTGACTAGAAGACTGGGACACCCATTCTCTGCCTCTTTCTCTCAAGTAAATAAAAATAGCTGCTGGGCATGGTGACACATGGCTTTAATCCCAGCCCTACAGAGGCAGAGGTAGGAGGATCAAAAAAGAAGTAAAAGTATTTGTGTGCAAGCATGTGCATTGCCAGGACCTTTTGTCACTCAAACAAAAAAAAAAAAAAAAAAAATCCAGAAGCATGAACCACTCTGCATCTGGTTTTACTTGGGTACTGAAGAAATGAATCTGTTCTGGAAGGCTTGAAAGCAAGTGCCTCAACTGCTGAGCTTTTTTAAATTTTTTGCTTTTTTGTTTGTTTTTTGTTTTTCCAGGTAGGGTCTCACTCTAGCTCAGACTGACCTGGAATTCGCTTTGTAGTCTTAGGCTGACCTCGAATTCATGGTGATCCTCCTACCTCTGCCTCCCAAGTGCTGGGATTAAAGGTGTGCACTGCCACGCCCGGCTTTTTTGTTTGTTTGTTTGTTTGTTTTTTGAGGTAGGGTCTCTACCTCAGGCTCACCAGCATGCGCCACCATGCCTGGCTCAGAATGCTTTCCATATATATATGTGGAAAGATGGCTTACTGGTTAAGGCAATGCCAAAAGACCCAGTTTCATTCCCCCAGGACCCATGTAGCCAGATACACAAGGTGGTGCATGAATCTGGAGTTTGTTTGCAGTGGCTAGAGGCCCTGGCATGCCCATTCTCTGACTCCTCTCTTTTCTCCTCCTCCTCTTCCTCCTCCTCCTCCTCTTCTTCCTCCTTCTCCTCCTCCTTCTTCTTCTTCTCTCTCTCTCTCTCTGCTTGCAAATAAATAAATTATTTTTAAAAGATATGCAAAGTGCTTGAGCATTGTCTGGGGTTCCTAAGTGCATTTGCTTGTGGTACTGGTGTGGCTTGTGGCTTTTCTCTCTCTGCCTGGACATGTGAAAGCAGGCCAGCTTCTTCTGTCATTATGGAACTTCCCAAGATTCAAATAAATTCCTTAGGTCTGGACCCAGGGATCAACCCACAGTGACACCTCCTCCACTCGGGTGGCTATAGATATAAATTACAAACTGTAATGAAATCCTTAATATACTCTGGGCCATCCAGTCAAACTACCACAGGCGTCACAGGTAGTAAGATAACCATGAGTTCATGGACAGCCTGAAACTACAGAGGGTGTCCCAGGTTAGCCTGGGCTCCAGTGAGATCTTACCTGACAAAAATAAACAGTAATTATATAAATAGATAAATAGTTGGTTGGTTAGTTAAAAGAGAAGAGTTGGGCATGATGGCACACACACCTTTAATCCCAGTGCTCAGGAGACAGAGGTAGGAAGATCAATGCAAATTCAAGGTCAGCCTGAGTCTATTGGTAAATTCCAGGTCAACCTGAGCTAGAGGTAAGACTCTACCTTGGGAAACCTGAGGGAGAATGTGAATGAAGGAATATGGGCAAACCAGGATCTTTTGCCTCTGCCAAAGAACTCCAGACACTTGCACTACTTTGTGTATCTGGCTTTACACAAGTATTGGGAAACTGAACTCTGGGCCAGTAGGCTTTATAAGCGAGTGCCTTTAGCCACTGAGCCATATCTCTAGACCTCCACTGGAGAATATTTTTATTTATTTATTTATTTTTAAGTAGAGTGAGACAGATAAAATGGGTGTACCAGGGCCTATAGCCACTTCAAACCAACTCCAGATGCTTCATGCACTACTTTGTGCATGTGGCATTACATTGGTACTGGGGAATCAAACCTGGGTCATAAGGCTTTGCAGGCAAGTGCCTTAACCACTGAGCCATCTCTCCAGCCCCCAAAATGTTTTTTAAAGGAATGTTAGTAAGTTTTTTTCTTCTTTATCGCATAGGAAACTAGCAGAGTTGTTCACATCATGGATTTTCAGCGAGGAAAAAACTTGAGATACCAACTACTACAATTGGTAGAACCATTTGGAGTTATTTCAAACCATCTGATTCTAAATAAAATAAATGAGGTATGAGTTGAAGTAAGCATATTACTAATTTATGCCACTAATATATTTCTTGCATGTATACGTGGTTGTCTCTGCACACATATGTGCATGAGTATGAAAGCCAGAAGATAGTCTTTGGTATTGAGCCATCTCTCCAATTGCCATTAATATATTTCTTAAGGAAGTACATGGCTTTGTATTATAAGAGAACATTGTGTAATCTTGAATAATCAATTTATAATATAACAGAGGAAACAGCCAATAGTTCAAATACCAGTTATATCATAATTCTACTAAATCAGTTGTTATAATTTTTTATCATTATTATATAGTATTATATACGCTTACTACATTTAAAAGCTGAAGTGAATTCTTTGGGAAGAGATCTCATAACTATACCAAAAATAATGCCAAGTCAGTTTTTCAATCCAATAGATAAGATGAATAGTATTAATGTAATCTGAAGTGACTTTTAAAGAGAAGTCAAATTGACAGTGGTCTCTTTAATTTTTGATTCTTGAAGATGCTTCTGCATTTAAGTATTAAATGCAGTAATGTAAAATCTACAAAGATTGGAGGTGATGCTATTTTCTTTTTTAATTACTTCAGGCATTTATTGAAATGGCAACCACAGAAGATGCGCAGGCTGCAGTGGATTATTATACAACCACACCGGCATTAGTATTTGGCAAGCCAGTAAGGGTCCATTTGTCCCAGAAGTACAAAAGAATAAAGGTAGGATCCTTTTGATTGCTTGTTTCTTTTTTCTCTAGCTTATATATAATCGGCATCTAATCATTTTTGTGTTAAAAATTAGGCTGTTTTTAACTAGTAAATATAGTATACCTACCAACATTTAACTTGCCTTTTTTTTTCCCCCCTACCTATTTTTGAAAGAAACCTGAAGGAAAGCCTGATCAGAAGTTTGATCAAAAGCAAGAGCTTGGACGTGTGATACATCTCAGCAATTTACCCCATTCTGGCTACTCTGACAGTGCTGTCCTCAAACTTGCTGAACCTTATGGGAAAATAAAGAATTATATATTGATGAGGATGAAAAGTCAGGTAATACATAGACTGAGGGTGTCTTTTTGTTGGTTTTTTTTTTTTTTTTTTTTTTTTTTTGAGGTAGGGTCTTACTCTGGCCCAGGCTGACCTGGAATTCACTATGTAGTCTCCAGGTGGCCTTGAACTTGGGAATCCTCCAACCTCTGCCTCCCAAGTGCTGGGATTAAAGGTGTACATTGTTTCTTCTTTAATTAAAAGAAAAATTGGGCTGGAGATATGGCTTAGTGGTTAAGGTGCTTGTCTGCAAACCCAAAGGACCTTGGTTCAATTACCCAGAACCCACATAAGCCAGATGCACAAGGTGGCACATGCATCTGGAGTTCGTTTGCAGTAGCTGGAAGCCCTGGTGCACCCATTCTTTCTCTCTCTCTGTCACATACACACACACTGCCTCTTTCCCTCTCAAATAAATAGGTAATATAACTTTTTTCAAAGAAGAAAAATTACAAAGGGGGAATATTGGTGCACCAGGGCCTCCAGCCACTGCAGTTGAACTTCAGGTGTGTACCACTTGATGTGCCTGGCTTATGGGGATCTAGAGAATTGAACATGAGTCCTTAGTCCTCGTAGGCAGGCTCCTTAACTACCAAGCCATCTCTCCGTCTTTTTTTATTTATTTTATTTATTTATTTATTTATTTATTTATTTATTTTTTATTTTGGTTTGTCGAAGTAGGGTTTCACTGTAGCCCAGGCTGACCTGGAATTCACTATGTAGTCTCAGGGTGGCCTTGAACTCACAGTGATGCTCCTACCTCTGCCTCCCAAGTGCTGGGATTAAAGGCGTGAGCCACCATGCCCAGCCTATAGCATATATATATATTTTTAAATATTTTATTATTTATTTATTTATTTGAGATAGATAGAGAACAGAAATAGGCAGGTAGAGAGAGAATAGGTGCGCCAGGGCCTCCAGCCACTGCAAACGAACTCCAGATGCATGCACCCCCTTGTGCATCTGGCTTACGTGGGTCCTGGAGAATCAAGCCTCGAACCAGGGTCTTTAGGCTCCATAGGCAAGCGTTTAACCGCTAAGCCATCTCTCCAGCCCCTATGGCATATTTTAAACACTGGATGTGACAGGAATTTTGGTGGTGGATTTTCTTGAAATGGTTTCTCACACTATAGCTGATCTTGGGAAATTGCTCATTAGCTTGCTTGCAAGGCCTATTGTCCTGGGTTCATATTCCCAGAACCAACATAAAGTTGGAAGTAAAGTATATGGCATGCATGTGTCTGCACACTCGTAGGTAGGTATATTTTACAGAAAAGTATTAACAGCTGGGCATGGTGGTAGATGCTGTGTAATTCAAGGTTAGCTGGCCTGAGCTATAGTGAGACTCTACCTCAGAAAAAAATTAAATAAATAAACATAAAAATATTGTCTAGGGCTGGAGAAATGGCTTAGCTGTTAAGACACATGCCTGTGAAGCCTAAGGACCCCAGTTTGATTCTCCAGGTCCCACGTAAGCCAGATGCACTGGGGGGTGAAAGCATCTGGAGTTCGTTTGCAGTGGCTAGAGGCCCTGGCGTGCCCATTCTCACTCTCCCTCTCTCCCTCTCTCCCTCTCTCTCTCTCTCTCTCTCTCTCTCCTCCCTCCCTCCCTCCCTCTCTCCCTCCCTCCCTCTCTCTCCTTCTGTCTGTCTCTAATAAATAAATAAAAATAAAATCTTTAAAAATAAAAAATACTTTCTAGCTCAACATTTTGAGTATAAATTATATGTTTTGGAGTTTGTTGTGGTTTTTTTTGTTTGTTTTGTTTTTTTGGTTTTTCGAGGTAGGGTTTCACTTTAGTCCAGGCTGAACTGGAATTAACTATGTAGTCTCAGGGTGGCCTCGAACTCTTGGTGATCCTCCTACCTCTGCCTCCCAAGTGCTGGGATTAAAGGCATGCGCCACCACGCCCGGCTTGTTTTTTTGTTTGTTTGTTTGTTTTTGTTATTTTTTTAATATACATAATATTTCGATTATAGCCCTAGCTCTATACTTTTTTGCAGAAAAACTAGAAAAAGGTGATAATATTTTCTCCTACAACAATTCTTTGGAGATTTTATGTCTTGACAAGTTCTGGGTTTTTTGTTGTTGTTGTTGTTTTTTCTTGACACAGGTTCTCATGTATCCCAGGTTGGCTTTGAATTTTCTATGTTTAATTAATGACCTTGAACTTTTGTGATCCTCCTGTTTCTATCTCCCAACTTCCAGAATTACAGGTGTGTACTACCACACCTTGAGATTTTTTTAAACTACTTAAATATGCATACAAATACAGGTGGGAACGCACATGCCAGGTTTTTTTGCAGCTGCAAACAAATGCCAGTTGCTTGTACCACCATCTGCATCTGGCTTACATTGGTGGCTTGGAATTGAACCTTAATCTGAAGGCTTTGTAAGCAAGCACCTTTATCTACCAGACCATCTCCCCAGCCCCTACACACATGAATTTTTAAAATATTTTTATTTTTATTTATTTATTTGAGAAAGAGAGAAAGAATGGGCGTGCCAGGGCTTCCAGCCACTGTAAATGAACTCCAGATGCATGCGCCACCTTCTGCATCTGGCTTACGTGTGTCCTGGGGAATCGGACCGAGGTCCTTTGGCTTTGCAGGCAAGTGCCTTAACCGCTAAGCCATCTCTCCAGCCAATACACACATGATTTTTATGTGCATTCTTTCTGTACAGCACTTCATGAATGCTGAGCAAGCATTTAAGCATTCTATCAATTTAGATACATCCCTAGCCTGGGCTCTAGGTATTCCTTAGTTATTTAGTTCTTCTATATATATAGTTTTTGTTTTTGTTTTATTTTGTTTTGAGGTAGGGTCTTGGTCTAGCCCAGGTTGACGTGGATTTCACTATGTAGTCTCAGGCTGGCATTGAACTCACAGCAATCTTCTCCCAAGTGCTGCGATTAAATATGCATGCACAACCACACACAGCTTTTTTGTTTTGGTTTTTTAAATATTTTATTTATTATGTATTTGCAAAAACAGAGAATATGGGTGTGTCCGGGCTGATAGCCACTGCAAATGAACACCAGGTGCATGTACCACTTTGTCTGGCTTGGTGTGTGTTTGTTTATTGGAAAGATACAGGGAATAGGTGAGCCAGTGCCTCCACTCACTGCAAACAAACTCCATATACATGCACCACCTTGTGTATCTTGCTGACGTGGGTATTGGGGAATTGAACCTGGGTCCTTAGGCTTCTCAGGCAAGCACCTTAACCACTCACTAAGCCATCTCTCCTGCCCTTATTTATTTATTTATTTATTTATTTATTTATTTATTTATTTATTTATTTTTTGGAGAGAGAGAGAGGAAGACAGAGATGGGCGCACCAGCAGTCTCAGCTGTTGCAAACGAAATCCAGATGCGTGTGCCCCCTTGTGGTAAAATGCGGCATTGCGCCCTTGTGTCACTTTGCATCTGGCTAAACGTGGGACCTGGAGATTGGAACCAGCGTTCTTAGGCTTAGGAGACAGACACCTTAACAGCTTAAGCCATCTCTCCAGCCCCCTTATTTATTTTTTGATGGGAGTCTATAGCCCAAGCTAACTAACACTGCTGTTGTGCAGCCTGTCCTCAGCAGTGTGATCCTCCTGCCTAAGTTTCCCAAGTGCTAGAATTATAGGTTTGAGTTACCATGCCTGGCTACTTAGTGCTGAAATGAATTGTTGTACTGATTGTGTTTTGTTTTTTCAAGATAAGTTCTCACTCTAGCCCAGGCTGATCTGGAACTCATTCTGTAGGTCCAGGCTGGCCTCAATAACACAGTGATCCTCCTACTTCTGCCTCCTGAGTGCTGTGATCAAAGGTGTGTCCCACCACGCCCAGCAAATAATTGTATTTTATAACATATGGGTACAGTTAAGAAGTTAAGTTTTATACAGTTCTATGAAGAATAACATCTTTGTGGGTTTGTTTGTTTTTTAGGCCTTTATTGAGATGGAGACCAGAGAAGATGCAATGGCCATGGTTGACCATTGTCTGAAGAAAGCACTTTGGTTCCAAGGGAGATGTGTTAAGGTTGATTTGTCTGAGAAATATAAAAAACTGGTACTGAGGGTATGTAATACCTATTTTGTTGTCATTAAAAAGATAGGTGCATAATATCACTCTGTGTCATTTAGTCTTTATTTGCAAAGGGAGAGAGAGAATGGACACACAAGGGCCTCTTGCAACTGCAGATGAACTCCAGACACATGTGCCACCATGCCCAGCTTTTCACTACATTCTTTTAAATTTATTTTATTTATTTCAGAGAGAAAAGGAACGGGAGCACCAGGGCCTCCAGACGCATTCACCACCTTGTGCATGGGTCTTTAGGGTTCAAGGCAAATGCCTTAACTACTAAGCAAGCCCCTCTTCACAACATTCTTTTTATTGTTTTGTTTTTCGAGGTAGGGTCTCACTCTAGCCCAGGGTGCCCTGGTATTCTCAACAATCCTCTTATCTCTGCCTCCTGAGTTCTGGGATTTTTTGTTTGTTTGTTTGTTTTTTGTTTTTTATTTATTTATTTATTTATTTATTTATTTATTTATTTATTTTTGGTTTTTCAAGGTAGGGTCTCACTCTGGCCCAGGCTGACCTGGAATTAACTATGTAGTCTCAGGGTGGCCTTGAACTCAAGGCGATCCTCCTACCTCTGCCTCCCAAGTGCTGGGATTAAAGGCTTGCACCACCACGCCCGGCTTTTTTTGGTTTTTCGAGGTAGGGTCTCACTCTGGCCCAGGCTGACCTGGAATTCACTATGTAGTCTCAGGGTGGCCTTGAACTCACGGCAATCCTCCTACCTCTGCCTCCTGAGAGCTGGGATTAAAGGCGTGCGCCACCATGCCCAGCATTTAGATTGTTATTTAAAAATTTTTTTAACCACTTTGTGTACTAAAAATACAAACTATTATAAAGAAGGAAAAAAGGGGGCTGGAAAGATGGCTTAGAGGTTAAAGCACATGTTTTTAAAAGGAGAAAAATAAGCCAGGTGTGGTGGCGCACACCTTTAATCCCAGCACTTGGGAGGCAGAGGTGGTAGGAGGATCACCATGAGTTCCAAGTCAGCCTGAGCTAGAGTGAGACCCTATTTCAGAAAACAAGGAGAAAAATAAGATGTGTTTTTCCAGCAGCAAAAAAAAATTTTTTTTAATTTTATTTGCAAGCAGAGAGAGAGAGAAGAAAGAGAATGAGCATGCCAGGGCCTCCAGCTATTGAAACAAACTCCAGATTCATGTGCCACTATCTGCATCTGGCTTTACGTGGATATTGGAGAATCAAACCCAGGTCATTAGGCTTTGTAGGCAAGTGCCTTAACTGCTGAACCATCTCCTGCTCTGAAAATTTTTTATATTTAAAATTTGTTTGCACATTAATAGAATTTTCTTATTCCTACTTTTTTCATGATTATGATGAACTTTGGGCTGGACACTTTTTTTTGGTTATATCTTTAATTACTGAATGAGCCAAGTTCACAGATTGTTACTTACATACTAATCTACAAAATGAGTATATGTTAACTTCTACAAAATTTGTCTTTCAGATTCCCAACAGAGGTATTGACTTACTGAAAAAAGATAAGTCCCGGTAATTTTCTTTTGTGTGTGTTAATATAAGTATATTAGATACCTATTTTTCCAATCTACACAAAGCAAGTTACACACTTAATGTCAAAATTGCACATCTTCTTGATTTCAGGAAAAGATCTTACTCTCCAGATGGCAAAGAATCTCCAAGTGACAAGAAATCTAAAACTGATGGCTCTCAGAAGACTGAAGGTACAGCAGAAGGTAAAGAACAAGAAGAAAAGTCAGGTGAAGATGGTGAGAAAGATACAAAGGATGACCAAACAGAACAAGAACCCAATATGCTTCTCGAATCTGAAGACGAGCTGCTTGTGGATGAAGAAGAAGCCGCAGCTCTGCTAGAAAGTGGCAGTTCAGTGGGAGATGAGACTGACCTTGCTAATTTGGGCGATGTGTCTTCTGATGGGAAGAAAGAGCCTTCAGATAAAGCTGTGAAAAAAGAGTCAAGTGCTTCAGTGGCAGCCAAGAAAAAACTTAAGAAGGTGAAAACTCTCTTATACTTATTTGTTTTAATAGATGAGAAGAACCAGTTAAATCAATTATGGTTCAGGTTATAAACATTTAAAAGCATACTTTCCCAGGCATTGTGGCGCAGGCTTTTAGTCCCTGCACTGGGCCCGGGGGCGGGGAGGGGAGGTAGGAATATTGCCTTGAGTTTGAAGTCAGCATGGGCTTGAGACAGGCATGGTGGCACACGCCTTTAATTGCCAGCACTCGGAGGCAGAAGTAGGAGGATCGCCATGAGTTTAAGGCCACCCTGAGACTACATAGGGATTTTCAGGTCAGCCTGGGCCAGAGTGAGACCCTACCTCGAAAAAGAAAGGAAAGGAGAGGAAAGGAAAAGGAAGGGGGGGGCAAAAAGGATGATTCAGGACCTCAGAAACTTTAAATCAGGCATGGCATTTAAATCTGATGATAAAATTGATGTTGATTTGGTTGAAATTAAGGTGGACAAGATCGAGGAACTTGATCAAGACAATGATGCAGCGTTGGAAAATGGAATTAAGAATGAGGAAAATGCAGAACCAGGTGCCGAATCTGCTGAGAATGCTGATGATCCAAACAAAGATGCAAGTGAAAATGCAGATGGCCAAAGTGATGACAAGGAGGACTATACAATCCCAGATGAGTATAGAATTGGACCATATCAGCCCAACGTTCCTGTTGGTGAGCTCTATAGCTTTCTTCCCCAACATATTTAATAAGATTTAAGGGTTAGCCTTAATGTAAGCTCTGAAAGTATGTTAAGTTAACCTTTTTCCCTGGTGTGGAATAATTTGTAAACTTTAACTGATATATTGCTCTTCCTCTTAACACCTGTCTTTCTAATTTTGTATTATGTTACCATTCCATAATCTCTCTTTTCATAATGATTTCTAAAAGTTACACATTGCTTTTTGTTTTGTGTTTCTGTGTTATATTTCTGTCTTTCATATAGATAGGAGGGTCCTTGGACATTAGTTAAGTTTAAAGAAAATAATGTCTTGCTTTTGCTTGTTTTAGTTTAGGACCTTCAAAAATACATTGTCTGATTCAAATTATATTGACAGGAAAAAACGATTTGAGAATAATAAATAAAATCTTCAGTTTACTTAATTTGTAAGAATGTTGTTTGTGTTTCTAGGTATAGACTATGTGATACCTAAAACAGGGTTTTACTGTAAGCTGTGTTCACTCTTTTATACAAATGAAGAAGTTGCAAAGAATACTCATTGCAGCAGCCTTCCTCATTATCAGAAATTAAAGGTAAGGCTGAAACTAAGAGGACAGTCTTTCGTGTGAAAAATTAACAAATCCTTTAAGTTATGGAAATAAATATATATTAGTAAAATGTGTGTATGTCTCTAGATCCAGCATAACTGATTTTTAAAAATTTTTATTCATTTATTTATTTATTTGAGAGAGAGAGGAAGAAGCAGAGAAAAAGAGAATTGGCACACCAGGGCCTCTAGCCACTGCAAATAAACTCCAGACGCATGTGCCCCCTTGCGCATCTGGCTTATGTGGGTCCTGGGGAATCAAACCAGAGTCCTTAGGCTTTGCAGGCAAACGGTTTAACTGATGAGCCATTTCCCTGGCCCATACTGATTTCTTTTTAAGACTTTTTGGTTTTTGGAGGTAGGGTCTCACTCTAGCTCAGGGTACCTTGCACTCACAGTGATCCTCCTGCCTCCCCTGTGCTGGTAATTAAAGGCATGCCTGCCCAGCAAGACATTTTTATTTTTTTTTTTAAAAAAAAGTTTTGTTTTTATTCATTTACTAGAGAGAGAGAGAGAGAATGGGTGCATCAGGTCCTCCAGCCACTGCAAACAAACTCCAGATGCCTGTGCCACTTTGTGCCTCTTTCTTATGTGGGTACTGGGGAATCGAACCTGGGTCCTTAGGCTTCACAGGCATGCACCTTAACCACTAAGCCATCTTTTCAGCCCTCATATTTATTTCTTAGTTGATGGCTCTAACCAAATTTAATGTATACTAACAACTTCTGTTGGACCTTTTTTTAATAGCTCAAACTAAGCTGGGTGTGCTAGCATATATATGCCTATATTCCAAGTACTTGTTTAACAAGTATATATAAGACCTTATCCCTGCCTTAAAAAACTGAAACAAGCTGGGCATGGTGGTGTACTCCTTTAATTCAATTACTTGGGAGGCAGAGGTCGGAGGATTGCCATGAGTTCGAGGCCACCTTGAGACAACATAGTGAATTCCAGGTCAGCCTGAGCTAGAATGAAACCCTACCTCGAAGAAAACGACAAAAAAAAGTGTAACAAAAATATAGTTCACTCACATTTAATTAGGACAATTTAATAATTGCTAAACAGTTTTTTAGATATACCAAATTATCCAAATAGTTTCAGTTTAGTGAATATTGTAGTTTTTCAAGTTTCAGTGATGTTGGCAGTCTAAACATTAAATAAGAAATAATATAGATCATTTGTAAATTTGGATAGTGGCTTACTTATTTATTTAGAAATAAGTTCTTTTATGGGTCATGAAATACATTAGTTTCAGATCCTTTTTCCTCGGCCTCCTGAATTCTGGAATCATAGGTGTCAGCCACCTCTTCTAGCTCCTGATTGATAATGTTTGTGCTGACATCACTTGTTAATGACCCCCTTGTCAGGGAACATAGCTCAGTAGATAAAGTATTTGCCTCTCAGGCTTAAGTTTCCTGAGCTTAGATCCCCACTCCCATGTAAAGCTACAATCTGTGGCAGGTTTCTGTAATCCTGACATTGATGGCAAGCTGAGGTTCAGGACTGGAGAATTACCTGAGACCCTCGTGGATAAGCAAGCTTGGTGAACATACAATCAAAGAACAGTGAGAGAGCTAGGTGAAAGGCATCTGTACATCCCTCCATCCCAACAAATACGAACATAAACATAGACCCAAAAATAAAAATAAATCTGTCTTTAAATTGATGACAGAATACTTGTAAATTTTTTTAACATTTTTTTTTTTTTATTTGAGAGATATACAGAAAGAGACTTAAAAACTGAAACAAGCTGGGCATAGTGGTGTTCTCCTTTAATTCAATTACTTGGGAGGCAGAGGTCGGAGGATTGCCATGAGTTCGAGGCCACCTTGAAACAACATAGTGAATTCCAGGTTAGCCTGAGCTAGAATGAAACCCTACCTCGAAGAAAACGACAAAAAAAAGTGTAACAAAAATATAGTTCACTCACATTTAATTAGGACAATTTAATAATTGCTAAACAGTTTTTAGATATACCAAATTATCCAAATAGTTTCAGTTTAGTGAATATTGTAGTTTTTCAAGTTTCAGTGATGTTGGCAGTCTAAACATTAAATAAGAAATAATATAGATCATTTGTAAATTTGGATAGTGGCTTACTTATTTATTTATTTATTTAGAAAGAAGTTAGCAGTTTTATGGGTCATAAGAACACATTAGTGGTTTTCAGATCCAGATTTTTCCTCGCCACACTTGCCTCCTGAATTCTGGAATCATAGGTGTCAGCCACCTCTTCTAGCTCTCCAAAAATAAATAAAATGTTTGTGCTGACATCAGTTTGTTAATGCCTCCTGAATTCTTGTCAGGTGGAACATAGCATCAGTAGATAAAGTAGTATTTGCCTCTCAGGCTTAAGTTTCCTGAGCTTAGATCCCCACTCCCATGTAAAGCTACAATCTGTGGCAGGTTTCTGTAATCCTGACATTGATGGCAAGCTGAGGTTCAGGACTGGAGAATTACCTGAGACCCTCGTGGATAAGCAAGCTTGGTGAACATACAATCAAAGAACAGTGAGAGAGCTAGGTGAAAGGCATCTGTACATCCCTCCATCCCAACAAATACGAACATAAACATAGACCCAAAAATAAAAATAAATCTGTCTTTAAATTGATGACAGAATACTTGTAAATTTTTTTAACATGTTTTTTTTATTTATTTGAGAGATATACAGAAAGAGAATGTGCACGCCAGGACCTTCAGCCACTACAAACAAACTCCATATGCATGAGCCACCATGTGCATCTGGCTTTACGTGGGTCCTGGGGAATCAAACCTGGGTCCTTTGGCTTTGCAGGCAAGCGCCTTAACTGCTAAGCCATTTCTCAAGCCCCCAGAATACTTTATATAAAAACATAATTAAATAAAATAGAACAGTAAAAATAACCAAATCCTATTTTTCAGTTAGTAGCCTCTTTTTTTCTTTTTTTTGTTTTGTTTTTTGAGGTAGGGTCTCATTCTAACCCAGCCTGACCTGGAATTCACTATGTAGTCTCTAACTGGCCTCGAACTCACAGTGATCCTCCCACCACTACCTTCGGAATGCTGGGATTAAAGGCGTGTGCCACCATGCCCGGTAGTCAGCAGCCTCCTTAATGTCAAGTGTTAGGTTCTAAGAGCAAACTTGAAAGTAATAATTAAGTCCTAACTGTATACAGTTTGCTCCTTTTTACTTGTGTAATAAAAAGTTTTACTATCTACTTATTCCTGGTATGGAACTTCAAGATGCTCCAAAATGTGAAACTGAGGATCAATATGATGCCACACAGTAATTTCCACACTTGGGGGCTCACATGATAAGTTGTAGTCACACTGTTGATACACTAACTACATATATAAAATTACCATTGGAGGCTAGAGGCAGGTAGTCCTGGGTTTGACTCCTACTAGCACCCACAAAGAGCTGTGTTACCTGAATGCCAAATACAAATGAATTCCATACTTAGATTGGGCTTCATCCAATTTAATGTATTTTTACATATTTACAAATATTTCATAACCTGAAGTCCATAACACTTCTGATCTTAAGCATTTCAGGTAAGGGATACTCAACCTGCATAACATTCAGTCATCCGATACATTCTCTGTTGACTAGGTGAAGAAAGATAGCCTTAAATTTGGAAATAATTTCAGTTCTCAGGCAAGAGAGCTTTTGTTATTCTTACACAACCTTCTAAAAAATTTTGCTGTGTGTCTTATCATCATGAATCTTAAAAAAGGAATAACTGGGTAGGCTAAGGTAGAGAGATCCGAGCCAGCCTTGGCTAGTGTGAGAATCTACTTCAAAAAACAAAAAAGGAATGTACTGATCTTTCTTTATGCTATTTGGAATCAAAAACTATATGCATCCAGGTGTGGCACGCACCTTTAATCCCAGCACACTGGAGGCAAAAGTAGGAGGATTACTGTGAGTTTGAGGCTACCCTGAAACTAGAGTGAATTCCAGGTCAACGTGCTGTTTTGTGTTTTTGTTTTTTGGTTTTTATTTTCTTGTAAAGAATTTAATGGCTTTTAACCCTCTCACCAAGTTGCAGTAACTAAAGTTGATATATTTCAACCTGAGCAAAGGCTGAATATTTTAATAGATCCTCTGTATTCTCTTTAGTGTCTTAATAAATCTTGTATCGAGAAACCCTAGATTATAAGTCACAGAAATCAGAGCTTAGCACAAGCTACATTTTGTAGCTTATCCACTACCTGGTTTTATAAATAAAAGTTTTAATGGAACACAGCTGTGATCATTCAGTATTGTATGTGGCTGTTTAATTCACTGCAGTTGTTACAGCAAAGACCTAACCTAGCACTAATTGTATGTGATCATGTTCTGTGTCTTTTTGTTTCTAAAAGTTAGGGATAGTTATACATTGCAATATCCATTTTTCACATTTACCTTTAATTTTTCCATCCCTTATTGTGATGTCCTCAGCCATTTTAGTTTTGCACGCTAAGAAAAGAATGCATAAAAGAGGCCAGGCGCCAGCCATAGTGGTGCACACCTTTAATCCCAGCACTTGGGAGGCAGAGGTAGGATTGCTATGAGTACAAGGCCACCTTGAGACTACATAGTGAAATCCACGTCAGCCTGGCCTCAAGCAAGACCCTACCTGGGGCAATGGTGTGGGGTGTATAATGTATGAAAGAATGAACTCCATAAAATACTAATAAAGGTCTACAGAAATGGCTCGGTGGTTAAATGCACTTGCTTGCAAAGACTGCCAGCCTGGGATCAGTTCCCCAGTACCCATATAAAGCCAGATGCATAATGTGATACATGGACCTGGACTTTATCTGCAGGGGCAACGGGCCCTGGTACGCCCATTCTCATTCATTCTTGTCCCTCATTTCTTTCTCTTATGCAAGTAAATAAAAATATTTTAAGCCAGGCATGGTGGTGCACACCTGTAATCCCAGTACTTGGGAGGCAGGGGTGGGTAGGAGGCTCACCATCAGTTCAAGGCTAGCCTGAGACTCCATACTGAATTGAAGGTCAGCTTGGGCTAGATCCAAACCCTACCTCAAAAAAAGAAGTAATACATTCATTAGGTTATTCTGAAGTTACTTAGTGTGCTATTCTTTCTTTTTTTTCTCTCCTCAGAAATTTCTGAATAAATTGGCAGAAGAACGCAGGCAGAAGAAGGAAACTTAAGATGTGCAAGAAGCTTAATTATTTCAAAAACACAATGGTTCTTTGTTTTTAATGTTAACCTTTTTTAAATACAGTACTGATAGAAGAAAACTATTGTACTCTTTTGTTTTAGTGGAAAAATAATAGATGTCTTCTGTTTATGTGTTAAGTGTTATAGCAAAAAAATGCAAACGGTTAAGTTAATGAAGAGGAATTTTTCTTTCATCAGAATGGTAACAGAACTACTTTGTAGAGACTGTAATCTATGGAAGACAACTTGCACCACTAAGAAAGATAATAGAACCATTCAGAAAAATGAAATTTAGTAGTTTGAAGCTTCAAAGAAATGTCAACTTTTGATTCTATTCAATAAAGAACAAAACCAGTTGTATTTTTTATTACTTTCATCTAAACATTCCACATTTTAATCTGAGCCTTGCAGACTTTTCATTTGGAGTTTGAAGCTGTTTTGGTTGCATTTCATTTTTAGAGAACTTCATATGAAATTAGCAGTTTAAATGCAGGTGCAGTTTTCTTTTAATGTCATGCTGTTGTTTAGGTAATAAGAAATATTAAGTAATTGGCTTTAGATTTTGTAATTTTTTTCCCTGAGTTCCTGCTAGGTTTCGTATTCTAGTAGTCAAATGTACTTTCAGTGAAATGTAAAGATGTTCCCGTTCTCTTTGACCAGTATTAATTTTTTGAGAACTTATTGCTTGTCACTTGAATCCTTTAGCTGTCATACATCCTGGTATAAGCAATGGTTGATTTTTGAAGTGTGTAGACATATTTCTCATAATTTCAAGATGTAGTTTTACATTTCTGCATTTTCAAAACAGTTTGGCCATAATTCTACACGCACGCTTCTAATTCATGTATCTGCACATGTGACCTTTGTGAACAGAAATTTGCATGTATAATCTGTGTTTACTTGTAACTTTCTGGTTATATACTGCTTATATCTGTGGATTCAAGTTACTGAAGTGAGTATCAATAAAAACAAAAATCTAGGCCATGTGGATTGGTTATACGTGTTTGGAGTGTTAACCAATATATTTGTCAGTTGTGATCTTTATTCACCATTCTGCTCTTATGCATGCATTAGCAAACTACTAAGCCCAGACCGAGTGATCAAAAAACTGCTACTAAAGATCTAAATTTTAAACTTTAGTGCTGGTGGATTTCTTGTTCTTGTTACCTCATTCACAAATTAAGGTATTGGCCAAGCTTGGTGGTACATGCCTTCAATCCCAGCAATAGGTTGACTGAGGTAGGAAGACTGCCATGACTTTTAGGCTATCCTGAGCTATAGTGCTGCTCTGCCTCAAAAAGAAGACATTTCAGAAGGTCACATTTAGGCATGCCCATGTCTTTAACAAAGTTGGAAGTAGCATGCAGTTGTAATAATTAGATTTGTCAGTCTTTCAAACTAACCGTGTGTTTAACTGTTGTCAAAAGAACAGTTTAATTTGTTTTGAAAAAATGAAAATTCCAAGCATGGTAGCACATGCCTTTAATCCTAGCACTCAGAAAGAAGAGGTAGGAGTGAGTTCAAGCTAGCTTGAGACTACATAGTGAATTCCAGGTCAACTTGGGCTAGAGTGAGATCCTACTTCGAGAAAAAACAAAAAAGCTGATAATGACTTTCCATCCCAGGCCCAAGTGTCTTACTAGGATATTTCAAATGGTTAGGGTCAAATTTTAGTGTCTGCAACAAAGGGCAAATGACTATTTTAAGTAACGTGCACAAAAACATCCTTGCCAGTTCAGCTTAAAGTTTTAACCTTTACTAATTCTGTTCAATACTTTTGAACTAACAGCAACTGCAATAACATTGTATATGCAATGGAATCCTTGTTTCCTATGACAGCTTTTTTTTTTTTTTTTTTTTTTTAATGGGAGAGTTCTATTTTGGATTTAATAAGTTAAGGTATGTTTTAACTAGTTTTTCTTGTCAGTTTTTTTTTGTTTTGTTTTTAATTTCATTTTTCAAAGTAGGGTGTCACCTAGCCCAATCTGGAATGGAATTCACTATGTAGTCTCAGACTGTCCTTGAACTCACCACAATCCTCCTACCATAGCCTCCAGAGTGCTGGGATTAAAGGTGTGCACCTACCAGGCACTATGCCCAAGCTTTTATTTTATTTTTATTTTTGGTGTGTTGTTTGGGTTTTTTTTTTTTTTTTTTTTTTTTTTTTCTTTTTGAGGCAGGGTCTCCCTCTAGCTCAGGTTGACCTGGAATTTACTATGTAGTCTCAGGATGGCCTCAAACTCACAGCAATCCTCCTACCTCTGCCTCCTGAGTGCTGGAATTAAAGGCGTGCGCCACCATGCCTGGCTTCCAAGCTTTTATTTTGAGACTGGGTTTCATCCTAACCCAGGCTGGCCTTGAACTTGGTATTGTATGTAACTGTGATTATGGTCCCATGCCAGTAGGCCCATCTTATGACAAACTTTTGTGTGTGGTGATGTGCCTTTCAACCTCAGCTACTCAGAACATTGAGTCAGGAAATTGATTCTGAGCAATTTAGACTCAAGAAGAAAAATATAGGAAAGTGAGTTTCTGACTACTGTGTCACTAATGCCTGTTTGGTGAGATTCTAAAAAGTAAAGAAAGTTGGGTGTGGTAACACTCCTTTAATCCCAGCACTCATAAGGCAGAGGTAGGATGATCATCTTGCCTTTGAGACCAGCATGAGACTACTTAGTGAATTCCAGGTAAGCCTGGGCTAGAGCTAGATCCTACCTTGGAGGTGGGGGGGTGAAAGTTGTACCCTTTGTTTGAATTTTCTAGAAGGAAAGGATTTCCCTGTTTCCTTTTAGATTTGGGTTTTCTTCATTATTTTGTTTTGTTTTAGTAGGGTCTCCCTCTAGCTGACCTGGAATTGGTCATGTGTTCTCAGAGTGGCCTCAAACTCACAGCAATCCACCTACCCCTGCCTCCCAAGTACTGGGATTAAAAGTGTGCACCACCATGCCTGGCTTGATTTTTATTTTTTTATTGACAACTTCCATAATTATAGAATATAAACCATGATCATTATACCCCCACACACACTTTACATCTTTGCAACTCCACTGTTCCATCATATTCCCTTCCCCTCTCAATCACTGTCTTTATTTTGCTATCTTCTTTCCTCCTGATAGGAGGATCTTGTGTAGGTAGTGCCAGGCACTGCAAGTTCATGGATATCCATGCTATTTTGTGCCTGGAAGAGTGCACTGTAAACAGTCCTACCCTTCCTTTTGGCCCTTACATTCTTTACACCACCTCTTCCAAAATGGACCCTGAGACCAGAAGGTGTGATGGAGATGTTTCAATACTGAGCACTCTGTCACTTATTCTCAGCACTATGGTGCATTTGAGTCATCCCAAGGGTCACCACCATCAGAAAAGAGATGCTTCTCTGACCAAAAATGAGAGTAGCATTAATATATGGGTATAAATCTTATGAGAAGTGCTTACCCGGCAGTTTGGTGTGCATGATATATGCATTTAGCCAGACCAAGAGCAGGTGTTAACACCCCGGTGGCTCATGACCTCTCCTGTCATAGGTTTTCAGTATCAGGCAGGTATCCCCTCCCATACAGCTGGCCTTCAGCCCAATTAGAGAGCTATTGTTTTTTGTTTTTTGTTTTTTTTTTTTTTTTTTTTTTTTTTAAATATTTTATTTTTTTTTTATTTTTATTTATTTATTTGAGAGAAGATACAGAAATAGGCAGAGAGAGAGAGAGAGAGATTGCTGTGCCAGGGCCTCCAGCCACTGCCACCCAGATGCATGCACCCCCTTGTGCATCACAGTGGTCCTGGAGAATCGGCCTCATCCGGGATCCTGGGCTAGGCAAAGTGACCGCTAAGCCATCTTTCTCCAGAAAGAGCTATTGGTTTTTATAAATAAATTAAAAAAACTGGGGCCTGGAAAGATGGCTTAGCAGAAGTGTTGGCTTATAGTGGTTTTTCTGGCCTCACAGTTAATCCCAGCACTCTGGAGGCAGAGGTAGGATTCCATTTGAGTTTGAATGAGGCCTGAGACTACACAGTGAATTCTAGGTCAGCCTGGGCTAGAGTGAAACCCTTTCTTGAAACACCAAAAATTAATTAAAAAAACTGGGGGCCTGGAAAGATGGCTTAGCAGAAGTGTTGGCTTATAGTTGGGTTTTTCTGGCTCTCACAGTTAATACCAGCATTCTGGAGGCAGAGGTAGGAGGGTCCATTTGAGTTTGAATGAGGCCAGCCTTGGACTACAAAGTGAAATCCAATGTCAGCCTGGGCTAGAGTGAGACCCTACCTGGAAGAAAAACTAAAAATTTAATAAATAAAATAGCCAGACATGGAGGTACATGCCTTTTTAATCACAGCACTCGGGAGGTAGAGGTAGGAGGATTGCCATGAGTTTGAGGCCACCCTGAATCTACATAGTGAATTCAAGGTAGGCCTGGGCTAGACCGAGACCCTACCTCAAAAAAAAAAAAAAATATATATATGGATTACAAAGCTTGCCAGTCAGTTGTCAATTCCCCAGCACCCACATAAAAGCTGATGAAAAGTGTGTATATCCATAATCCCAGTGAGCCAACCATGGTGGAAGACAGCCAGGAGAATACAAAGCCTAGCTGTCCAGCTAGTCTGGCATTGTTTTGCAGTCTGGTAATTTGCACAAGAGATCCCATCTGAAAGAAGCTCAAGCACAAGGTTATTTCAAAGTTGTTCTCGGACCTCCACATGCATATGTGTTCACGCAAATAACACATTTTCTTAAAGTTCCCAGGTGATGGTGATAAGTAGAGAGTCTATACTTGAAATTACTGCTTGACATGTACTTCACAAAGTGGTCAGAGGATTGCGGACGTGGCTCACAGGTTAAAGGCACATTATTCCAAACCCTGCCAGGCTAGATTTGATTCCCCAGCACCCAGGTAAACCAGGTGCACAAAGTAGCACCTGCATCTGGAGTTTGCAGCAATAAGAAGCCCTCACCTGGCTATACTTTCTCCTCACAAATGAAGGGCTAAAGCGGGCATGGTGGTGCACGCCTTTAATCCCAGCACTCAGGGGACAGAGGTAGCATTGCCATGAGTTCGAGGCCATCCTGAGAATACATAGTTAATTTCAGGTCAGCCTGGGCTAGAGTGAGACCCTACCTCAAAAAAAAAAGGGGGGCTGGAGAGATGGCTTTGCACTTAAGGTGCATGTCTACAAAGCCAAAGGACACAGGTTCAATTCCCCAGAGCCCATGTAAGCCAGATGCACAAGGTGGTGCATGGGACTGGAGTTTATTTGCAGTGACCATAGGCCCTGGCATGCCCATTCTCTATTTGCCTCTTTTTCTCTTCTCAATATTTTTTGGGCTGGAGAGATGGCTCAGCAGTTAAGGCACTTACCTGCAAAGCCAAAGGACCTCCATTCAATTCCCTAGGACCCACGTAAGCCAGATGCACAAGATGGCGTATGCATCTGGAGTTCGTTTGCAGTGGCTGGAGGCCCTGGCATGCCCGTTCTCTCTCTCTGCCTCTTTCCCTCTCTCACCTTCCCAAATAAAATAATTTAAAATATATATATATTTAAAAAATAGGGCTGGAGAGATGGTTTAGCGGTTAAGCACTTGCCTGTGAAGCCTAAGGACCCCAGTTCGAGGCTTGATTACCCAGTACCCATGTAAGCCAGATGCACAAGGGGGCACATGCATCTGGAGTTCATTTGCAGTGACTGGAGGCCCTGGTGTGCCCATTTCTCTCTCTCTCTCTCTCTCTCTCTCTCTCTCTCTCTCTCTCTCTCTGTCTCGTTCTCTGTCACTCTCAAATAAATAAATAAAAATAAGGTGTGCTAGAGTGCTGGGGAGATAGCAATTAAAGGCCCTTGCTTACAAAGCCTGATGGCAAAGGTTTGATTACCCAATATTCATATGAGTTAGCGCACAAAGTAGCACATGTAGTTGGTGTTTGTTGCAGCAGCAAGAGGCCTTAGCATACCATTATTTCTCTATCCTCAGCCACCCACATAAAACCATACAAACGATGGCACAAGAATTCCTTTTGCAGTGACAAGAGACCCTGGTGCCATGCGTGTGCACACACACACACACACACACACACACACATACATCAATAAAAATGTCTTTAAAGTGTGCTTAGCAGCTATAACCAGCTGCCTGGAATTGTTACTGTTTCCTAAAATAGTATCTTACTACCCAAAGCTAAAACTGAAGGTAATGGAAAGTAGTCACTGTTTTGTGCAAAGTGCTGTTTTATTTTTGGATTGAGAGTTTCATATATATGTGTATATATTACCTAGGCTGGCTTGAAAATATGTATATACATATTATTTTTTATTTTCAAAGAAAGAAAGAATGGGAAAAGTCTGACACTACAAACAAACTCCAGACGCATGTGCCACTTTGTGCATCTGGCTTCATGTGGATACTGGGGAAACAAACATAAGTCATTAGGCTTTGCAGGCAAGTGTGTGAACCACTGAGTCATCTCGGCAGCCTCAGATTTTCTTTAATTTTTTTTATTAACAACTTACATAATTGTAGGCAATACCCCATGGTAATTCCCTCCCTCCTCCCACTTTCCACTTTGAAACTCTACTCCCCATCACTTCCTCTCCCCCTCTCAATCAGTCTCTCTTTTAGTTTGATGTCATCATCTTTTCCTCTTATTATGATGGTCTTGTGCAGGTAGTGTCAGGCATTGTGAGGTCGTGGATATCCAGGCCATTTTGTGTCTGGAGGAGCACGTTGTAAGGAGTCCTACCCTTCCTTTGGCTCTTTTGGCTCTTAGATTCTTTCCGCCCCCTCTTCCACAATGGACCCTGAGCCTTGGAAGGTGTGTTAGAGATGTTTCAGTGCTGAGCACTCCTCTGTCGCTTCTTCTCAGCTCCATGGTGCCTTCTGAGTCATCTCAAGGACAACCCCATCTGAAAAGAGAAGCTTCTCTAACCAAAAGTGAGAATGGCATTAATATATGGATATGGACATTAAGAGAAGTGCTTACTGAGCAGTTTGGTAAGCATAGTATATATACATTTAGCCAGACACCAGCAGACATTACACTCCTAGGGCTCATGACTACCCCTGTTGTAGGTTTTCAGTATCAGGGATGTATTTCCTCCCATGGAGCAGGCCTCCAGCCCAATTTGAGAGCGGTTGGTTTCCCCCATAACAGACATGCCACTATTGCACCCATTGGCTCATTGGGCCTGGCTGGCCAAATTTAAAGCTTTCAGTGTCCACTGATGAGTCTCTTTACTGGTGTTTTCTCTCTCCCATTGAACTGCATGCAGCATAGCTTTTTCCAGCTTTCTGTCAGCTGGTCCACATGGAAGAGGCTTTTAGCTCAATTCCATTAGGATTTCTCAGTGACCCTTGCAGCCTACGTATGTGGAGTCTTCAGCAATAGTCTTACCATCTATTTCTGGTGGGAAACCAAGGGCCTCAGCAATGGCCTGTAATGTTTTGGGGTATCTGTGACCTACCTGGCCAACAACTCACTGGAAGGTATCCTATCCCTGGCCCTGAAAACTTTCTAGTAACAATCTATGGCTTCTGAGTGTTCCATTGTCCAGAAAAGTAGGTTTCCATATGACTTATTTATATCCTCTTAGATTTTTATTAACCCTCCCTCCACCTTTCCTTTACCCAGTCCCTTCCCCTGACCTCACTTAGGCCTTTTCACCCCCATTAATCTGTTCTCCTACTAACATATATACAATACCATCCTATTAAGTCCCCCATCCCTCCCTTTCTATTCCCTTTATATCCCTTTCTAGCTTACTGGCTTCTGCTACTGAGTTTTATTCCTACTCACATAGAAGTCCAAACATTTGTACCTAGGATCCACATGTGAGAGAGAACATGTGATGTTTGTCTTTCTGGGCCTGGGTTATGTCACTAAATATAATCCTTTCCAGATCCATCCATTTTCCAGAAAATTTCATAACTTCATTTTTCTTTACTGCTGAGTAGAACTCCATTGTGTAAATGTCCCACATCTTCATTATCCACTCATCAGTTGAGGGACATCTAGGCTGGTTCCATTCCTAGCTATTGTGAATAGAGTGGAAATAAACATGGTTGAGCAAGTATCTCTAAGGTAGTGAGATGAGTCCTTAGGATATATGTCTAGGAGTGGTATAGCTGGGTCATATGGTAGATCTATATTTAGCTGTCTCAGGAACCTCCGCACTGATTTCCACAATGGCGTGACCAGATTGCATTCCCACCAACAGGGTAGAAGGGTTCCTCTTTTTCCGCATCCTCATCAGCATTTATGGTCATTTGTTTTCATGATGGTAGACAATCTGACAGGAGGTGGAATCTCAACATAGTTTTAATTTGCATTTCCCTGATGACTAGGAATGTAGAACATGTTTTGAGGTGTTTATATACCATCCGCATTTCTTCTTTTGACAACTCTCTAGTTCCATGGCCCATGTTTTAATTGGGTTGTTTGATTTCTTATTGATTTTTTTTGAGTTCTTTGTATATCCTAGATATTAATGTTCTGTCAGATGAATAGCTCACAGTGTCCTTTTGATGTATAAAAGCTTTGTAAATGAGGTTCATGTTGGTTCCAGTTTTTTTTTTTAATTGTTTTTTTTTTTTTTTTTTTTTTTGGTTTTTTTTGGTAGGGTCTCACTCTGGTCCAGGCTGACCTGGAATTTGATTTGATCCTCCTACCTCTGCCTTTGGGATTTAATTGTTGTTTTTTATTGACTTTTATACTTACATACAAAAAAAAACCCACCTGATATTTCCCTTCCCTCCCTCCATTCCACTTTAGGACTCAAGTCTCCATCATATCCCCTCCCTCTCTCCATTAGTCTCTCTTTTAATTTGATGTCATCATCTTTTACTTCTATTTTGAGGGTTTTGCAAAGGTATTGCTAGGCACTGCAAGGTCATGGATATTGAGGCCAGTTTCTGTCTGGACAGTTGCATTGTAAGAGGTCACACCCTTCCTTTGGCTCTTCCATTCTATCCGCCCCCTCTTCCGCAATGTTCCCTGAGCCTTGTAGGGTGTGACAGAGGTGTTTCAGTGCTGGGCACTCCTCCATCCCTTCTTCTCAGCACTATGTTGCCTTTTGGGTGATCCCAGTGGTCATCACCATCTGAAAAGAGAAGCTTCTCTAACCAGAAGTGAGAGTAGCGTTAATATGTGAATATGAACATTAAGTGTAGTGCTTTCAGGGCAGCTTGGTGGGAATAATATATACATTTAGTCAGATGAGAGCAGGCTTATGCCCCCAAGGCTCATGACCTCACCTACCATAGACTTTTACTTAGGTTTTTCAGTACCCGGTATGTATTCCCTCCCATAGAGAGGGCCTTCAGTCCAATTATGGAGCAGTTGGTTACCCCAAGAGTAGACATGCCACTATTGCACCCGTTCAGTCATTGGGCCTGTCTGGCCAAGCTTGAATATTCAGCGTCCACTGTTTTCACTGTTGATGGCTTCTGTCTCTCATACGCTGCGTGCAGTGCAGCTTTTTCCAGCTTTCAGTTGGCTGGTCTACAGGGAGAAGGTTTTCTGCTCCACACCAGCTTGATTTCTCAGTGACCATGCTTCTCAGGCATGAGATGTCTTCAGCAATAGGGTCTTACTATCTGTTTCTCTAGGGAAACCAAGGGCTTTGGCAAAAGCCTTTAATGTTTTGGAGGCTACCAGGACCTCCTTGGCCAACAACTCACTGGAAGGTATTCCATCCCAGGTACTGAAAATTTTCTAGTAACAGTCTACAGCTTCTAGACGTGCCCTTATTCAAAAAAGTAATTTTACATATGTCTTATTCATAATATCTTGAGTTTAGATTGATCCTCCCCCTGCCCTTCTTGTATGCATTCTCTTCCCATGGCCTTGCTTAGGCCATTCCCCTCCCTGAAATTAGTTCTTCTACTTACATATGTGCATTACCATACACTTAAGTCCTTCCCTTTCCTCCCTCCCTTATAGCCTTTTACCAGCTTACTGGTTTCTGGTACCTATTTTTGGTTCCAGTTCACACACACACAAGATCTGAGAGAGAACATACATTGTAGTTTTACTCCCTGAGCAATTGGGGTTTGTGGTGGTTTGATTCAGGTGTCCATAAACTTCAATGAATGAGAGATGGCAACTTGGGAATTAACACCTTCTGGAGGCAAAGTATTGTTGGGGTGGGCTTATGGGATTTAGCCAGCTCCCCTTGCCAGTGTTTGGCACACTCTCCTGTTGCTGTTGTCCACCTTATGTTGACCAGAGAGTGATGTCCACCCTCTGCTCATGCTATCGTTTTCCTGCCATCATGGAGCTTCCCCCTCGAGCCTGTAAGCCAAAATAAACCTCTTTTTTCCCACAAGCTGCTCTTAGTCGGGTGATTTCTGCCAGCAATGCAGACCTGACTGCAACAGGGTTATATTCAGAAAGTCTTTGCCAAGACCAATATGATGAAGGGTTTCCCCTATTTTTTCCTCTAGCAGTTTCAGAGTTTCAGGTCTGATATTAAGATCTTTGATCCATATGGAAGCCAGGCGTGGTGGCGCACGCCTTTAATCCCAGCACTTGGAAGGCAGAGGTAGAAGGATCACCATAAGTTCGAGGCCACCCTGAGAATATAGAGTGAATTCCAGGTCAGCCTGGGCTAAAGTGAGACCCTATCTCAAAAAACCAAAAAAAGATATCTTTGATCCATATGGACTTATTTCTTGAGCATGGAGAGAGGTAAGGATTTATTTTCATCCTTCTACAGATACATATCCAGTTTCCCCAGCACTATTTGCTGAAGAGGCTATCTTTTCTCCAATGAATATTTTGGCATTTTTGTCAAAGATCAGCTATAGCTATACGGACTTACATCTGGGTCCTCTATTCGGTTCTATTGATCTACATGTCTGTTTTTGTGCCAGTACTATGCTGTTTTTGTTACTATGGCTCTGTAATATAGGTTAAAGTCAGGTATGGTGATACTGCCAGCCTTATTTTTGTTGCTCAAAATTGTTTTAGATATTTGCGGTTTTTTTGTGCTTCCAAATGAATTTTTGGATTTTTTTTTCTATTTCCATGAAGAATACCATTGGAATTTTGATGGGGATTGCACTAAATGTGTAGATTGCTTTTGGTAGGATTGCCATTTTCACAATATTGATTCTTCTAATCCAAGAACAGAGGATGTTTTTCCATTTCCTAGTGTCCTCTGCAATGTCTCATTTGAGTGTTTTAAAGTTTTCATTGTAGAGATTCTTCACTTCCTTGGTTAGGTTTATTCCAAAGCACTTTGTTTTTTTTTTCGATGCAATTGTGAATGGGAGTGATTCTCTGATTTCATCCTCTGGGTGTTTGTTGTTAGCATCTAGGAAGGCTACTGATTTCTGCATGTTTAAATTTTATCCTCCTACAGGGCTATAATGTGTTAATCAGCTCTAACAGTTTGCTGGTAGAGTCTTTAGGGTCCTTTATGAATACAGTCATATTATCTGCAAATAATGATAACTTGATCTCTTCCTTTCCAATTTGTATCCCTTTTATGTGTGTCTCTTACCTTATTGCTATGGCTAAGATTTCCAGTACTGTTTTAAATAAAAGTGAGAACACTGGACACGATTGTATTGTTAGGGATTTTAGTGGGAAAGCTTCAAGTTTTTCTCCATTTAGTATTATGTTGGCTGTAGGCTTGTAGGCTTTTGTTATGTCAAGATAGCTTTTATTTTACTTTTATGTCAAGATATGTTGGATTTTTTTTTTTTTTTTTTGGTTTTTCGTTTTTTTTTTTATTGACCTGGAATTCACTATGTAGTCTCAGGGTGGCCTCGAACTCTCGGTGATCCTCCCATCCCAGGACTTTTATCATGAAGGTATGTTGGATTTTGTCAAATGCTTTTTCTGCATCTAATGAGATGATCATGTGATTTTTGTCCTTCAGTCCATTTATATAATGTATTACCTTTATAGATTTGTGTATGTTCAAAAATCCCTGCATCTCTGGGATAAAGCCTATTTGGTCAGGGTGAATGATCTTTCTGATATATTCTTGTATTCTGTTTGCCAGTATTTTGTTGAGAATTTTTGCATCTATGTTCATGAGGGAGATTGGTCTGCGATTTTCCTTTTTTGTTTTTTTCTTTGTCTGGTTTTGGGATCAGGGTGATGCTGGCTTCATACAAGGAGTTTGGTGGGATTCCTTCCTTTTCTATTTTATGGAAAAGTTTAAGAAGCATTGGCATTAGTTCTTCCATGAAGGTCTTGTAAAATTCACCAGTGAATCCATCTGGGCCTAGATTTTTTTTTAGTTGGGAGATTTTTGATAACTCCTTGGATCTCCATACTTGTTAGGGGTCTATTTAAGTGGTTAATCTCATCTTCATTTAATTTAGGTATGTCATACAAATCAAGGAAATCATCCATTTCTTTCAGATTTTCAAACTTAGTGGAGTATATGTTTATAGTATGTCCCTATGATTTCTTTTTTAATTTCTCTGGTATCTGTTGTGATGGTGCCTTTTTCATCTCTAATTTTATTAATTTGTGTCTCTTCTCTTTCTTTTGGTCAGTTTTGCTAAGGGTTTATCAATCTTGTTTATCCTTTCAAAGAACCAACTCTTTATTTCATTGATTCTTTTGTTTATTTGGTTTCTATTTCATTAGTTTCTGCCCTAATCTTTATTATTTCTTCCCATCTACTGAGCTTTTGGTTTGCCTTTTTTTTTGTTTGTTTGTTTGTTTGTTTGTTTGTTTGTTTGTTTGTTTGTTTGTTTTTCAAGGTAGGGTCTCACTCTAGTCCAGGCTGACCTGGAATTCACTATGTGGTCTCAGGCTGGCCTCAAACTCACGGTGATCCTCCTACCTCTGCCTCCCAAGTGCTGGGATTAAAGACGTGTGCCACCATGCCCGGCTTTGCCTTGTTCTTTATACAAGACCTTAAGGTGAAGTATTAAGTTGTTTTCTTGGAGCTATTTCTAATTTCTTAATATAGGCACTTAAAGCTATAAAGTTCCCTCTTTGGACTGCCTTCATTGTGTCCCAAAGATTTTGGTATGTTGTGTTCTCATTATCATTTGACTCTATGAATATTTTGATTTCCTTCTTGAGTTCTTCATTGACCCATTCATCATTTAGTAGTGAGTGCATTATTAGGTTTCCATGATTTTATGTATGCTCTATAGCATTTCTTGCTATTGATTTGTAGTTTGATCAAATTATAATCAGGTTAGTGCAAGGAATTATTTCTGTTTTCCTGCATTTGTTAAGATTTGCTTTGTGTCCTAATATGTGGTCTATTTTAGAGAATGTTCCATGTGGTGCTGAAAAGAATGTGTATTCTGCAGCATTTGGATGAAATGTCCTATAGATATCTGTTAGGTCCATTTAATCCAGAATCATCTCTTTATTTTTTGCTGGAATGACCTGTCAATTGGTGAGAGTGGGATATTGAAGTCACCCACTACAAGTGTGTTTGGTATTATCTCTGACCTTAGTTCTAATAGCATTTGTTTGGTGAAATTGGGAGCCCCCATTTTAGGTGTATATATGTTTAGGATTGCAATGTCTTCCTGTTGGAGTGTTCCTTTAATCAAAATAAAATGACCTTCCTTATCTTTCCTAACTAATGTTGGTCTGAAGTCTACCCTGTCAGATATTAGGATAGTAACCCCTGCTTGGTTTCTAGACCCATTTAATTGAAACACAATTTTCCAAACTTTCACCCTAAGGTAGTGTTCATCCTTTGTAGAAAGGCGAGTTTCTTGGCAGTAACAAATTGAAGGATCCTGCTTTTTAACCTAGTCTGCAAATCTGTGTATTTTGGTTGGGGCATTGAGACCATTGATATTAAGAGTTACTATTAAAAGGTATTTATTTTTGCCATTTTCCTTGTTTTGTAGTTCTTCTGGTTTTACCTTTGCTCTCTTGTATTAACTAGTATTTGAGTATGGTGTCTTTTTTTCCAGGTTCTTTCTATGTGTGCTTTTCTTTCTCTTCAGCATGGTGGATCCTTTCAGGTATGTTCTGTAGAGCTGGTTTTGTCTTCAAATATTCCTCTAGCCTGTTTTTGTTGTCGAATGGCCTTATTTCTCCATCAATTTGGATAGATAGCTTTTAAGGATAAAGTAACCTTGGCTGACAGTTATTATCTTTTGGAATTTGGAATACATCATTCCAAGCCCTTCTGGCTTTTAAAGTTTGTGTTGAGTAATCTGCTGTGATCCTAATGGGCTTGCCTTTGTATATGACTTGATTTTTCTCTGTAATTGCTTTCAATATATTTTCCTTGGTTTGTATGTTTGGTAGTTTAATTATAATATGGCAGGGAGAGGTTCTTTCTGGGTTTTGTCTGTTTGGTGTTCTAAAGACTTCCCATATCTACATTGGCATCTCTTTCCCAATTTGGGGGAAGTTTTCTTCTATGATTTTGTTTAAAATGCCCACTATGCCCTTGGAGTGAAATTCTTCTCCTTCCTACTACACCTTGAATTCTTATGTTTGATCTTTTCATAGTGTCCTGAATATCTTGAAATTCCCATTCATACCTTCCTATTAGTTTGTCTTTCTCTTTGTTGGACTGTATTAGATCTGCCACCTGGTCTTCTAGTTTTGTTTTGTTTTGTTTTTTGAGGTAGGGTCTCACTCTAGCCCAGGCTGACCTGGAATTCACTATGTAGTCCCAGGGTGGCCTTGAACTCATGGTGATCCTCCTACCTCTGCTTCCCAAGTGCTGGGATTAAAGGCATGCGCCACCATGCCCAGCTAGGTCTTCTAGTTTTGATATTCTGTTCTCTCCTTCATCCATTCTACTGGTGAAATTTTCTACAGAGTTTTTTATTTCACTGACTGTGTTCTTCATTGCTAGTATTTCTGACTGGTTTTTCTTTATTATTACTATTTCCTTATTTAAGTCTTGTGTTGACCTCCTTACTTCATTAATTTTGTTTGCTTTGTCTTCTTTGATTCCTTTGATTTCCTCTTTGAGTTCTTTGAACATATTTATAATCATTCTTTTGAAATCTTTCTCAGCATTTCCTCTAAATCAGTCTCACTGAAGGTCATTTCTGATGGATTAATACTTTTTGGTGGATTTATATTGTCTTGATTTTTTTGTGTTTCTTGTATTATAATGTAGAGATTTTTGCATCTTAAATTAATATAATGCTTACCTTTTCTAATTAATTGCAATATTATTAGATGTATCAATCACTCTGATATTATATATCTTCTGGGTAGGAGTTTAAGGTGCTAGGTGTGGCTCTTAAGACTTATAGTAACCACAAAAGTGACCCTAGGTGTTGGGTTTACCTGCTATGAGAGTATTCAAGTAGGCTGAGTGGAACAAAATACAGGCAAATTCTAAATATTTAACTAAACAATGTCCCCATTCAATGAAAAATAGCACAGAGTATTTATGTAAGATTAGGTATCATGACAGACAGATCCTCTAACAAAGTCATGGTCCATAGGGATGTGTGTTGCCCCACACCCTTAATCCTGTCAACTGGGGAGCTAAGATTTCAGGTCTGTAGAGGGTTCCAAGGTCAGCTTATGATCGAGTAAGACCCTTCCCCAACGAACAGAAGAGGAAACAAAAGCACTATAAATCAGGAAGCAACAAACAACAAGCCCAAAATATAGCTTATTTAAGAATGGCAGCCAGTCATGGCCCATTGTGGAAGAGGGGGCAGACAGAATGGAAGAGCCAAAGGAAGGGTACGACTCCTTACAATGCAACTGTCCAGACAGACATTGGCCTTCAAAAACAAACATATTAAAAAAAAAAAAAAGAAAAGAAATTGGCCTTCATATCCTTGACCTTGCAGTGCCTAGCAATACCTTCGCAAGACTCTCATAATAGAAGAAAAAGATGATGACATCAAATTAAAAGAGAGACTAATGGAGAAAGGAGGGGATATGATGGAGATTGGAGTTCTAAAGGGGTATGGGGGCAGGGGAGGGAAATATCATGCATTTTTTGTATGTAAATATAGAAGTTGTCAATAAAAAAAATTAAAAAAAAAAAAAAAAAAAGAATGGCAGCCAGGGCGCTGGAGAGATTGCTTAGTGGTTAAGGCATTCACCTGCAAAGCCAAAGGATCCCTGTTTGACTCTCCAGGACCCACATAAGCCAAATGCACAATGGGGCACATGCATCTGGAGTTCATTTGCAGTGGCTAAAGGCCCTGGCATGCCCATTCTTTCTCCCTCTCTCCCTCTTTTTCTCAAATAAATAAATAAAATATTTTAAAAAAAGAATGGAGGGCTGGAGAAATGGCTTAGCAGTTAAGGCGCCTGCCTCCTAAGCCTAAGAACGCTGGTTCCAATCTCCAGCAGTTCCAATCTCCAGGTCCCACATTTAGCCAGATGCAAAGTGACGCAAGGGCGCAATGCCGCACTTGACCACAAGGGGGTGCACGCATCTGGATTTTGTTCACAGCAGCTGAGAGACTGCTGGCGCATCCATCTCTATCTGTCTCCCTCTCCCTCTCCCTCTCCTTCTGTCTGTCTCTCTCTGTGTCTCTCTCTAAAAAAAAAAAAAATAAATAAAAAGAAAAAGAATGGAGCCTGGGTCCTTTGCCTTACAGACAAGCGACTTAACTACTAAGCCATCTCTCCACCCCATAAATAATTTTTTTTTAAGTAGAAAGACTAGCCGGGTGTGATGGCACACACCTTTAATCCCAGCACTCAGGAGGCAGAGGTAGGAGGATCGCCATGAGTTTAAGGCCACCCTGAGACTACATAGTTAATTCCAGGTCAGCCTGGTCTAGAGTGAGACCCTACCTCGAAAAAACAAAAAAAAAAAAAAAAAAACGTAGAAAGACTAAGCCGGGTGTGGTGGCACATGCCTTTAATCTCAGCACTCAGTAGGCAGAGGTAGGAGGATCACCACAAGTTCGAGGCCATCCTAAAACTACATAGTGAATTCCAGGTCAGCCTGGGCTAGAGTGAAACCCTACCTGGAAAAAAAAAAAAAAAAAAAAAAAAAAGAATGGCAGCTGGGCGTGGTGGAGCATGCTTTAATCCCAACACTCAGGAGGCAGAGGTAGGAGGATCGCTGTGAGTTCAAGGCCACCTTGACACTACATAGTTAATCCCAGGTCAGCTTGGGCCAGAGTGAGACCCTACCTCAAAAAAAAAAAAAAAAAAAAAAAAAAAAAAAAGGCAAATCGGACCATCCAATCCATCAGGTAGTTGCCTGGTGTAATCCCAATTATTTTTTTTTTTTTTTTTTTTTGGTTTTGCAAGGTAGGGTCTCACCCTGGTCCAGGCTGACCTGGAATTCACTATGTAGTCTCAGGGTGGCCTCGAACTCTCGGCGATCCTCCTACCTCTGCCTCCCCAGTGCTGGGGATTAAAGGCGTGCACCACCATGCCGGGCTTAATCCCAATTACCTTTTGGGATGATTTTGGTCTCAGCTATACTGCAGGCTGTTTGGGCCCCTCTTTGCTGTGCTGTGGGCTCAAGCAGAGCCTGGCAGCTGCAGCCATGTGCCACTGCTGCTAGAGCTGCTTCTGCCTGCTTCTGTGGGCTCTAGATGCTCTGGATCTCTCCTACGTCTCTGCTGTCATTGATAATTTATTATATACCTCACTTTTTAGTAAAAGAATGTATTTTGAGTTGGTTTTTTTTTTTAACTTTTTCTCCCCTAGGCTGCTTTGGCGTGGTTCCTAGGTCACCATTTTAACAGGAAGTCTTTTTTTTTTTTTTTTTTTTTTTTTTTTTGGTTTTGCAAGGTAGGGTCTCACTCTGGTCCAGGCTGACCTGGAATTCACTATGTAGTCTCAGGGTGGCCTCGAACTCTCGGCGATCCTCCTACCTCTGCCTCCCTGAGTGCTGGGATTAAAGGCGCACCACCACCGCCCGGCTCTCCAGCCCATTTTTTAAAGAAATTTATACATGTATATAATTTCTTTTCTCCTTAGGGTTTCACTTTAGTCCATGCTAACCTGGAACTCTCGCTATTGCACTAGCCTGGGCTTGTGCTCATTCGCATCCTTTATATAACCTCTTGAATGCTGGGATTATTGGCATGAACCAGTTTTACCCAGTATAATGTATTTTGATCACAATCCCCTCCCATTACCTTCTTTTATCCCCCTTCCAAGTCCCTCTTCTGCTAAATGCCTTCTTCCCACTAGTCCTTCAGTCCATTTATATAATGTATTACCTTTATAGATATGTGTATGTTGAAACATCCCTGCACTCACGGTGATCCTCCTACCTCTGCCTACCTAGTGCTGGGATTAAAGGCGTGCCCCATCATGCCCGGCTTAGTCTTTCTACTTTAAAAAAAATTATTTATGGGGTGGAGAGATGGCTTAGCAGTTAAGTTGCTTGTCTGCAAAGGCAAAGGACACAGGTTTGATTCCCCAGGACCCATGTAAGCCTGATGCAAAAGGTGGCACATACATCTGGAGTTCATTTGCAGTGGCTAAAGGCCCTGGTGCTCCCATTTTCTCTATATCTTCCTCTTTATCTCTCATGTATGCACTGTCAAATAAATAAATTTTTTTTTTTTTTTTTGGTTTTGCAAGGCAGGGTCTCACTCTGGCCCAGGCTGACCTGGAATTAACTATGTAGTCTCAGGGTGGCCTCGAACTCACAGTAATCCTCCTACCTCTGCCTCCCGAGTGCTGGGATTACAGGCGTGTGCCACCACGCCTGGCCAAATAAAATATTTTTTAAATTATTGCCTGGCATAGTGGCACATGCCTTTAATCCCAGCACTTGGGAGGCAGAGATAGGAGGATCGCTGTGAGTTTGAGACCACTCTAAGACTACATAGTGAATTCCAGGTCAGCCTGGGCTAGAGACAGACCCTACCTTAAAAAAAAAATTATTTGCAAGCAGGACGTGGTAGCACACACCTTTAATCCCAGCACTTGGGAGGCAGGAGGATTACTGTGAGTTCAAGGCCACCCTGAGTTCCAAATCAGCCTGGCCTAGAGTGAGACCCTACCTTGAAAAACAAAAGAAAAATATATAATTTATTTCAAGCAGAGAGACAATGGACCAGCAAGAGCCTCCAGCCTCTGCAAATTAGCTCTAGATGCATGTGCCACTTTGTGCTTCTGGCTTTATGTGGGTACTGAGGAATCAAACCAAGGTCATTAGGCTTTGCAGACAAGTGCCTTAACCACTGAGATCTCTTCAGCCCCTTCTACTTTTGATGTATTTTTTTTCTTGTTTTAGTGAGGTAGGGTCTGGCTCCAGCCCAGACTGACTTGGAATTTGCTCTGTAGTCCCAGACTGCCTTTCAGCTATTCTACCTCTGCCTCCTGAGTGTTGGAATTAAAGGTGTGCACCACCACATATGGATCTTTTTTAAAGAATGTTTTTATTTATTTATTTGAGAGAAAATCTAGATGCTCTGGATCTCTCCTACGTCTCTGCTGTGGTTGATAATTTATTATATACCTCACTTTTTAGTAAAAGAATGTATTTTGAGTTGGTTTTTTTTTTTAACTTTTTCTCCCCTAGGCTGCTTTGGCGTGGTTCCTAGGTCACCATTTTAACAGGAAGTTTTTTTTTTTTTTTTTGGTTTTGCAAGGTAGGGTCTCACTCTGGTCCAGGCTGACCTGGAATTCACTATGTAGTCTCAGGGTGGCCTCGAACTCTCGGCGATCCTCCTACCTCTGCCTCCTGAGTGCTGGGATTAAAGGCGTGCACCACCACGCCCGGCTCTCCAGCCCATTTTTAAAAGAAATTTATACATGTATATAATTTCTTTTCTCCTTAGGGTTTCACTTTAGTCCATGCTAACCTGGAACTCTCGCTATTGCACTAGCTTGGGCTTGTGCTCATTCGCATCCTCTTATATAACCTCTTGAATGCTGGGATTATTGGCATGAACCAGTTTTACCCAGTATAATGTATTTTGATCACAATCCCCTCCCATTACCTTCTTTTATCCCCCTTCCAAGTCCCTCTTCTGCTAAATGCCTTCTTCCCACTAGTCCTTCAGTCCATTTATATAATGTATTACCTTTATAGATATGTGTATGTTGAAACATCCCTGCACTCACGGTGATCCTCCTACCTCTGCCTACCTAGTGCTGGGATTAAAGGCGTGCCCCATCATGCCCGGCTTAGTCTTTCTACTTAAAAAAAAAATTATTTATGGGGTGGAGAGATGGCTTAGCAGTTAAGTCGCTTGTCTGCAAAGGCAAAGGACACAGGTTTGATTCCCCAGGACCCATGTAAGCCTGATGCAAAAGGTGGCACATACATCTGGAGTTCATTTGCAGTGGCTAAAGGCCCTGGTGCTCCCATTTTCTCTATATCTTCCTCTTTATCTCTCATGTATGCACTGTCAAATAAATAAAATTTTTTTTTTTTGGTTTTGCAAGGCAGTGTCTCACTCTGGCCCAGGCTGACCTGGAATTAACTATGTAGTCTCAGGGTGGCCTCGAACTCACAGTAATCCTCCTACCTCTGCCTCCCGAGTGCTGGGATTACAGGCGTGTGCCACCACGCCTGGCCAAATAAAATATTTTTTAAATTATTGCCTGGCATAGTGGCACATGCCTTTAATCCCAGCACTTGGGAGGCAGAGATAGGAGGATCGCTGTGAGTTTGAGACCACTCTAAGACTACATAGTGAATTCCAGGTCAGCCTGGGCTAGAGACAGACCCTACCTTAAAAAAAAATTATTTGCAAGCAGGACGTGGTAGCACACACCTTTAATCCCAGCACTTGGGAGGCAGGAGGATTACTGTGAGTTCAAGGCCACCCTGAGTTCCAAATCAGCCTGGCCTAGAGTGAGACCCTACCTCGAAAAACAAAAGAAAAATATATAATTTATTTCAAGCAGAGAGACAATGGGCCAGCAAGAGCCTCCAGCCTCTGCAAATTAGCTCTAGATGCATGTGCCACTTTGTGCTTCTGGCTTTATGTGGGTACTGAGGAATCAAACCAAGGTCATTAGGCTTTGCAGACAAGTGCCTTAACCACTGAGATCTCTTCAGCCCCTTCTACTTTTGATGTATTTTTTTTCTTGTTTTAGTGAGGTAGGGTCTGGCTCCAGCCCAGACTGACTTGGAATTTGCTCTGTAGTCCCAGTCTGCCTTTCAGCTATTCTACCTCTGCCTCCTGAGTGTTGGAATTAAAGGTGTGCACCACCACATATGGATCTTTTTTAAAGAATGTTTTTATTTATTTATTTGAGAGAAAAGAATGGGTGCACTAGGGCCTCTAACCACTGCAGAGGAACTCTAGACACATGCACCACCATATGCATCTGGCTTACCAGGGTTCTGGGGAGTCAAACCTAGGTCTTTAGGCTTCATAGGCAAGGTTCCCTTAACTGCTAAGCCATCTCTGCAGGCCTTTTTTTTTTTTTTCTTTCTTGTATCTGCCCAAGTTTAATTAGGTTTTACCGGCATGAGCATGGATGTGGGTTATTGACCAGACTACATGAAACTTACCAGAGGTTACACTATTGAAGGAATTGCCTCCTACTTCCTTATCAACCATTAACTGCCAATAACTTTAGGAAGGATGAGAGCATCATGCTGTCCATCATCCGTAAAAGGTATGTTGATGGCCTGATGTGTGCACATGACAACAGTCCCTGTGAGGTCATTGACATGAATGGTCATGTCATGTTCAGAAGAGTGTTCCATAGCACTCCTCTCCATCCTCTGCCTCTTACCTTCTTCCTGGATTTTTGTTGAGCCTTGGACTGCTGGTTTTCTTTTTCTGTTTTTGTTTGTTTGTTTGTTGGTTTTTGTTTTTCAATTTTCTTGACGTAGAGTCTTGCTTTAGCCTAGGTTGACCTGGAATTCACTATGTAGTCTCAGGGTGGCTATGATAGTTTGAATATATGGCCCCCAATATATTCAGTGTTTTATTAGTTTATAGTTTGCATCTGCAGCCACCTTGCTGGAGGCAATGTCTCTGGGCGGATCTTAAGGTGTGATGGTGATTCCATTGTAAAGATATGCAAAGTGTGCCTAGTGGGAGTTCCTGAAGTGTGCTGTGCTGTGTAGCTGGTGGTTTCTCTCTCTTGCCTGGTCCTGTAAGAGCAGGCCAGCTTCTTCTGTCATTATGGAACTTCCCCTGGATCTGTAAGCTTCAATAAATAATATCCCTTCCTCCATAACTGTGCCTGGTCTGAAAGTTCATCTCAGCAAACCTGAAGCTGTCTGCTACAGTGGCCTCAAACTCACAGTGATCCTCCTATCTCAGCTGGGATCAAAGGCATGCGCCACCATGCCCAGCTCTGTTTTTATTTGTATTTTTATTTTTGTTTTTAATTATTTGCAAGCAGAGAGAGAGACAGAGAGAATGGACATGCCAGAGCCTCCACCCACTGGAGAGGAACTCCAGATGCATGTACCACTTTGTTCATCTGGCTTTATGTGAGAACTGGGGAATCAAAATCTCTTCACTAGGCTTTGCAGACAAGCACCTTAACTGCTGAGCCATCTCTCCAGCCCCACCTTTTTTTTTTTTTGCTACAACCCCAGGATACTGTATTATGTATGTGCAATCTACCACTGAGGTACATCACCAGCCATGGAGGATTCTAAATTATATTAAAGGATTTACCTTGGGATTTTTAGCCTGGTTTAATAACTTTTTGTAGTGCTGGAAATAAAAACCAAGGTGCTATGCATGCTTGTCAAGTGCTGTAACGGTGAGCTGTATTGCACAGCCTTTTTTTATTATTTGCATGGATACGGGTGAGCCAGGGTCTCGCCACTGCAAACAAATGCAAGAAGCATGTGCCACATTTTGCATTTGGACTTACATGGGTGCTAGGAAATAGAAGCTGGGATGGAAGGCTTTGCAAGCAAGAGCCTTTAACTGATGAATCATGTCCCCAGCCCATTTCTCTCTCTCTCTCTCTTTTTAAATTTTGTTTATTTATTTTATTTATTTACTTCAGAGTGACACACAGAGAGAATAGGCACACCAGGACCTCCAGCCACTGCAAACGAACTCCAGATACATGTGCCACCTTGTGCATCTGGCTTATGTGGGTCCTGGGGAATCAAGCCTCGAACCGGGGTCCTCAGGCTTCATAGGCAAGTGCTTAAGTGCTAAACCATCTCTCCAGCCCCCATTTTTCTCTCTTTAAAAGCAGGATAACTTTAATCCCAGCACTAGGGAGGCAGAGGTAGGAGGATCACAGCGAGTTCAAGGCCACCCTGAGTATACAGAGTGAATTCCAGGACAGCCTGGGCTAGAGTGAGACTCTACCTTGAAAAACCAAAAAAAAAAGAAAGAAAGAAAAGAAAAAGCAGGATAACAAGGCTTTCATGAAAATACTGATGAATTGCCTCTAAGGGCTTGACCTAAATGGGATATATCACAAACAGGAAGAGTCTTACTTTGTGAAGGTGTTTTGTTTTTTTTTTTAATTTTTTAATTTTTTGGTTTTTTGAGGTAGGGTCTCGCTCTAGCCCAGGCTGACCTGGAATTCACTCTGTAGCCTCAGGCTGTCCTCAAACTCATGGCGATCCTCCTACCTCTGCCTCCTGAGTACTGGGATTAAAAGCGTGCACTCGGCCGGGCGTGGTGGCGCACGCCTTTAATCCCAGCACTCGGGAGGCAGAGGTAGGAGGATCGCCGAGAGTTCAAGGCCACCCTGAGACTCCATAGTGAATTCCAGGTCAGCCTGGACCAGAGTGAGACCCTACCTCGAAAAAGCAAAAAAAAAAAAAAAAAAAAAAAAAGCGTGCACCACTATGCCCAGCTTCAATTTTTTTAAACATATTTATTTATTTGCAAGGAGAGAAAAAGAATGAAAGGGCATGCCAGGGTCTCTAGCCACTGAAAATGAACTCCATATGCATGTACCTCTTTGAGCATCTGGCTTTATATGAGTATTGGAGATACCACCAGTCTTATATATTTTTTTATATTATTCTAATTTTACATTCATAATGGTGACTCCATTGTCCTCTTCCCTATCCTCCCTCTTCCAAAGGGACCCTCATCAATGGGGAATGTGGGCCGTGCATTGTGGGGGTAGTCAAGAGTTCTGGGGGGTAGGCCAAGTCTCTGTGTATAATGCCCCAACTTGTGGCTCTAACATTCTTTCTGCCCCTCTTCCGCGAATTTCCCTGAGCCACATTTGGGTCATTTTAGTTCTACTTCAGTGATGAGGTTTTGCGCCTCTATGTCTCTGGATATCTGGCTTAGTAGGAGTTGGATATTCTCTGTGTTTGTCTCCTTCAGTCTTTTTCTGGTGTCTTGATTCCCCAAGAACGGTGTACTCTTGCCCTTCCCCCACATTACTCTATGGTTTCAGCTGGGGCCCTGGTGAGGTGTGATTGGCTGATCCTCCCTTCCGGTTCGTTTTCCATCTGAAAAAGATAAGCAAATTCTCCAATGGAGAGAGAAGTTAGCACTAGATAGATGGGATGGCCATAGATATCTTGGAGGGAATTTTATATGCATAGGCTCTCTTCTAGCCCATATTTGGTGGTATCTTGATCTTGGAGACTGTGCTCATTTTCTGTACTTGGTTTTGACTTATTTCCCAGTTCCAGCAATGAGTTCCATTCCACTGAGTGGATCTACTAGCCAAATCAAGAGGCGTTGGTTGCCCACCATGGCTGTGTGACACTACTGCACTTGTTTGAGCATTACGTCAGATTGTTTCCTGCTGGGTAGCTTAGACTGCAAGTTGTTTGGACCGATGTCGGACATTTTCCCCCAGTTGCTCGTGTAGCACCCTCTGGTACTAGACTAGCTAACTGTCTGGGAACTGACCCTCTTCCAGATTCTGGCCAGGTCTCTCTATGCTTGGTCTCACACACGTATGCTGTCTTCAACAGTAGGGTCTTACCATTAACCTTTGGTGGGTCATCAAGAACTCTGACAGAAACCTGTCTCTTTTGGGAAACCTTGTAGGTCTCTCGGATCAACAGCTCATTGTGAAAGTTAACCCCGTGCTGGTACTGGGAGTTATAAATCAGCTCCTAGGAAGGTGAGGGGAGAAAAAGATAATATAAAAGAGAAAGTGCGTATAGAGAAGAGATGGGGAGAAAGGGCGAGAGAAGAAAGCAGGAAAAAATTAAGGTTGGTCTTCATGATGTTCTCTCCAGTTTCCTGTGGTTCAGGTGTTCCCTCTGTGGGCCAGTTCAACCATTATGTAAAGCTATATGGAGACTCCTGAAAAGGATGACCATAGACCTACCAATGGACCCAGTTATTCACTTACTGGGCATTTACCAGAGATATTTGCTCAACCATGTTTATAGCTGCTCAATTCATAATAGCAAAGAGCTGGAATCAACCCAGATGTCCATCATTAGATGAATGGATAACAAAGATGTGGTATATCTATACCATGGAATTCTATGTAGCAGTAAGGAAAGATGAAATAATGAAATTCGAAAAAAAATGGTCAAACATGGAACAGATCATCCTCAGTGAGCTCACCCAGTCACAAGAAGATAATCGTCACATGGTCTCGTTTATCTGTCACTCCTAACCTGAATCCACCTGAGATGCTACCAAGCCTAATAAACACTCTGAGGACCAGACAATAGTGAGGGTGGGATGGAGGGAGGGTAAGATTGGGAGGAAGTGAGAGGGTGGGAGTGAGGACGAGGGTGGGGGGATACAAATAGGGACCCAAAAGGAAAAGATACTATAAAACCCTTTATTCTGAACAACAGGCTAAAATATTAATCCTTCACCAGCCTTATTTTTGTTGCTCAAAATTGTTTTAGATATCCGAGGTTTTTTGTGCTTCCAAATGAATTTCCATGAAATAGAAAATCCATGGGATATGGTCTACAGTTAAGGAAGTTGTAAATTAAAAAAAGAAACTAATTAAAAAAATAAAGATGCAAAAATAAAACACACACACACAGCCAGACACTCCTTTAATGCCAGCACTTGGGAGGCAGAGGTAGGAGAATAATTGTGAGTTTGAGGCCACCCTGAGAATACAGAGTGAATTCCAGGTCAGCCTCAGCTACAGTGAGACACTACCTCGAAAGAGAAAAGAAAAAAAAAAAGGCTGAAGGGATGGCTTAGTGGTTAAGGCATTTGCCTGCAAAGCCAAAGGACCCAGGTTTGGTTCCCCAGGACCCATGTTAGCCAGATGCACAAGGTGGCACATGCATCTGGAGTTCATTTGCAGTGTCTGGAGGCCCTGGCATGCCCATTCTCTCTCTCTCTTCCTCTTTCTCTCTGCCAAATAAATAAATAAAATATTTTTAAAAGAATGAAATTGGAGAATTGATCTGCCTTTACAATATTTGGCACATTTATAGGTACATATTATCCATTACTCTGCAAAAGACTTAGCCTTTCCAGAACCACATTTTCCAAATTCCCTATTCAAACTATATTGCATTGACCCTTCTTTTTTATTTAATTAATCAATTTATTTATTTTTATTTTACTTATTTATTTTGGTCTTTTGAGGTAGAGTCTTGCTCTAACCCAGGCTGACCTGAATTCACTATGTACTTTCAGGGTGGCCTCAAATTCATGGTGATCTGCCTCCCAAGTGCTGGAATTAAAGTTGTGCACCAGTACGCTCCACTATTTATTTATTTTCATTTCTTCTGGTTTTACAAGGTAGTGTCTCCGTAGTCCTGGTGGACCTGGAACTCCCTATGGAGGGCATTATGAAAAAGACCATTTCAGAAGCTACTGTTGAACACATGCAGATTAGGGAATGGTTTTCTAGCACAAGCTAGAAAACCTACTAGATTAATTCTAAAAGAGCTATAACACATTGACCTTTTTTTATACCTATTTATTTATTTGAAAGAGAGAAAAAGAAGCAGATAGAAAATGGATGTGCTAGGTCCTTCAGCTGCTGTAGAGAAACTCCAGATGCATGGGCCACCTTGTGCATCTGGCTTATGTGGGTCCTGGGGAATTGAACCAGGGTCATTTGGCTTTACAGGCAAGTGCCTTAGCTGTGAAGCCATCTCCCCAGCCCCTCTTCTGGTTGTTGTTGTTGTTGTTTGTTTGTTTTGTTTTGTTTTGTTTTTCCAAGGTAGGGTCTCACCCCAGTCCAGTCTATGTAGTCTCAGGGTGGCCTCGAACTCATGGCGATCCTCCTACCTCTGCCTCCCGAGTGCTAGGATTAAAGGCGTGCGCCACCACACTTGGCTGGTTTTTTTTTTTTTTTAATATAGTTATTTATTTGAGAGGCAGGGCCTCGTGCCGCTGCAAACAAACTCCAGATGCATTTGCCTCCTTCTGCATCTGGCTTTACATGAGTGCTGGGGAATTGAATGCAGGCCATTGGGCTTTGCAGGTGAGCACATTAACTGTTGAACCATATCTCCAGTCCCTGACCCTTCTTTTTAAGTTAGACTAATTTACTGAAGTTTTCAGTGAAATCATTTCTAGGAAAAAATATTTCATTTATTTATTCATTTGAGAGAGAAAGAGGTAGAAGAGAGAGAGAGAATGGGTGCACCAGGGCTTCTAGCCACTGGAAAAAAAGTCCAGATGCATGCACCACCTTGAGCCTCTGGCTTTATCTGGGTACTGGGGAATTGAACCTGGGTCCCTTGGACCTGCCAGCAAGTACCTTAACTGCTAAGCCATCTCTGCAGGCCCTCGACACACACATCTTTTTTTTTTTTTTTTAAACACATTTAAAACTTTTTTATTTTATTTTATTTATTTATTTGAGAGAGAAAGAGGCAGACTGAAAGAGAATGGGCATGCCAGGGCATCCAACCATTGCAAACGAACTCCAGATGCATGTGCCACCTTGTGCATCTGGTTTACGTGGGTCCTGGGGACTTGAACCTGCATCCTTAGGCTTTGCAGGCAAACATGTTAACCGCTAAGCCATCTCGCCAGTCCCCCACACACCCTTTTTGAACCAGGGTCTCATGCAGACCGTGCTGGCCTCAAACTGGCAACGTAGCAGAGGATGACTGACCTACTGATCCTCCAGCTTCTACCTGCCAAGTGCTGGAATTACAGACACGTGACACCATGCCTGATTTTAACTGGTGCTAAGGATTAAACCCAGGATTTTTTTTTTGGTTGTTGTTTTTTTCAAGGTAGGGTCTTGCTCTAGTCCAGGCTGACCTGGAATTCACTATGTAGTCTCACGGTAGACTGGAACTCACAGCGATCCTCTTACCTCTGCCTCCCAAGTGCTGGAATTAAAGGCATGAGCCACTTCGCCTGGTTTAAACTGAATACTTTCTTCATGCTAGGCAAGCATTCTACCATCTGAGTTACATTCCCAGCTCAGGCCTCTGTTTCCTATTTATAGATCATTACCGCCACCTAAGCAAAGCATTAGCGCTTTTTCTCATGCTCTGTGCTGGCAGTAGAACCCAAGCCATTCTGCATGCCAGGCAACTGCTCTATTTTTGAGCTATACTCCTTGGCAGGACCGCGATCCTGAAGTCCATTTTGAAGTCCCTGTATCCATAGAATGCCAAGAGAAAATTGAACACATGAAGCTTTCTCAAACACAGTGGTAAACTCTCATTGTGATCGTGATTTTGAGATCTTTAACTCTTTTTTTTTTTTTTTTTTTTTTTTTTTGGTAGGGTCTCACTCTAGCTCAGGCTTACCTGGAATTCACTCTATAGTCTCAGGGTGGTCTTGAGCTCACAGCTATCCTCCTACCTCAGCCTCCCGAGTGCTGGGATTAAAGGTGTGCACCATCATGTCCAGCTTTTTAACTCTTTTTTTTTAAAGATTTTATTTTTATTTATTTATTTATTTATTTATTTATTTATTTATTTATTTATTTATTTGAGACAGTAAAAGGGAATGAGAGAAAGAGAATGGGTGCAACAGGGACTCTAGACACTGCAAACAAACTCTAGACACATGTGCCACCATGTACTTCTGGCTTCTGTGGGACCTGGAGAATCGAACTGGGCTCCCTATGCTTCACAGTCATGTGCCTTAACTGTTAAACCATCTCTCCAGCCCCCATCTTTAAGTGTTTTGAGTGGACACATTGGCTTATCTCTTTGAGTGGCTGATGTGAACATGAACTAGGAGTTAGCAAATATTTCCTTTTGGTTTCTTTTTTCATTTTTGGTTTTTCGAGGTAGGGTGTCACTCTGGTCCAGGCTGACCTGGAATTCACTATGTAGTCTCAGGGTGGCCTTGAACTAATCCTCCTCCTACCTCTGCCTCCCAAATGCTAGGATTAAAGGCGTGCGCCACCACTTTTGGTTTCTTTTGAGGCAGGGTTTCACTCTAGTCCAGGGTGACCTGGAACTCACTCTGCAGCAGGCCTCGAACTTGGGGCAATCCTCCTACCTCAGCCTTTTTTTTTTTTTTTTTTTAAATATTTTATTATTTATTTATTTATTTGAGAGAGAGAGATACAGAAATAGGCAGGCAGGGAGAGAGAGAGAGAGAGAGAGAGAAAGAGGGAGAGAATGGGTGCGCCAGGGCCTCCAGCCACTGCAAACGAACTCCAGATGCATGCACCCCCTTGTGCATCTGGCTTACATGGGTCCTGGAGAATCAAGCCTCGAACCGGGGTCCTTAGGCTTCATAGGCAAGCGTTTAACCGCTAAGCCATCTCTCCAGCCCCTACCTCAGCCTTTTGAGTGCTAGAATTAATTATTTATTTTAATTAAAAATATGTTTTATTGACAACTTCCTTAATTGTAGACAATATCCCATGGTACTTCCCTCCCTACCCCCACTTTCTCTTTTGAAACTCCACTCTCCATCATATCCCCTCCCCCTTTCAATCAGTCTTTTATTTTGATGTCATCATCTTTTCCTCCTATTAGGATGGTCTTGTGTAGGGAGTTTCAGGCACTGTAAGGTCATGGATATCCAGGCCATTTTGTGTCTGGAGGAGCACATTGGAAGGAGTCCTACCCTTCCTTTGGCTTTACATTCTTTTTGCCATCTCTTCCACAATGGAGGAACAGGCATGGACTTGGTGCTTGCAACTGAAGATGCCTTCTGGCGTGGTAAGGCAAGTATTATGGGCTATTCTGATGAGAGTTTGAGAATGCTAAATGCAGATAGTATTGAACTTTGAGGCTTGACTTATGAGCTTTCTAAGGGGAAGGAAAGACTGCAGAGGACTTTGTTGGAACTGGGCTACTGGCATAAGGGATGGCTGCATCCTGCTGCCCAGGCCCGGTGAGTTTGATCAAGGTTAAATTTGTAATGGACTGATGTGCTTGGCTAAAGATATTGGACTGAGAGATTTAAGATTTTAAGTTGGAAAACCTCAAGCAAGTTAAAATTAGAGGCACTGAGACTGGTTTTAGGTTACTGGAGCTGCTATTGTCAAACACATTATCAATCTTAAGGAAGATGGAAGGAAGGTGGCCCGACTGCTTTACATTAAAACAATGGAGGGGATGCCTGAGGAAAGACTGTTAGAAATGCAAACTCTTTTGGAAAGAGTTGATTGGAGAAGGAACCTGCTTTTCAAGGCTATGATTTATTTTGTCCCTGGATTAAGAATATGGCTGTGTCCTGCACACTCGGTGTTAGTTTTGGAAGCATGAAAAATGCGTGGAATGGTCATGAATTGCACACAGTTCCAGGAGCCGCTGCTGAGATGCAGAATGAGGTAGGGCGTGAGGTCCGTATAGGCTGGAAGAACCTTTGGAAGATGGACCGTGGTTAGCATGGAGAACTGAAGATGTTTTGATTATACCAGGACTGTGTAAGGTCTACCACAGAGTGCCGTGTTGGCCTGGGATGGAAGTTTTCCCTGGCTACTCTGCCCAGCTAGAGGGGTGGAATTGGAAAACCTGGAGACTGTCAGTCTCGGGTTATATTGAACTTGAACTGCAGAAGTTTGATGACTACTGATGGTGGTTAAGTTTGCATTGTTCTAGTCTCTCCTTCCTATGCTTTATACCATTTTAAAATGTTTACCCTGTGCCTTTATATGTTGAAAGTATTTAGCTTGTTTGATTTTATAGGACTCACTATCTTAAGTTAGTCAAGACCATGGGGACCTTTGAAACTGGACGGAGTACAATTTACAATGTGTGATAGTTATAAATCTATTGGGGCCAGGGGCGGAATGTGGTAGTTTGAATAGATGGCCCCCAATATATTCAGTGTTTTTTTTTTTTTTTTTTTTTTTTGGTTTTTTGAGGTAGGGTCTCACTCAAACTCAGGCTGACCTGGAATTCACTATGTAGTCTCAGGGTGGCCTTGAACCCACGGCAATCCTCCTACCTCTGCCTCCCGAGTGCTGGGATTAAAGGCGTACACACCACGCCTGGCCTTTCAGTGTTTTATTAGTTTATCGTTTTCATCTGCAGCTACCTTGCTGGAGGCAGTGTCACTGGGTGGATCATAAGGTGTGGTGGTAGGTTTAGGATTTCAATCTAAAGATATGCAAAGTGTGCCCAGCTGGAGTTCCTGAGGTATGCTATGGCTTTTGGCTTGGCTTTGCTCTCTGTGTTTGGTCCTATGAAAAGCAGGCCAGCTTCTTCTGCCATTATGGAACTTCCCCTGAACCTGTAAGCTCCAATAAATATCCCTTTCTCCATAACTGTGCCTGGTCTGGAAGTTCATGTCAGCGAACCTGAAGCTGTCTGCTACACCCTGAGCCTCATCTTTGGTTTTTTGCGCTATTTGACCCCAACTGGCAGGAAATTCTCCTGTCTCTCCATCCCTTCTCACTGTCCTTGTATAAGATTATAGAAGACCCCCTCAGCTTTTTTTTTTTTTATGTTTGTTTTTGTTTTTCAAGGTAGGGTCTCCATCTAGCTCAGGCTGACTTGGAATTCACTATGTAGTCTCAGGGTGGCTTCAAACTCAAGGTGATCCTCCTGCCTCAGCATCCTGAGTGATGGGACTAAAGGTGTGCACCATCATTCCTGACCCCTAAAATATTTGTTTTTAAGTAAGGGAAGCCAGGCATGGTGGTCATGCCTTTAATCCCAGCACTCGGGAGGCAGAGGTAGGAGGATTGACATGAGTTCAAGGTCACCCTGAGAGTACATAATGAGTTCCAGGTCAGCCTGGGATAGAGTGTCACCCTACCTCAAAAAAAAAAAAAAAAAATATATATATATATATATATATATATATATATATATATATATTATTCATTTATTTGCAAGGAGAGAGAGAATGTGCCAAGGCCTCTAGCCACTACAAAGGAACTCTAGATACATGAGCCACTTTGTGGCTTTACAGTTGGTAATGGGGAATCGAGCCTGGGTTGTTTGTTAGGCTTTGCAGTTAAGCATCTTAACCACTGAGCCATTTCTATAGCCCAGCTCCCTTACCTTAAAAAAAAGTCAGCATTCATTTTTGAGGGAAAGGGATTGTTTTCAAGGTAGGGTCTTCTTCTAGTCCAAGGCTGACCTGGAATTCACTATGTAGGCTCAGGTTGTGATCCTCCTACCTCTGCCTCCCAAATGTTCCAAAGGCCTGACGTGGCAAGAGTCAGCATTCTTTCTGCTATCCTAATGCAGAACAGCTGGCCTAGTCTTAATGGTGGTGATCTCTCAAACAATTGCTGCTGAATGGGTACTGTCTCCAGCCTTTTTTTCTCTTAATTTATTTATTAATTTTTTTTTTAAGTTTAAATTGGTCATACAGGCCCAATGACTGAATGGGTGCAATAGTGGCATGTCTACTCTTGGGGTAACCAACTGCTCCATAATTGGACTGAAGGCCCTCTCTACGGGAGGGAATACATACCTGGTACTGAAAAACCTAAGCAAAAGACTATGGCAGGTGAGGTCATGAGCCTTAGGGGTATAAAGCCTGCTCTTGTCTGACTAAATGTATATATTATTCCCACCAAGCTGCCCTGGGGGCACTACACTTAATGTTCATGTTCACATATTAACGCTACTCTCACTTCTGGTTAGAGAAGCTTCTCTTTTCAGATGGCGATGACCACTGAGATGACCCAAAAGGCAACATAGTGCAGAGAAGAAGGCATAGAGGAGTGCCCAGCACTGAAACACCTCTGTCACACCCTCCAAGGCTCAGGGACCATTGCAGAAGAGGGGCAGATAAAATGGAAGAGCCAAAGGAAGGGTATGACTTCTTACAATGCAACTGCCCAGACAGAAATTGGCCTCGATATCCATGACCTTGCAGTGCCTAGCAATACCTTTGCAAGACCTTCAAAATAGAAGAAAAAGATGATGACATCAAATTAAAAGAGAGACTAATGGAGAGAGGGAGGTGATATGATGGAGATTGGAGTTCTAAAGTGGAATGGGGGAAGGGGAGGAAAATATCATATGTTTTTGTATGTAAGTATAGAAGGTGTCAATAAAAAAATAATAAATTAAGCAGGGCGTGGTGGCACATGCCTTTAATCCCAGCACTTGGGAGGCAGAGGTAGGAGGATCGCTGTGAGTTTGAGGCCACCCTGAGATTACAAAGTTAATTCCAGGTCAGCCTGGGCCAGAGTGGTGAGACCCTACCTCGAAAAACCAAAATAATAATAATAATAATTTTAATAAATAAAAAATAAAATAAAATCATGAGCCAGAATGGGGTAAAAAAATAAAAATAAAGCCGGGCGTGGTGGCGCATGCCTTTAATCCCAGCACTCGGGAGGCAGAGGTAGGAGGATCGCCATGAGTTCAAGGCCACCCTGAGACTACATAGTTAATTCCAGGTCAGCCTGGGCCAGAGTGAGACCCTACCTTGTAAAACATAAATAAATAAATAAATAAATAGGAGGACTGGAGAGATTGCTTAGCAGTTAAGGCATTTGCCTGTGAAGCCAAAGGACCCAGATTCAATTCCCCAGGGCCCATGTAAGCCAGATGCACAAGGGCACATGCGTCTGGAGTTCATTTGCAGTGGCTATAGGCCCTGGCATGCCCATTCTCTGAATGTCTGTCTCTTTGCTCTATATCTCTTTCTCTCTGCTTGCAAATAAATAAATAAATAAATAAATAAATAAATAAATAAATAATTTAAAATATATATATGTTTTTATTTTTATTTTTATTTTTATTTATTTATTTTTTTTTGGTTTTTCGAGGTAGGGTCTCACTCTGGCCCAGGCTGACCTGGAATTAACTATGTAGTCTCAGGGTGGCCTCAAACTCATGGCAATCCTCCTACCTCTGCCTCCCAAGTGCTGGGATTAAAGGCGTGCACCACCATGCCCAGCTTCTTTTTTATTTTTTTTTAACATTTTAAAAAAGTGTTTTATTTATTTATTTATTTGAGAGAAAAAAGAGAGAGAGGGGGAGAGAATGGGCACACCAGGGCCTCCAGCCACCGCAAAGGAACTCCAGATGCATGTGCCCTCTTTTACATGTGCATCTGGCTTACATGGATCCTGGAAAGTAAAGCTGGGATCCTTTGGCTTTGCAAACAAACGACTTAACCGCTAAGCCATCTCTCCAGCCCTCTTTTTAAAATTTTTATTTATTTTTATTTTTTTGTTTTTTTGAGATAGGGTCTCACTCTAGCCCAGGCTGACCTGGAATTCACTCTGTAGTCTCAGGGTAGCCTTGAATTCATGGCAATCCTCCTACCTCTGTCTCCTGAATGCTGGGATTAAAGGCATGTGCCACCATGCCCGGCTCCGTTTTTAAAAAAATATTTTATTTATTTATTTATTTGAGAGAGAGAAAGAGGCAGAGAGAGAGAGAGAGAGAGAGAGAGAGAGAGAATGGGCATGCTGGGGCCTCCAGCCACTGCAAATGAACTCCAGATGCATGCACCCCCTTGTGCATCTGGCTTACATGGGTCCTGGAGAGTCAAACTGGGACCCTTTGGCTTTGCAGGTGAACGCCTTAACCACTAAGCCATTTCTCCAGCCCCTCCTTTTTTATTTTTTAAAGACTTTTTAAAATTTATTTGAAAGAGAGAAAGAGGCAGATCGAGAGAGAAAGGGAATGAGCATGCCAGGGCCTCCAGCCACTACAAACAAACTCCAGACACAGTGCAACTTTGTGCATCTGCTTTATGTGGGTACTTGGAAATTGAACCTAGGTCCCTAGGCTTCACAGGCAAGCACCTTAACTGCTAAGTCATCGCCCCAGCGTCTCCCCCCCCCCATTTTGGTTTTTCAGGGTAGAGGCTCACTCTAGCCCAGGCTGACCTAGAATTCACTATGTAGTCTCATGCTGGCCTCAAACTCGTAAGAATCCTCCTACCTCTAACTCCCAAGTGCTGGGATTAGAAGTGTGCACCAGCATGATCAGCTGAAACTTCATTTCTTTCTGTGGCATATCCATCGGGTCACACCAGTACTTATCTATGCAACACAATCCTGCACAAGTTTTCAGGACACAGGCAGGCAGAACGCAGCAAGCTTCCCATACCAACTGCTTCTAGCCCAATCCCAACAAAGCTCTTTCTTCCCCTTGTAAGCCAAACCTCATAGTCCACAATGCTCATTAGTTTCAGGTCTTTCACCTTGGACCAGAGTGGTCCATCATGCTGTACTTACAGCAACTCAAGGTGTTTCTTAGGCCAAGGTTTCAAATCCTTCTGCATTCTTCTCACAAATCAGTTCCAAAAGGCCAAAGCCACACAGTCATGTTTCTAAAAGCAATGACCCCACGTGTTGATATCAACTTTACTATTGCAGTTATCTTCTCATTGCTGGCACAAAACACCTGACCAAAAGGAGCTTAGGGGAGGAAAGGGTTTATTTGGCTTATATATAAGACAACAAGGGGAAGTTCCATGATGATAGGGGAAAGCATGGCATAAGCAGAGGGTGGACAGCACCTCCTGGCCAGCATCAAGTGGACAATAGCAGCAGGAGAGTGTGCCAAACACTGGCAAGGGGAACCCAGCATTCAAAACACATGAGTTTTTATTTTTATTTATTTATTTTTTTGGATTTTTGAGGTAGGGTCTCGCTCTAGCCCAGGCTGACCTGGAATTCACTATGTAGTCTCAGGGTGGCCTTGAACTCATGGCAATCCTCCTACCTCTGCCTCCTGAGTGCTGGGATTAAAGGGGTGCGCCACCATGCCCGGCTATTTTTTTAATTTTTATTTATTTATTTGCAAGCAGAGAGCGAGAGAGAGAGAGAGAGAAGAGAGGCAGACACAGAGAATGGGTACACCAGGGCCTCAGGCCACTGCAAATAAACTCCAGGTGACATGTGCCCCTTGTGCATCTGTCTTATGTGGGTCCTGGAAAATCGAACCGGGATTGTTTGGCTTCACAGGCAAATGCCTTAACTGCTAAGACATTTCTCCAGCCCAAAACACATGAGTTTATGGGGGACACGTGATTCAATCCACCACAGCCTCCAATCTCAGCTCTCAGGAGGACATAGCAGAATTGCACTAAGTATGGGTTACACAGTGAGACCTTATCTCAAAAACATAAAAGACTAAGCTGGCCTGGTGGCGCATGCCTTTAATCCCAGTACTCTGGAGGCAGAGGTAGGAGGATTGCCATGAATTTGAGGCCACCCTAAGACTATATAGTGAATTCCAGGTCAGCCTGGGTTAGAGTGAGACCCTATCTTGAAAAAAAACAAAAATAAAAGACAAAGGTATATTTGGATCAATTACAAAATCTCTAAAACACCTTTCTTTTTCTTCTGTTCATACTTTTTTTTTTATTTTAAAACCTTCCTTCTAAAATATTTATTTATTTATTTATTTATTTATTTATTTATTTATTTATTTATTTATTTATTTATTATTGGAGAGAGAGAATGGGCACTCCAAGGCCTCCAGCCACCGCAAAAACTCCAGATATATGCGCCACCTTGTGTATTTGGCTCACTTGGGTTTGGGGAATCAAACCTGGGTCCTTAGGCTTCACAAGCAAGTGCAGTACCTGCTAAGAGATCTCTCCAGTCCTGTTTCTACTTTTTCCAGCCTTCAGTTAATAATTTATTTTCCAGATTCCTCACCAATATCCCTTGAGAGAGAGAAAGAGAGTATGTGTGTGTATGTATCGTTGTTGTTTTGTTTCACTGCTGTTGCTCTGAGACAGGGTCTCTCTATGTAGCCCTGGTTGGCTTGGAACCATCAGGCTGACCTCAAACACATGGCAGTTCTCCTACTTCAGTGTCCTGAGGGCTGGAGTACAGCTATGTGCCATCATGCTGGGCTATCACCACCCTTGGAAAAATCATATGCCACAGACTGGAGAACAACATAGTATCTGTCCTCTGTCCTCCCATATCTGTATGTGTGTTCATTCAGTAGGCAACAAAGCCAAATCTACCCTTCTAGTTTACACTATAGTTCTGGGGCTGCAGCTAGGTGGTTGAGCACTTGCCTGGTATATATGAGGCTCTGGGCTTGAGTCCCAGGACCATAAAAACAAATGGCTTAGGGAGGGTATGGTGGTGCACACATTTAATCCCAGCACTTGGGAGGTAGAGGTAGAAGGATCATCAAGAGTTCGAGGTCACCCTGAGACTACATAGTGAATTCCAGGTCAGCCTGAGTTAGAATGAGACCCTACCTCGAAAAACAAAACAAAACAAAAAACAAAAAAAGGTTTAGAATACAGATCTGTAAATGTGGACAAAGTGGTTAGAACACAATACTTGTTTGTTTGTTTTAGTGAGGTAGGGTCTTATTCTAGCCCAGGCTAACCTGGAATTCACTATATAGTCTCAGGGTGGCCTCAAACTCAGCAATCTTCCTACCTCTGCCTCCTGCGATTAAAGGCGCATGCCACAGGAGCCAGCCAGAATATCTTTTTTTTTCTTAAAAAATATTTACCATCTCTCCAGCCCATAGCCCATTCTTTTAATCCCAGCACTCTGGAGGCAGAGGTAGGAGGATCACCATGAGTTTGAGGCCACCCTGAGACTACATAGTGAATTCCAGGTCAGCCTAAGCTAGAGTGAGACCCTACCTTGGAAAACCAAAAAAAAATTAAAAATAAAAAAAATAAATTAAAAAAAAATATATATATATATATTTACTTATTTGTGAGAGAGAAAGAGGCACAAAGAGAGAGAGAGCGCCAGGGTCTTCCAGCCACTGCAAACGAACTCCAGATGTATGCGCCCCCTTGTGCATCTGGCTTACATGGGTCCTGGAGAATCAAACTGGGATCCTTTGGCTTTGCAGGCAAATGCCTTAACTGTTAAGCCATCTCTCCAGTCCCAGAATACCCTTTTTTTTTTTAGGGATATGTTCCCTCCCATGGAGCAGGCCTCCAGTCCAATGGAGAGAGCAGTTGGTTTCCCCCATAACAGACATGCCACTATTGCACCAGTTGGCTCATTTGGCCTGGCTGGCCAAATTTAAAGCTTGCAGTGTTCACTGTTGAGTACCTTCACTGGTGTTTTTTCTCTCCCATTGACCTGCATACAGCATAGCTTTTACCAACTTTCTGTCAGCTGGCCCACATGGAGGAGGCTTTCAGCTCAGCTCCAGCAGGTTTTCTCAGTGAACTTGTCACTCAAGTATGTGGAATCTTCAGCAATAGGGTCTTACCATCTGTTCCTGGTGGGAAACCAAGGGCCTCAGCAATGGCCTATAATGTACAGAATACCTTTTTATTAAAAAAAAAAATTCTCTCTTAAAAAATTTTTTTCTTTTTTAAAACTTTATTTTCTTTTTTCTAATTATTTTATTTTATTTATTTATTTGGTTTTACGAGGGAGGGTTTCATTCTAGTCCAGGCTGACCTGGAATTCACTATGTAGCCTCAGGGTGGGCTCGAACTCACAGTAATTTTCCTACCTCTGCCTCCAGAGTGCTGGGATTAAAGGCATGCACCACCATGCCTGGCTCTATTTTATTTGAGAGAGAGAGATAGAAAGAGGAAGAGAGGGCTGGAGAGATGGCTTAGCAGTTAAGGTGCCTGCCTCCTAAGCCTAAGAAGGCCAGTTCCAATCTCCAGATCCCACGTTTAGCCAGATGCAAAGTGACGCAAGGGCGCAATGTCACACTTAACCACAAGGGGGCGCACACATCTGGATTTCGTTCACAGCAGCTGAGAGACTGCTGGCACGCCCATCTCTATCTGTCTCCCTCTTTCTCTCTGTCTGTCTGTCTCTGTGTCTCTCTCCAAAAAAAATAAAAATAGAAAGAGGCAGAGAGAGAGAATGGGCACGCCAGAACACCAGACACATGTGCCACCTTGTGCAACTGGCTTACGTGGGTCCTGGGGAATTGAACATGGGTCCTTTGGCTTCTCAGGCAAACACCTTCACCACTAAACCATCTTTCCAGCTCTCTCTTTCATTTATTTATTTATTTATTTGGTTTTTCAAGGTAGAGTCTCACTCTAGCCCAGACTGACCTGGAACTTACTATGTAATCTCAGGGTGGCCTCGAACTGATGGCAATCCTCCTACCTCTACCTCCCGAGCACTGGGGTTAAAGCCATGTGCCACCATAATCGGCTAGCCCTCTCTTTCTTTCTTCTCTCTTCCTTCCTTCCTTCCTTTCTTCCTTCCTTCCTTCCTTCCTTCCTTTCCTTCCTTCCTTTCTTTCTTTTTAAAAATATTTTTGGGCTGGAGAGATGGCTTAGCGGTTAAGGCATTTGCCTGCAAAGCCAAAGGACCTCAGTTCAATTCCCCAGGACCCATGTAAGCCAGATGCACAAGATGGCTCATGCATCTGGAGTTCGTTCGCAGTGGTTGGAGGCCCTGGTGTGCCCATACTCCCTCCCTTCCTCTCTCTCTCTCTGTGCCCTTTCTCTCTCTCTCAAATAAATAAAAAATATATATATCAAAAAATGGGCTGGAGAGATGGCTTAGTGGTTAAGGCACTTGCCTGCAAAGCCAAAGGATCCCAGTTCAACTCTCCAGGCCCCATGTAAGCCAGATGCACAAGGGGGTGCATACATCTGGAGTTTGTATACAGTGGCTGGATGCCCTGGTGTGCCCATTCTCTCCCTCTCTCTCTCTGCCTCTTTCTCTCTCTTTCTCTCATATAAGTAAATAAAAATATTTTAATAAAAAATATTTTTATTTATTTATTTGAGAGAGAGAAAAATAGGCAGAGAGAGAGAGAATGGGCATGCCAGGGCCTCCATCCACTGCAAACACATTCCAGATGTATCTTGTGCATCTGGCTCACATGGGTCCTGGAGAACTGAACTGGGATTCTTTAGCTTTTTTTTTTAATATATATTTTTATTTTTATTTATTTATTTGAGAGAGAGAGAGAGGGAAAGAATGGATGTGCCAGGGCCTCCAGCCACTGGAAACAAACTCCAAATGCATGCCTTGTGCATCTGGCTTATGTGGGTCCTGGGGAATTGAACCAAGGTCCTTTGGCTTTGCAGGCAAGCACCTTAACCACTATGCCATCTCTCCAGCCCTTCTTTTTATTTGTTTTTTTTTAAAGATTTATTTTTATTTATTTATTAGAGACAGAGAGAGGGGTGGGAGAAAGAGAAGAGAGAGTGAGAATGGGCATGCCAGGGCCTCCAGCCACTGCAAACGAACTCCAGATGCATGTGCCCCCTTGTGCCTCTGGCTTACATGGATCCTAGAGAGTTGAACTGGGATCCTTTGGCTTTGCAGGCAAATGCATTAACTGCTAAGCCATCTCTCCAGCCCTCTCTTTCTTTAAATTTTTTTTTTTTTAATCTATTTGTGAGTGAGAGAATGGGCATGCCAGAGCCTCTAGCCATTGCAAATGAACTCCAGACGCATGCACCATGTATCTGGTTTACGTGGGTTCTGGGGAATCGAACCTGGGTTCTTAGGCTTTACAAGCAAATAAATGCCTTCACTGCTAAGTCATCTCTCCAGCCCCTATTCATTTCTTTATTTGAGAGAGAAAGGAGAAAGTATGGGTATGTCAGGGCTTCTTGCTACTACAGAGGAACTCTAGACAAATGTGCCACTTTATGCATCTGGCTTTTACAAGGGTACTGCTGGGAGATTGAACTTGGGCAATCAGGCTTTGCAAGTAAGTGCCTTTAACTGTTGAGTGAGTCTAGCCCAAACCATGTTGATCTCTGTGAAACTTTGGACTTGCCTCTATCAAAAAAAAAAAAAAATCTAGCTGGTCGTGATGGCGCACACCTTTAATCCCAGCACTCTGGAGGAAGAGGAAGGAGGATCACTGTGAGTTCAAGGTCACCCTGAGACTACAGAGTGAATTCCAGGTCAACCTGAGCTAGAGTGAGAACCTACCTCAAAATCCAAAACAAACAAACAAACAAAGGGACTGGAGAGATGGTTTAGTGGTTAAGGCCTGAGAAGCCTAAGGACCCAGGTTCGAGTCTCCAGGTCCCACGTAAGCCAGATGCACACAGTGGCACATGTGTCTGTCATTCGTTTGCAGTGGCTAGCAGCCCTGGCATGCCCATTCTCATTCTCTTTTTCTCTTTCCCCCACCCCTCTCTCTGTCTCTAATAAATAAATAAAAATAAATCTTTAAAAAAAAACAAATAAAAAGAAGGGCTGGAGAGATGGCTTAGTGGTTAAGGCATTTGCCTGCAAAGCTAAAGAATCCCAGCTCAATTCTCCAGGACCCACGTGAGCCAGATGCACAAGACACATCTGGAATGTGTTTGCAGTGGATGGAGGCCCTGGCATTCTCTCCCTTTCTCTTTCTCTCTTACTGCCTCTTTCTCTCTCTCAAACAAATAAATAAAACATATATATTTTTGAGCTGGGCGTGGTGGCGCACACCTTTAATCCCAGCACTTGGGAGGCAGAGGTAGGAGGATCACTGTGAGTTCGAGACCACCCTGAGACTACATAGTGAATTCCAGGTCAGCCTGGGATAGAGTGAGACCCTACCTCAAAAAACCAACCAAACAAATAAACAAATAATATATATATATATATATATTTTAAAGCTATATTTGTTTGTTTATCTTTTATTTTTATTTATTTATTTATTTATTTATTTTGGTTTTTGCAAGGTAGGGTCTCACTCTGGTCCAGGCTGACCTGGAATTAACTATGTAGTCTCAAGGTGGCCTCGAACTCCTACCTCTGCCTCCCGAGTGCTGGGATTAAAGGTGTGCGCCACCACGCCCAGCTTTTGTTTATCTTTTAAATATTTGTTTATTTACTTGAGAGAATTGGCCAGGCATGGTGATGTAGCATGCTTTTAATCCCAGCACTTGAGAGGTAGATGTAGGAGGATCACCATGAGTTCATGGCCCACCTGAGACTACACAGTGAATTACAGGTCGGCCTGGGCTATAGTGAGATCCTACCTCGAAAAACCAAAAATTAAAAAAATAAAAATAAAAAGGAAAGAAAGATGGATGGAAGGAAAGAAAGAGAGAATGGCATGCCAGGTCCTCCTGCAGTTACAAATGAACTCGAGACACACGATCACTTTATGTATCTGGCTTTATGTGGGTAGTGGGAAATAAAACCAGGGCCATTAAGCTTCACAAGCCAATGACTTTATCTGCTGAGCTCTCTCTCCAGCCCCCCAAAACTACTTAAAATAAATTGTGTGTGTGTGTGTGTAGAGTCTCTTGCCCCTGCTGAGACCCTTGCTGGGGGATTGAACCCAGGCTGGCAGGCTTTGCTTTTTTTGTTTTTTGTTTTTTCAAGGTAGGGTCTCACTCTGGCCCAGGCTGACCTGGCCTTGAACTCATGGCAATCCTCCTACCTCTGCCTCTTGAGTGCTGGGATTAAAGGTGTGTGCCACCACAGCCAGCCAGGCTGGTAGGCTTTACAAGCAAGCACATGTAATCACTAAGCTATATCCCCAGCCCCACAAAATTACTTTTAATACTCTGTGTGAGGGATGTCTCACAGGAGTAAAAAATACACTAGGAAAGCTGGGCCTGGTGGCGCACACCTTTAATCCCAGCACTCAGGAAGCAGAGTTAGGAGAATTGCCATGAGTTTGAGGCCACCCTGAGACTACATAGTGAATTCCAGGTCAGCCTGGGCTAGAGCAAGACCCTACCTCGGAAAACAAAACAAAACAAAACAAACAAAACCAAAAATCACTGGGAAGCAGTAATCCCTTGGCCACCACTGCCAGAAGAGAGACTACTTGAGGGGAGGGGAAGGAAGCACAAAAGGGACAGGGTAAAGGAATGACACTGGTGTGGGTCCTGAGTCATAGAAAGAAATTGGAACATGCTGGAAACAGCAATGCAGGCCAAGGACCAAGAGGGCTGGGTACCAAATCACAAGCCTAATCCCTCATTCGATTTTCCTTTTCTGCTTCTGCTGTCCATCTCTGAGTTGCTGGAGGTAGAGATGATGGTGTACTCTGCTTGCTGGTTGGCAGCAGAAAACCCATCATCTTGGTATTTTCCCTTAAGCAAGTGGTTCTGCTTTTAAATAAACTTGTGGCCAGTGTGGTCATGATGGTTACCACCAAGGAGTATGCTAGAAGTGTGTGTGTGTGCATGTGTGTGGGGTGGTGGTGGTGGTGGTGGTGGTTTTTGTTTTGGTTTGGTTTTTCAAGGTAGGGTCTCACTCTGGTCCAGGCTGACCTGGAATTCACTGTGTAGTCTCAGGGTGGCCTCGAACTCATGGCAATCCTCCTACCTCTGCCTCCAGAGTGCTGGGATTAAAGATGTGCTCCACCACACCCAGCTTATGTATGTGTTCAATTTTTTTTTTTTTTTTTTTTTGGTTTTTCGAGGTAGGGTCTCACTCTAGCTCAGGTTGACCTGGAATTCACTTTGTAGTCTCAGGGCGGCCTTGAACTCAACACGATCCTCCTACCTCTGCCTCCCGAGTACTGGAATTAAAGGCGTGCACCACCACGCCCAGCTAAATTTTTTAAATGTTATTTATTTGAGAGAGAGAGGGGGTAGGGTCTCACTCTAGCCCAGGCTAACCTGGAACCAAGTGCTGGGATTAAAGGCGTGTGCCACCGTGTGTGTGTGTGTGTGTGTGTGTGTGTGTGTGTGTGTGTGCGCGCCCCATCCTGCCAGATCTCTTGCCCCTGGTGAGTTCTGAGTGATCTCTCCAGTTGCCCCCCCTCCTTAAAACTTAAAAGTGTTTGAGTTTTCAGCAGCATGGATAGCCCACACAGGTAGTTTGGTATGAATGGACAGTTTGGGTGTCTGGGATAAAAGGGTTGGATTCTGGAGTACACAGTTTCAGGCCTACCAATAAAAAACTGGGTTTTTCACAAAATGGTTGATTGCAGAAACTCCTTTTGTTTCTTTGTTTTGATTTAAGCTATTTCCCCATAAATATTTTGTTCTGTTTTAGCAGATGTTGATTATAAACCTTACTAGAAGGTATGGTGACGCACACCTTTAATTCCAGCATTGGGGAGGCATAGGTAGGAGGATCACAGCGAGTTCAAGGCCACCCTGAGACTACATAGTGAATTTCAGGTCAGCCTGGGCTAGAGGGAGACTCTACCTTAAAATAATAATAATAATAATAATAATAATAATAATAATAATAATGTATTTATTTGCACAAAAGAGTATGGGCATGTGGTGGTTTGATTCAGGTGTCCCCCATAAACTTAGGTGTTCTGAATGCTAGGTTGCCAGCTGATGGAGATTTGGGAATTAACACCTCCTGGATGCAGTGTATTGTTGGGGAGTGGCTTATTATAGCCAGTGTCCCCTTGCCAGTGTTTTGCACACTCTCCTGTTGTCCATCTGATGTTGGACAGGAGGTGATGTCCACTGTCTGCTCATGCCATTGCTTTTCCCTGCCATTATGGAGCTTCCCCTCAAGTCTGTAAGCCAAAATAAACCCCTTTTCCCCTAAAGCTGCTCTTGGTTTGGTGATTTCTGCCAACAATGCAAACCGGACTGCAACAGGGCACCAGGACCTCTTCCTGCTGCAAGTGAACTCCAGTTGCCTGTGCCACTTTGTGCATCAGGCTTTATGTGTGTACGGGGGAATCAAACCTGCAAGCAAGTGCATTTAACGGCTGAGCCATCTATTCAGCCTTGTACATTCTTCTTTACCTTACATAGTGTCACTGGAAATCTTGGAGCTTGCCAATGATGATAGCAAGAAAGCCTGGTTAAGAACATACAGGGTCAGTGCAGCAAGGATTCCAGTCTTGGGGCTGGAGAGATGGCTTAGTGGTTATCAGATATTTTTTAAAAAGTAAAAACAAGCCAGGCGTGGTGGCGCACGCCTTTAATCACAGCACTCGGGAGGCAGAGGTAGGAGGATCACCAAGAGTTCGAGGCCACCCTGACACTAACTACATCGTTAATTCCAGATCAGCCTGGACCAGAGTGAAACCCTACCTCGAAAAACCAAAAACTTGAGAGAGGGAAATAGGCAGAGAGAGAATGGGTATGCCAGGGCCTCCAACCACTGCAAACAATCTTGCTTATGTGGGTCCTGAGGAATAGAACCCGGGTCCTTTGGCTTTGCAGGCAAGTGCCTTAACCACTAACCCATCTCTTTAGTCCTTGTTTTATTTTATTTGACAGTGTCTCACGAAGTCCAGGTTGATAGAACACTTGTTAGGTAGTCAAGGATGCCCTTGAAGTCCTGATCCTTCTCCTAAAATGAGCCAACACACCTAGTTCTGAATTTGGAAATTCTTGAGCCTTTCCATCCTGAGTAGACAAGGGTATTTATTTCCTGTCATATTTCAAAGGAGGCACGAGTGTAGAAAGGTCCATCCTCAAATTGTTTGTATACCTGGCGTGTGAGCCCAACAGCACTTATAGGTCAGTTTGTATTACTCTGAGTTTATTTTTGTTTCTATAGCAGGTGTTTTTTTTTTTTTTTTTTTTTTTTTTTTTTTTTTTTTTTTTTCCGAGGTAGGGTCTCACTCTATCCTGACCTGGAATTCACTATGTAGTTTCAGGGTGGTCTTGAACTCATGGCAACCCTCCTATTTCTGCTTCCCACGTGCTGGGATTAAAGGCATGCACCACCACCCCGGTTTATAGCAGGATTTTAATATGACCTCAGTACTTGGAGTTCTTGGTGTGACACAGCCTATTATTTTTAGCGTGTAGATCTGAGTGGGTGCGTTATAAACTCAGATATTCCTATCCTGTGTCCTTGAGGTCTAAGGTCCACATCTGTGTATCTCAGTTCCCAGCTCCCACAACCATCGTATCCCATCATTCTGGAAAGACTGGTGAATGTGGGGACACACCCGCCTCACAACAAGCCCCACAGGACCAGCAAAGCTCAGGATCTCAGTGTGGAGGCTCACACCTGTAATTCTAGCAGAGGAAGGAGGATCCCGGTGAGCTTGAGGCCAGCTGGGTTACAGGGTGAGTTCCAGGTCAACCTGGGCTTGAGCGAGATCCTACCTCCACAATGAACTAAATAATAGATACGTAAATAAATAATAAATTTTAAAAAACCAACCCGCTGTGTCCGCCGCCTGCCAGCTCAAACGCAACGTGCCGGGCTCGCTAAACCCCAGCGCCTTGTGGTTAGAGCCGTCCTCTCCGGCGCCCCCTGGTGGCTCGGCTGGGCAGAGCGGCCAGAACGAGGGGGCGGGGCCGGCGGCGGAAGTGAGGTCACTTCCGGGCTGGGGTGTTTGTTTGGACTGGAGAAGGGAGGCGGCGGGCGAAGCGCACGTCGAGCGGGGGAGCGGCGCTGCCTGTGGAGATCCGCGGAGGCCGACAGGACTCGTGGGCTGCCGTCCCCGCTGCCGTGCACTGGGTGAGGGGGTCCGCTCGGGCGGAGCAGCGAGCCGGGGGCGGCGGCCCGAGGGGGCCTTTGCAGGGTCCGTCACTGCCGGCCACCGAGCCCCGTTTGACCTCCCCTCGCTCCTCGCTTTCTTTCCACCCAACCTGAGCATGAGCTGGGGCAGCCTCCATCTCTCTCTTTCTCTCTCTCTTTTTTTTCTTTGAGACATGGCCGTCGCTTCTTATTTATTTATTTAATTTCTCTTCATTTTTGGCATGAGCATTTCGCTCTCGCAGCCCTGTCTCTCCGGGCTTTCGGAGGCGCGCGGGTGCTGCCTGGATGGCACTTTCCCTCGGCGTTCCTCGGCCCCTGTCTTTCCCCAGCCCTCCCCCCCCCCCAACTTGGTCCTGTACCTTTCCCCTGCCCCCCGCCGCCGCCGCGGCAACAAAGCTCATTGTTTCTACCCACTTTACGCCTGCGCGTCGCCACGCGCAGCCCCTGCTTTGCTGCGCGTGCGCGCTGCTGCCAGATGCCGGGGTTTGGGGCGAGGAGGGGCCGAGGGGACTGGCAGGCCGGCGGAGTCCTAGGGGAGCGCTCCGTAACGGTCGAACGGCCACCATCGGTTCAATCTCTCTCTGCCGTCTCCTGTTTCTTCACCATCCCTACCCCTAATTTTAAGTTTGACGGTGTCACGTGCTGCAGATAGGCGGATCATTGGCGGGGAGGTGGTGGTGCTGGGATGCCGGACACCTGGAGGGTTTCGAGCTAGATGAACTCCAAGCTCCGTCCAGTTGATATTCTTTGATGCTGGTCCTCTTACCTTTCAGTAATAGTATATCCTTATTCTTTCCCATCACCGCCACCAGAAAAAAAGGGGGCGGAGATGGGAAGGGTTTTTCGTGAAGTTAGTTTTTAAACATTTGTTGCAGCAGCCAGCGGTGATTTTCTAATGTTTGCTAGAAGGTGCTTGTCTAGCTTCCTATTGTCTTGTCTTGGATTTTTGCATCCCCGTATCTCAGAGAAACTTCCAACCTACCCTAGTTTGTCTTGGGAAAAGCTCTTAACATCTGACATGTTTTGATGTGTATTTCAGCAAGTGAGCATTTTGCATGTGCTGGCTGAATGTTTCTGGTACCGTGGTTGGCATTTTTTAAAATAAATCTCATTTGAGCATTTGATCAAGTGTTAGCTATAGTTCCTTTAAGTAGCGTTTGAAATTTCTTCTGTTGTAGGTTGTGTTTTCAAATAAGAAAAAGGGTCTCTGGTGTGTGAATGACAGGGTACTAGGAATAGTCTCTTTGTGTTACTTGTGACCTTGAACAAGACTGTTCTCACAAATATCACAAAGAGGCAGTTTTCAAAAAAAAAAAAAAAAAGTTATACCCTGTTTATGTGTTTCTTTACGGGATGGGGGGAGTGGCGATTCACTGTGATGGTTAAAGGCTGTGCATATTGCTCCTTGAGGACTCAGTTGAGGTAGGTAATTTCCACCCTCTTTGGGATGGAATAAGTTTGTAGCAGGCAATAAATCTTACTCAAGTATATTATAGTATGACCCTACAGAGATGCTTCAGTTTTAATGAAAATTATAGACTGTAGGCTCTTAAAACAATTTAGTGGATTTTGTGTGAAATTAAAGAAGGTGATGTAATTTTAAAATTTTCTGTGCATGCACACCATTTTGTAATTTATATTTTCAAATTATGAAAACTGGTGAAATAGAGCAAGTTTTTCTTGCCTGTGTTAAATTTGAGGAAAGCTTGAAAAATTTAGAATTTTTTTATTTTTTTAATTTAATTTATTTATTTGCAATCAGAGATAGAGATAGAAGAGAGACAGAGAATGGGCATGCTAAGGCTTTTGCCCACAGCAAACGAACTCCAGATGCATGTGCCCCTTGTGCATCTGGCTTTCATGGGTCCTGGGGAATTGAATCTGGGTCCTTTGGCTTCACAGGCAAATGCCTCAACCTCCAGATGCATGCACCCCCTTGTGCATCTGGCTTACGTGGGTCCTGGAGAATCGAGCCTCGAACCGGGGTCCTTAGGCGCCACAGGCAAGCGTTTAACCGCTAAGCCATCTCTCCAGCCCCTTAATTTATTTTTTAACTGTCTGTTTGTTTGAGGTAGGGTCTCACTCTAACCCAGGCTGACCTGGAATTCACTATGTAGTTTCAGGGTGGCCTCAAACTCATGGTGATTCTCCTACTTCTGCCTCCAGAGTGTTGGGTTTAAAGGCATGTGCCACCATGCCCCGCCAATTTTTTAAAAATTATTTACTTATTTGAGAGAGAGGCATAGAGAGACAGAGAATGGACACACCAGGATCTCTAGGCACTGCAGATAAACTCCAGACACATGTGCCACCTTGTGCATCTGGCTTATGTGGGTACTAGAGAATTGAACCTAGGTCCTTCGGCATCACAGGCAAGTGCGTTAACTGCTAAGCCATCTTTCTAGCCCTCTTTTAATTTTTTAAAAATTTGTTTGCATGTGTGTATAAGCACTCCAGGTGTCTGGCTTACATGAGCAACTTGGGACTTGAATCCTGGCGGAAGGTTTTTCATGCAAATGCCTTTAACCATCAAGCCAAATCCCCAGTCCCCCCCTCCCTTTTTTTTCCTTCCTGAGATAGGGTCCTGCTCTAGCCCAGGCTGACCTGGAATTGGCTATAGTTCCAGGCTGGCCTCGAACTCAGAGCAATTATCCTACCTCTGTCTTATGAGTGCTGGGATTAGAGGTGTGTGTCATGCACACTAGACCTGTGATTTTTTTTTTTTTTTAAGGTAGGGTCATGCTGTAGCTCAGGCTGACCTGGAATTCACTATGTAGTCTCACAGTGGCCTTGAACTCACGGCAATCCTCCTACCTCTGCCTCCTGAGTGCTGGGATCAAAGGTGTGCGCCACCACACTCGCCTTTTTCTTTGTGGGTTTTGTTTGTTTGTTTGTTTTTGGTCTTTTTGAGACTGTCTCAAGCCTGTATGTGGTCTAGGCTAGCCTTAAGCTTATGGCAATCTTGCCTCAGCCTCTTGAATGCTGGGATTACAGGATATACCACCATGAGGAGAATTTTTTTTTTTTTATTTAAAACTTGCTGTGTGGGCTAAATGTGGTCTATTTTAGAGAATGTTCCATGCGTTGCTGAGAAGAATGTATCTGTTGGATGATCACTATTCTGTGTCTATTAAGTCCATATGATCTATGGTATACGTTTTTTAAAAATATTTTATTTATTTGAGAGAGAAAGTAGGCATGGCCAAGTCCTCTAGCCACTGCAAACAAACTCCAGTCACATGCACCACCTTGTGCAGCTGTCTTACATGGATACTGGCGAATCGAACCTGGGACCTTTGGCTTTACTGGCAAGCACCTTAACTGCTAAGCCATCTCTCTAGCCGCCCCCCTTTTTTTTTTTTTTTTTTTTTTTTCTCCAAGGTAGGGTCTCACTGTAGCCCAGGCTGACCTGGAACTCAGCAATCGTCCTACCTCTATCTCCTGATTACTGGGATTAAAGGCGTGTATCACCATGCAGGTGATTTATAGGTTCTGTGTGGGGGCTGAGTTAACCAGCCACAATGCCAGGGTCATGTTTAATTCTTCCATGAATCTTTTTTTTCTTCTTCCATGAATCTTAATTGTAAGAAAGGAGAATTTCTGCCTAGAGAAGGACTCGAGTGGTTTATGGAAAAATAAATCTAGGGAGCTCCTTTAGGCAACAAGACATAAGGAGAAGCCAGCTCCTTCTCTGACCTCTAGCAAAGTGGAGACTGCATGGGCAGGTTCATGGACATTCCTCGCTTTAGTTTCTGGGGCCCAGTCACCCTGAACTCCCTCAAAGCCCCCTATGAAGAAGCAACCCTAATTGCCATTAGGATTGGTGCGATGAACCAATCTGGCTTCTGGGCGCTGAGTGTGGTTGTCAGGTTTGGCAGTTGGGAAACTGCTTCAGTGGGTGTAAGGGACCCAGAAAGTGCATTGGTAGAGTGCAGGAAGATAGTCCTGGAAGGAAACATTGGGGACAAACAATAAAAGCAAGGTGTTGGGGAAAGTGGGCACTGAGTGAATTGGGGTTCTTCAGGGGTCCTGCTCTTGTAGACTTTCAGGCTTTGGAGGGCCATCAAGGTGATCCAGGCAGATGGAGTTAGATTGTCACAGGACCATCTGAGTGTGAGCTGAGTGTAAGGAAGAGGAGATAAAGTTAAAATAGCAACTATACCCAAGGTCTAAAATCAAGTCACTATTACCAGAAACAATAGGCATATTTCTAAAGCTAATCACCTAATGACCTGGTGATGTCTGCATGGTCTATACCTGTTCTTGTAGATCTTCTAAAGCAGATGAGAGAGACATTAGAATTATCAATAATATATAACTTTAATAATGGCACAGATGTCACTCTAAGTACTTCCTATACTTTTCTTTCTGAGTGCTTAAGACCAAGTAGGTAGCCAAAATTTCCCTCCCTTTCTCCCCCCACCCCCACTGTGTGTGTGTGTGTGTGTGTGTGTGTGTGTGTGTGTGTGTGTGTGTAAGTAAAAATTTATGGTCAATTGCAGGGTTTTTTTTTGTTGTTTGTTTGTTTTGTTTTTGAGGTAGGGTCTCGCTCTAGCCCAGGTTTGCCTGGAATTCACTATATAGTCTCAGGGTGGCCTCGAACTCATGGTAGTCCACCTACCTCTGCCTCCCAGGTGCTGGGATTAAAGGCATTTGCCACCACGCCCAGCTCAACTGCAGTTCTTTAGGAGATACTTTTGGGGACCTGGGAAGGAGCTCTGTGGCTCAGCATTTGTGTCATCTGCTAGGATAAGTCAGGACCATCCTCCTACCTCTCTGGCTCCAGTGTGCTCAGATTAAAGGTGTGTGCCATCACACCAGGCTTAGACTGTATTTTTAAAATTTTATGTTTATTTATTTGCAAGCAGAGAAAATGGTCACATCAGGGCTGCTTTTGCTGCAAACGAGTTACAGATGCATGTGCCACTTTATGCATCTGGCTTTATGTGGGTACTGGGGAATAGATCCCAGGTCATTAGACTTTGCAGGCAAGTGCCTTAACTGCTGAGCCATCTGTCTAGTCCTAAAGTGTTTTTGCTTTTACGAGGTATCCTTTTACTCTAGTCCAGGCTGACCTGTAATTCACTATGTACTGTCAGGCTGGCCTTGAACTCATGGTGATCCTCCTATCCCTGCCTCCCAAGTGCTTGGATTAAATGTATATGCCACCATACCCAGCTTTTAAAGTATATATATGTATGTATATATAGATATATTTTGGTTTTTCAAGGTAGAGTCTGGCTCTAGCTCCCAAGTGCTGGGTTTAAAAGCGTTGCGTGCACTACCTCGCCCAGCAAGTTTTTTTTTTTTTTTTTTTTTTTTTGAGGTAGGGTCTCACTCTAGCCCAGACTGACCTGGAATTCATTATGCAGTCTCAGAATGGCCTTGAACTCACAGCGATCTTCCTACCTCTGCCTCCTGAGGGCTGGGGATTAAAGGCATGTACCACCATGCCCGGCTAAAGTGTATTTTTAAAAACTTATTTATTTATTTGAGAGAGGCAGAGAGAGAGAGAATGGGAGCACCAGGGCCTCCAGCCACTGCAAACAAACTCTAGATGCATGTGCCACCTTGTGCATCTGGCTTGTGTGGGTTACTGGGAAATCAAGCCTCAAACTGGGGTCCTTAGGCTTCACAAGCAAGTATTTATTTATTTGCAAGCAGAAAGAAGACAGAATGGGTGCACCAGGACCTCCAACCACTGTAAATGAACTTCAGACATGTGACATCTTGTGCATCTGGCTTTACATGGGTACTTGGAAATCGAACCTAGGTGGTTAGGCTTTGCAGGCCAGTACCTTAATTGCTAAGCCATCTCCAGCCCTGTATTTTTTTTAAATATTTGTATTTATTTATTTGCAAGTAGAGAGAATAGGCATACTCAACTGTTAATACTCAACTGTTGAGTAGATTGCCAAAAGCCCTGACCTACTATATTTTATACTACTATTATTCCCAAAAAGATGATGCCTGAACTAGGTATGTTGGTGCATACCTTTAATCCCAGCACTGAGGAGGCTGAAGTAGGAGAACAAACTCAAGGTGATTCTCCTTTATTTTTTGTTTAAATTATTTTTATTATTTGCAAGAATGAGAATGGGTGGACCAGGGCTTCTAGCCATTGCAGTCAAACTCCAGATGTATGTGCCACTTTGTGCATCTGGCTTTACGTGGGGACTGGGGAATTGCACCTGGGTAGTAGGCTTTTGCAGGCAAGTGACTTAACTGCTAAGCCATCTCTCCAGCCCTCAACTGTTTCTTAAACATAAAGATCGCCTGGCGTGGTGGCGCACACCTTTAATCTCAGCATTCGGAAGGCCGAGGTAGGAGGATCACTGTGAGTTCGAGGCCACCCTGAAAGTACATAGTAAATTCCAGGTCAGCCTGGGCTAGAGTGAGACTCTACCTTGAAAAACCAAAAGAAAAACCAAACAAATGAACAAAAACCATAAAGATCATTTGGACAAAAAATAGGAAGCTTTCTAGTTAACGTGTTATGTCTCTTGACGCCTAACTATGATGCTGATCAGACGCTTAGCAAGAAATGGAAGAATGACTACATTAACTGTGGCTTCTACTTTAAAGGTTAAAAACGACAACTGACTCCAACCATGAAAGATCCAAGTCGCAGCAGTACCAGCCCAAGCATCATCAATGAAGACGTCATTATTAATGGTCATTCTCATGAAGACGATAATCCATTTGCAGAGTACATGTGGATGGAAAATGAAGAGGAATTCAACAGACAAGTTAGTTTTGTCTACAGATACATTATTTTTTATATCATCAGTATGGCCCTCAACTAATATATATGCTTGGACCTGAAACGTGTTTATCTGGTCCAAGTGTGGATTGGTGTGCTGCCATTCCTCTATCTGGCTGCTAATTATACCTAGACTTAACTGCTTGTTGACATTAGTTAGGCAACTTGTTTTAAGGTCCCACCCTGGAGATTCTGATTGAGGAGGACTAGGGTAGAACCTGGGAAAGTGTAAAAAAACTCCTATATAGCCAGGCGTGGTGGCGCACGCCTTTAATCCCAGCACTCGGGAGGCAGAGGTAGGAGGATTGCCGAGAGTTTGAGGCCACCCTGAGACTACATAGTGAATTCCAGGTCAGCCTGGACCAGAGTGAGACCCTACCTTGCAAAACCAAAAAAAAAAAAAAAAAAAAAAAAAAACACTCCTATATAGTTCCAGGCTGCTATATCACAGTGCAAGTCCAAATGAATCGAGGAATCTAGAGCAGACAGACACAGGAGTAAAAACAGGCTGTTTTTCACCTAAGTCTCCATCTCATTAGCCTGGAAAATCTGATATCACTCTTCCCTCTCTCTCTAGAAAACTCTTACATTGATAAATGTTGTCTTTTATTCCCATATTTCCAACATCTGTTTTCACCTTTTCCTTCCCAACTGATTATTAGGTGTTTTGTTTTTGTTTTATTTAGTTATTTAGTAGTGATGATTGAGCCCAAATCCTCTCACATGCTGGGATCAGTTGGGAGAATTGGGCTGCTGCTGTGTGTGGATTTTTTTGTTGTTGTTGCTTGTTTCTCTCTTTTTTTAAAAATTTAATTTATTTGAGAGAGAGAGAGAGAGAGAGAATGGGCAGGCCAGGGCCTCCAGCCACTGCAAATGAACTCCAGACACATGTGCCACCTTGTGCATCTGGCTTATGTGGGTCCTGGGGAATTGAACAGAGGTCCTTTGGCTTGGCAGGCAAACACTTTAACTGCTAAGCCATCTCTCCAGCCCTCCTTTTTTTAAATTTTTATTTATTTATTTGAGAGTGAGAGAGGATGGGCAGGCCAGGGCCTCCAGCCACTGCAGACAAACTCCAGCTGCATGTGCCATCTTGTATACATCTGGCTTACGTGGCTATTGGGAAATTGAGCTTTGAACCGGGGTCCTTAGGCTTCACAGGCAAGCGCTTAACCGCTAAGCCATCTATGCAGCCCCTCTTTTTTGTTTTTTTGAGGTAGGATCTCACTCTAGCTCAGGGTGGTCTTGAACTCAGGCTTTCCTCCTACCTCTGCCTCTTGAATGCTGGGACTTTTCCTGTCTTTTTTCTTTTATTTCATTTTGAGAGAAAGGCATACGCCACCATGCCTGGCTTTGTGTGTGTGTGTGTGTGTGTATTTCATTTTGAGAGAGAGAGAAAAAAGCAGATAGAATGGCTGCACACGAGCCTGTAGCCACTGCAAGTGAACTCTACTATCATGCACCACCTTGTGCATCTGGCTTACATGGGTACTAACGAATCAAACATGGGTCCTTAGGCTTCACAGGTGATCACTTTAACCACTAAAACCATCCTTCCAGACCGGTGGGTTTTTTTGTTTTGTTTTGTTTTGTTTTTGTTTTTGTTTTTTCTGTGGTTGAGTCTCACTCTAGCCCAGGCTGACCTGGAATTCCCTATGTAGTCTCAGGGTAGCCTCGAACTCACAGCAGTCCTCCTCCTACCTTGGTCTCCCAAGTGCTGGGATTAAAGCCATGCATGCAACACCACGCCTGGTACTGTGTGTGTGTGTGTGTGTGTTGTTGTTGTTGTGGGGTTTTTTTTGTGGTTTTTCGAAGTAGGGTCTAGACACTCTAGTTCAGGCTGACCTGGAATTCACTATGTAGTCTCAGGGTGGCCTTGAACTCATGACAATCCTCCTACCTCTGCCTCCCGAGTGCTGGGATTAAAGGCGTGTGCCACCATGCCCAGTTTGTGTGTGGTTTTTTTGAAACAGGGCCTCATTGTAGTCCAGGCTGATCAGGAACTCTGTAACCCAGGCTGGCATGACACTCACAGCATCCCTCCTGTGTTAGCCTTCCAAGTGCTGGGATTAAAGGCATGTGCTACTACGCCTGGCACATTATGGTATTAAATGGCTTAGTTCAAGATGCTTTAAGCCATACCTAGTGATGTCTCACCAAGCATGCTATAATTATATCTTGTTTGTTTACTGTAAATATAGATAGAAGAGGAATTGTGGGAAGAAGAATTTATTGAACGCTGTTTCCAAGAAATGCTGGAGGAGGAAGAAGAAGCTGAGTGGTTTATTCCAGCTCGAGATCTCCCACAAACTATGGACCAAATCCAAGACCAATTTAATGACCTTGTTATCAGTGATGGCTCCTCTCTGGAAGATCTTGTGGTAAAACTTACTTTTCAACTTTTTAATTCTTAGCTCAACTTTCCCTTAAGTGGGAAACCCCACTGCCATCTTTTTAAGAAGAGTTGTGCATGCCCTGTAAAATGGTGCTGCTTTTAAGAGTGGAAGCAGAAGCCTGTCAGTCTCACTTAGGATGAGGAGTGACTTTGGCAGCACCAGAGAATCTTAGACCGCTAACACACTTACACACTTCTTGCTGCCTTTTAATTTTTTTTTTTTTTTTTTTTTTTTTGAGGTAGGGTCTCTTTCCAGCCCAGGCTTACCTGGAATTCATTATGTAGTCTCAGGGTGGCCTGCCAAGTGCTGGGATTAAAGGCATGTACCACCATGCCCTGCTAATACCTTTTAATCTTGATACTGCCATTGAATATGTGAATGAATTAGTCCAATAAAAATAACATTACCACATGACTTGCTTATACAAAAGTAGTTTGATGAGAAGGGTTTTGAGGGCCTGGTCTCACTCCAGGCTGTCCTTGAACTTAGTGATCTTCCTACCTCAGCCTCCCACGTGGTAGGATTAAAGGTAGATCCTATCATGCCCCACTTGTAAGAAGTTTTGCTTTAGTGTTGATCTAAACATTTGGTGAAATTTGCAAAAATGGGAAAATTTCATATGAATGATAAAATTTTGGAGTTCTTGTGACTCAGCTTTTTTCCCCCCTTTGGTTTTTCAAGGTAAAGTCTCGCTGTAGCCCAAGCCCAGGCTGACTTGGAATTCACTATGTAGATTCAGGGTGGCCTCAGATTCACGGTGATCCTCTACCTCTGCCCCCTTCCCTCCCCAAATGCTGGATTAAAGGCATGAGCCACCACACCCAGCTGAGAATCAGTTTTCTAGGCATGTTAGGTTTTTTTGTTGTTGTTTGTTTTTTTGGTATGTCTGGATTTGTTTTTTGAGGGAGCGTCTCACTTTGGCTCAAGTTGACCTGAAACTCATTCTGTAGCCCAGGCTGGCCTCCTCCCTCAGTTACCTGAATGCTGGGATTATAGGCATGAGCCACAATTTCTGGAGGCATGTAAATTTTGAAAAAGTATTCCATCAGATGTATTATAGTCATTATGCTCTTCAGGCATTTGGAAACCATCCTGCTGCTAAAAGACTAAATGGAGAACTCTTACATTTACATTCTATCATAGTCTTTGTTGCCATAAATAACAGTGACCCAATTGAGTGAAAGTATTATCTTAAAAGTCTGGGGCTGGAAGGATGGCTTAGCGGTTAAGGCACTTACCTACAAAGCCAAAGGACCCAGGTTCTATTCCCCAGGACCCATGTAAGCCAGGTGCACAATGAGGTGCATGGTGACGCATACCCTTAGCCCCAGCACTTGGGAGGCAGAGGTAGGAGGATTGCCATGAGTTCGAGGCCACCCTGAGACTACATAGCTAATTCCATAGCCTGGACCAGAGTGAGACCCTGCCTCGAAACCCCCCCCCCAAAAAAAAAAAAAAAAGTCTGCCTTTAATCTAGCACTCAGGGAGACAAAGGTAGGGGATCACTGTGAGTTTGAGGCCACCCTGAGACTACAGTGAATTCCATATCAGCCTGGCCTACAGCAAGACTCTACCTTGGGGGAAATAAAAAAGTCTGTTGGTCTAAAGAGATGACTCATTGGTTAAAGGCACTTGTTTTCAAAGCATAATGGCCCAGGAGTTCGATTCCCCATCACCCATGTAAAGCCAGATGCATAAAATAGTGCAAGCATCTGGAATAAATTTACAGTGGCAAGAGGCCCAGGGGTGCTTATTCCCTCTTTCTTCCCTCCACTTACAGATAAATAAAAATACTTTAAAATATAGATAGATAGATTAGATAGATAGGTAGATAGACAGACAGACAGGAGAGATGGCTTTATAGTTAAGTCTCTCCCTAAAGTCTAATGGAGTCAGGTATGGTGGAACACTCCTTTAATCCCAGCACTTGGGAAGCTGAGGTAGAATTGACATGAGTTCGAGGACAGCCTGGACTACAGAGTTAGTTCCACTTTAGCCCAGGCTAGAGTGAGGAGGGGAGTCTGTTTGGACATGCTTACTGTATTATTCATGTGACAAATAATCCTGATCATTTTGAATAAAGCCCTTTGCTATAATGCGGGCTTTATATCAATCCATAACTCAGAAACTGGTTTGATTCAGACCATTTGAGCTTATTTTAATTCATTCTTTACTTGCTGCCAAAAGATGATACATTCAGGAATTCTGAAGGCCAGGGTAGGGAGGATCACTATGAATTGAGGCCACCCTGAGACTATATAGTGAATTCCAGGTCAGCCTGGGCTAGAGTGAGATCCTACCAAGAAAAACAAAACAAAAATCAACAACAACAAAAAGCATCTTTTAAAATCATTTTCTCTTCTTTTGTGATGCTTGGAATCAAGCCCAGGCTCTGGAACATCCTAAGCATATAGTTTTATTAGCAAGCCAATGTCATATCTCAAAACCATACACTTTAAAGGTATAGATTTTCCATGGGAGAAGAGAAAATATATCCTGTCCAAGAATATTTTTGTATATAAATTATGAAACTTAAGTTATTGCTTCAACATGTTACTATAATACTATGTTTCGGTCTCAAAGTAAGTGGTATTGGGATCAAATTCAATGTTAAAGCTTACTTGTATACCTACATTTAAAATATTTTTAATATTTATTTGCCAGCAGAGAGGAGAAAGAGGAGTGGTGGGTGCACTAGGGCCTCTTGCCACTACAAATGAACTCCAGATGTATGTACCACTTTGCATCTGGCTTCAAAGTGGGTACTGGGGAGTTGAACCTGGGCTGTGAGGCTTTGCAAGCAAGCTCCTTTAACTGTAGAGCCACGTCTCCAGCCTTGTATACCAACATTTAAACCCTATAATCTGTATTGGTATGTTTTTATCAATCTGTAACCCAAAATATGATAGAGGAGAATCTCTAGGTATTCTTCCTGTACATCAATATACATGCTTACAAAAGTAAAGGGATAGAAACAGAGAATCCATTGGTACAAGTCTTCACAGTGCTTAGAAACGTCATTCCATTCTTCCCTTTTTTAAAACTGATGTGAAAATGGAGTCCTAGAGAGGGTGATTTATCCAGTCTTAGATGGGAAGTTGGAATAGAAGGACCAGGCATTTCCATCTTTGGTGTTCTGGCTCCCCATGTGGTTTTATTTTCCTTGTTAAATACAGTGCCTCCTGTGGGAATTAGAAGACAGTTGTAGAAAAACAACTTGAAGCCCAGGGGTGCTTATTCCCTCTTTCTTCCCCTCCACTTACAGATAAATAAAAATACTTTAAAATATAGATAGATAGATTAGATAGATAGGTAGATAGACAGACAGACAGGAGAGATGGCTTTATAGTTAAGTCTCTCCCTAAAGTCTAATGGAGTCAGGTATGGTGGAACACTCCTTTAATCCCAGCACTTGGGAAGCTGAGGTAGAATTGACATGAGTTCGAGGACAGCCTGGACTACAGAGTTAGTTCCACTTTAGCCCAGGCTAGAGTGAGGAGGGGAGTCTGTTTGGACATGCTTACTGTATTATTCATGTGACAAATAATCCTGATCATTTTGAATAAAGCCCTTTGCTATAATGCGGGCTTTATATCAATCCATAACTCAGAAACTGGTTTGATTCAGACCATTTGAGCTTATTTTAATTCATTCTTTACTTGCTGCCAAAAGATGATACATTCAGGAATTCTGAAGGCCAGGGTAGGAGGATCACTATGAATTCGAGGCCACCCTGAGACTATATAGTGAATTCCAGGTCAGCCTGGGCTAGAGTGAGATCCTACCAAGAAAAACAAAACAAAAATCAACAACAACAAAAAGCATCTTTTAAAATCATTTTCTCTTCTTTTGTGATGCTTGGAATCAAGCCCAGGCTCTGGAACATCCTAAGCATATAGTTTTATTAGCAAGCCAATGTCATATCTCAAAACCATACACTTTAAAGGTATAGATTTTCCATGGGAGAAGAGAAAATATATCCTGTCCAAGAATATTTTTGTATATAAATTATGAAACTTAAGTTATTGCTTCAACATGTTACTATAATACTATGTTTCGGTCTCAAAGTAAGTGGTATTGGGATCAAATTCAATGTTAAAGCTTACTTGTATACCTACATTTAAAATATTTTTAATATTTATTTGCCAGCAGAGAGGGAGAAAGAGGAGTGGTGGGTGCACTAGGGCCTCTTGCCACTACAAATGAACTCCAGATGTATGTACCACTTTGCATCTGGCTTCAAAGTGGGTACTGGGGAGTTGAACCTGGGCTGTGAGGCTTTGCAAGCAAGCTCCTTTAACTGTAGAGCCACGTCTCCAGCCTTGTATACCAACATTTAAACCCTATAATCTGTATTGGTATGTTTTTATCAATCTGTAACCCAAAATATGATAGAGGAGAATCTCTAGGTATTCTTCCTGTACATCAATATACATGCTTACAAAAGTAAAGGGATAGAAACAGAGAATCCATTGGTACAAGTCTTCACAGTGCTTAGAAACGTCATTCCATTCTTCCCTTTTTTAAAACTGATGTGAAAATGGAGTCCTAGAGAGGGTGATTTATCCAGTCTTAGATGGGAAGTTGGAATAGAAGGACCAGGCATTTCCATCTTTGGTGTTCTGGCTCCCCATGTGGTTTTATTTTCCTTGTTAAATACAGTGCCTCCTGTGGGAATTAGAAGACAGTTGTAGAAAAACAACTTGAAGTTTTCAGTAAAAGTAATTCATCAGCTATGCCCTAATTACTTTAATCAAAATTTCAAGATTGGAGGCAAATATAGTGGCACACGCCTTTAATTCCAGCACTCGGGAGGCAGAGGTAGGAGGATCACCATGAGTTGGAGGCCACTCTGAGACTACATAGTGAATTCCAGATCAGCCTGGGCTAGAGAGAGAGAGACCCTACCTGGAAAAACCATAAAAAAAATTTAAAAATTTTCTTTTCAACATTGCTGGGCACTCAGGAGGCTGAGGTAGAAGGATCTCTGTCAGTTTGAAGTCAGCCTGGGACTACATAATGAATTATAGGTCAGCCTGGGCTAGAACGAGACTACCAGAAAAAAAAAAATTAAGTTAAAAAATAAATAGGGGCTAGAGAGATGGCTTAGTGGTTAAGGCGCCTGCCTGCTAAGCCCAAGGACCCGGTTCCAATCTCCAGGTCCCACGTTTAGCCAAATGCAAAGTGAGGCAAGGGCGCAATGCTGCACTTGTCCGCAAGGGGGTGCAGGCATCTGGATTTCGTTCACAGCAGCTGAGACTGCTGGCGCGCCCATCTCTGTTTCCCTCTCCCTCTCTTTCTGTCTGTCTCTCTCTCCAAAAATAAATTTAAAAAAATAAATAGAATTTCAACATTAATTTAACATGTTTATGTGATATGGGTATAGGCAGAATGCTTCTGAGTATCTGCAGCCATCTGTAATGAACTTGCTTTTTTTATGTATTTATTTTCCAGGTCAAGAGCAATCTGAACCCAAATGCAAAGGAGTTTGTTCCTGGGGTGAAGTACTAAAATATTTGAGTAGATGGGGCCCTCTTTTGGTGGATGTAGCACAATTTCCACACTGTGAAGGCAGTATTAGAAGACTTAACTTGTAAAAGCTCTCTCGTCACTGTGTTACACTTATGCATTGCCAAAGTTTTTGTTAGTCTTGCATGCTTAATAAAAGTGCTGAGACTGTTATTAAGTAAAAAGCTGTCAAACATTTACTGAAAGTAGAATTGGCCCCATGGCTTAATGTAAAGACAGCAAGGAAAGCCGCACCAGTCAAGTTATGACAAAATAACAAATTAAAAATCCTCCAAATTTTACTGAATTGTCTGTCTTTGAGGCTAAACTGAGTCCTTAGGATTAATCAACACTTTGTAAAACTAAGTTTAAATTAGGTTCTAATTGTTTAGCAGATTTCTCAGTTGCATTTGTCCTCATCAAAAATAATGTTTTTCTAGCCGGGCGTGGTGGCGCACGCCTTTAATCCCAGCACTCGGGAGGCAGAGTAGGAGGATCACCATAAGTTTGAGGCCATCCTGAGACTACATAGTGAATTCCAGATCAGCCTGGGCTAGAGCAAGACCCTACCTCGAAAAAAAAATTGTTTCTTTTTCTGAACAGTCTGTTAATTTGAAACAATTCATTATAGTCAAGGGTGTCTTTGATGACTGAGATTACAAGGTAGTAATAAGAGCTAGCTTTTCTGGTATGTTAGAAATAACTGAGTTCTCTCAGTATCACATCTGAGGAAGTATGGTTTGAGAATTGCTTTTCCTAAGGATTTGTTGTATCATATCATACCTGTGTGAAGTCTAATGCAAGACCAACACCAGCCCATAATCCAATTGGAGTACTGAAGAGATTGTAACATGATTTGAGTGGTGCTTTTCCTTGCTTTGTTAACCATCATGACAATAGTCTGCAGCACAATTTTTCTTTTAACAAAGCTAGAACAGTTTTGGCTTCTTAAACTTCATATTTGGGTAGGTTAAGCTGCCATACGTGTTCAGTGTGAATAGTGTTTAAGTTGAAAATATTGTAAAAAAATTATATTTTTTCAAAAATATTTAAAAAAATAAATAATAGTAGAACTGAGCTGATGCTTGTGTTTATTGGTGCTAGACTGCAGACTCCAGTGCTGATTCTCACTTTAGTGGGGGCTCAATACCTCAGATCAATGCAGAGGGGAAAATGTACTGAGAGGATTTGTTAGAATCCATACTAGCAAGGATGTTGCTGTGCAAGTATCTGTCCATAATGCAACAGTAAAATACTGTCCATTACCCTGTCCTTTTTGTTGCCTGAGATTGAAATGTCAGAGCAATCAAAAATAGCCTTGTTAAAACTATGATAGAACATGTACAAGGCCTTGGATTTTGCTTGACTTTATTGGGTTGAAGAGGACCATGTAGTCATTAGTTATTTCTTTTTCTATTAGTAATTATTTTTGAGAGTTAGCACATTAGGGCATTCAGCTGCTGCAAATGAACTCCAGATGTGTGGCTCATGTGCAACATTGCATGCTTTGCGGCACTGTGCGTCTAGCTACGTGGGACCTAGAGATTCAGACATGAGTTCTTAGGTTTCTCAGGCAAGTGCCTTAACTGCTAAGCCATCTCTCCAGCCCTCTTTTTTCTGTTTAAGACAATATTGAAGTATAGCTTAGACTGGCCTTGACCTTAGGATCCTCCTTCCTCAGCCTTCTGAGTGCTGGAATGTCCCTGCTTCTATGTATTCTGGCTCACATTCTTTTTTGGTTTTTCAAGGTAGGGTCTCATTAGCTCAGGCTGACCTAGAATTGTAGTCTCTGGGTGGCCTCCATGCCCAGCCCCTGGCTCACATTCTTCATGGCCGGATTTTACTCTAGTCCAGGCTGACCAGAATCTCATTCTGTAGCTCCAGCCTGGCCTCATAGATCCTACCTCAGTGCTAGGATAAAAGGTGTGCTCCACCACACCCAGCTGGGAGTCGTCCCCCCCTTTTTCTTTTTGGTTTTGGCTTTTTGGGGTAGCGTCTGACCTGAAATTCACTGTGTAGTCTCAGGCTGGCCTTGAACTCAAAGCAGTGCTACTACCTCTGTCACTTGAGTGCTGGGATTAAAGGCGTTCACCAATATACCCAGCAAGAGTCGGTGAGGAGGTGGACAGGGGCTGGGGAGATGGCTCAGTGGTTAAAAGTGGTTGCTTATAAAGCCTGAACATCTGGGTTCAATTCCGTTGTATCTCATCAACATAAAGCCAGATGCACAAAGTGGTGCATGTGTCTGTGGAGTTCATTTGCAGTGGCAGGAGGCCCTAGTGTACCCATACTTACTCTCTCCTTCAACTAAATAAATATATATATTTTTTAAATTATTTGGAGCATGGGTGCAAGTGTATATGTGTGTTGTGTTTGTGTGGAGGTCAGAGGACAGCTTTTAGGTCAGTCCTCACCTTCTACCTCGTTTGAGGCTAAACAATATCTCTAGCTCCTTTCTTCTTTATTTTGTTTATTTTATTATTTTTTGTTTTGCTTTAAAACAGGGCTCTGTTGCTCAGGTTGACCTTGAACTGACCACAGCACTCCTGTCTTGCCCTCCCAGATGCTAAGATTACAAGTAAGCCACCATAATGGCCATTTATTTATTTATTTATTTATTTATTTATTTATTTATTGGTTTTCCAAGTAGGGTCTCACTCTGGCCCAGGCTGACCTGGAATTAACTATGTACTCTCAGGGTGGCCTTGAACTCATGCCAATCCTCCTACTTCTACCTCCTGAGTGCTGGGATTAAAGGTGTGGGCTGCCATGCCCGGCTCAAGGTTCATTTTTTTAAAAAAAAAATTATTTTTATTAGAGAATGGGTGTGCCAGGGCCTCTATCCACTGCAAACGAACTCCAGGCTCATGTGTCACCATGTGTATCTGGCTTTCCTGGGTTCTTAGGGAATTAAACGTAGGTTCATAGGCTTCACAAATTCACCTTAACTCTAAGCCATCTCTCCAGCCCAAGGTTCCCTTTTTTAAAATTTAATTTATTATTATTATTATTATTTATTTGAGGGAGAGAGAGAAATAGGTGGGGAGGGAGAGAATGGGTGCACCAGGGCCTCCAGTCACTGCAAACAAACTCCAGATGCCTGCGCCCCCTTGTGCATCTGGCTTACGTGGGTCCTTTGGCTTTGTAGGCAAGCGCCTTACCCACTAAGCCATTTCTCCAGCCCCAAGGTTCCTTTTTTTTTTTTTTAAATAGGTACCTTAAACTGATTAGTAAACAGGTTTTTGGTTTTGTGTGTGTGTGTGTGTGTGTGTGTGTGTGTGTGTGTGTTTCTCGATGTAGGGTCTCACTCTAGCTCAGGCTGACCTGGAATTCACTATGTAGTTTCAGGGTGGCCTCAAAGTCATGGTGATCCTCCTACCTCTGCCTCCCCAGTGCTGGGATCAAAGGCATGTGCCACCACACCTGGCTTAGTAAACAGATTTTTTTTTTTTTTTGAGAGAGGGAGAGGAAGACAGATAGAGATGGGCGCACCAGCTGCCTCTCAGCTGCTGTAAACGAAATCCAGATGCGTGTGCCCCGTCGTGCGGCATTGCGTCACTTTGCATCTGGCTAAACGTGAGATCTGGAGATTGGAACTAGCGTTCTTAGGCTTAGGAGGCAGACACCTTCACCTCTAAGCCATCTCTCCAGCCCGTAAACAGGTTTTTAAAGAAACTCTTTTGAAAATGACAATCATGCTTCATTCTTTTCTTTATGAAGCCATAACATAATTGAACCCCTGTATTCTCTACCCTCTCTAATAGTACTGCAGATACCACAAGTGGCACACTCAGGCTGGCCTCAAACTTAGGATCATCTTGCCTCTGCCTCCTATAAACTGATAATATATGCATGGGCCATCATGCATGGCTTTTGTTGGAACTTGCCTAATTTAAGGGAAAAACCACTTGAGCCAGGCATGGTGGTGCACACCTTTGATCCCAGCACTTGGGAGGTAGAGATAGGAGGATTGCTGAAAGTTCAAGGCCACCCTGGGATTACATACTGAGTTCCAAGTTGGCCAGAACTACAGCAAGACCCTGCCTTGAAAAACCAAAATAAATAAATAAATAAAACACCTGGGCATAGTGGCACATGCCTTTAATCCCAGCACTTGGGAGGCAGAGGTAGGAGGAGCATCATGAGTTCAAGGCCACCCTGAGTCTACATAGAGAATTCCAGGTTAGCCTGGTCTAGAGCAAGACCCTACCTCGAAAAAAAAAAGAATAAAGCAAATATTTAGCATGCTGGGATTCATGGATAGATTGCCCATGACTGTGTATAGAATCTAGCTAGTGTAAATTCTGCTCATATCTACAAGGATTTTATTATATACTAGTGGCACACACCCATTGGGAATTTCTGCCCTCTATAAAATGTCATTCTGGGCTGGAGAGATGGCTTTGTGGTTAAGCACTTGCCTTTGAAGCCTAAGGACCCTGATTCAAGGCTTGATTTCCCAGTACCCATGTAAGCCAGATACACAAGGTAGTGCATGCATCTGCAGATCATTTGCAGTGGTTGGAGACCCTGCTGTGCCCATTCTCTCTCTGCCTCTTTCTCTTTGTCTGTTGCTCTCAAATAAGTAAAAATAAAATGTCATTCCATCAAGAATCCACATACATTAACTTTCTGTTCAGTCCACCTTTCTCCTGAATATACTCAGGTCACAAAAATGAAACTAGTTCGGATTATTCAACTCTCCCACAAAAGCCAGAGAGATACATCCTACCTTTCTTAAGAGTAATTTTTTAGACCTTGGTGCACATAGACCCAGTTCCTGTATTTTGTGGAGTGTTTCCTGGAATTGGAGACTGATTTTTTGATCTTGTAGAAAATCCTCTGAAGACTGGGCAGATAGGAAGGTATCTCAGAAAGGTAATCCTTTTTACCATGCCCATTCCAAAGGGGAAATCATAGCTCTTCAGGCTAGCAGACGTCTCACTGTTGGCATGGGCCCCAGCTTTCCACTGTATCAGGCCTCTTTCCTCTGGGCTCCCTAGAAGAGGACAGCAAAATAATTTACTAGGGCTCTAACTCTGCTACCTCCCCTTCCCCATAACCTAGTCCTAAGACAGATTTTAGAATCAAATGTTTTTAAAATTTTTTTTGAGAGAGAGAGAGAGAAGAAGAAGGAGACAGATAGAGATGGGCGCGCCAGCAGCCTCTCAGCCGCTGTGAACAAAATCCAGATGTGTGCACCCCCTTGTGGTCAAGTATGGCATTGCTCCCTTGTGTCACTTTACATCTGGCTAAACGTGGGACCTAGAGATTGGAACTGGTGTTCTTAGGCTTAGGAGGCAGGTGCCTTAACCGCTAAGTCATCTCTCTAGCCCTCTTTAAATTTTTAATAGGGCTGTAGAGATGGCTTAGCGGTTAAGGCACTTGCTAACAAACCAAAGGACCCAGGTTTGATTCCCGTTACCCGCATAAACCCAGATGCACAAAGTGGGGCATGTTTTTGGAGTTTGTTTGCAGAGGATGGAGGCCCAGGTGTGCCCATTTTGTCTACTTGGAAATAAATAAAAAGCTGACTTACACATCTTCCTCTGTGTGATTCAGAGACAAGCTGGTTAAACATCAGCTTTTCCTGAAGTACACTATCTTCTTAAGGTTGGGTTGTGGGTAAGTATAAGTGCAAGCCACAGCTGTAATCTCAGCTTGTGGGAGGTAGGTGCAGGGGGATATTGAGTTGAGGCCAGTCTGAACTACATGGTAAGACCCTGTTGTCTCCCCCACAAAGAAGAAAGAAAAATGGGGCTGGAGAGATGGCTTAGCAATTACGGTGCTTGCCTGCAAAGCCTAAGGACCCAGGTTCAGTTCCCCAGTAACCACATAACCCAGGTGCACATGGTGACACATTTGTCTAGAGTTTGTTTGCAGTGGTGCTCCCATTCTTTCTCACAAATAAAATTTAAAAACAATATCAGCCCAGTTGCAATAAAGAAATAGGAAAGGTAGCCAGGCGTGGTGGCTCATGCCTTTAAACCTAGCACTTGGGAGGCAGAGGTAGGAGAATCACGGTGAGTTCAATGCCACCCTGAGATTACATAGTGAACTCCAGGTCAGCCTGGACTAGAGTGAGACCCTACCTCGAAAAACAAAACAAAAAAGCAAAAGGAAAGGCTGAGCATTATGGTAAACACCTTTAATCCCAGCAGGACGATCACCAAGTTTGAGGTCATTTTGGGGCTACAGAGTGAGTTCCAGGTCAGCCTGCGCTAAAGTGAGACTCTACCTCAAAAAAAAAAAAAAGGATTAAGCAAGGACTCCCAAGTCCCAGAAATAATTCTCATGACCTCATGCTCTTCAAGACCTAGTAAGCATGTTATGTCTTTGTCTCTCCAGCCAGTGGGGCTCCCATATGTCTATCTGTTCCTGCAACTCACTGTAGACCTTCATGGCTATACAGCTCCTGTTCGGTAGTCATCTGTTGGGGTGCACAAGTCCAGTCTCATTCAATATTGCCCTCCCAAAGCTGAACTGTACCTGGCACTGTATTGTCCAGTATGAAAGCAAGGCATCCACCCACGAACATCTCTGTCGTCAGCAGCACAGTCAGAATCTGGTCCACTTCAGGAATGCCTGTGAAACAGACCCAGAGCTAATGGCTGTAATGCTCCCCCCTCATGCTAGCTGCTGGCGTTTTTTGTTTTTTTTTTTTTTTTTTTTTGGAGAGAGGGAGGGAGAGGAAGACAGATAGAGATGGGCACACCAGCAGCCTCTCAGCTGCTGCAAACGAAATCCAGATGTGTGTGCCCCCTTGTGGTCAAGTGCGGCATTGCGCCTTTGCATCACTTTGCATCTGGTTAAATGTGGGACCTGGAGATTGGAACCAGCGTTCTTAGGCTTAGGAGGCAGGCGCCTTAACTGCTAAGCCATCGCTCCAGCCCAGCTGCTGACTTCTTAAGCAGTCATGGCCATTGAATGGTACAAAAGCTGACGTTTTTGAGGTAGGGTCTCGCTGTAGCCCAGGCTGATCTGGGAATTTACTCTGTAGTCCCAGGCTGGCTTCAAACTTACAGCAATCCTACCTCTACCTCCCGAGTGCTAGGATTAAAATGTGCACAACCATGCCCGACTTAATGCTGACTTTTGAGCCTTTCTGTACCTCTGTCTCCCATCTTTGGGTTCATTCTCAATTCTGTGAGCTAGCTACTAGTTGTTGGCTTAAGACAAGTCACTTAGTGGCCCTGAGCCTCATGTTCCTCTGGGACAAAAGTGGGATGATAATAGAATCTGCCTCATGAAGCTGTTAGGAAATTAAATGAACATGCAATTCAGCATCCTAACTGGGTGTAGTGACTCAATCCAGTAATCCTAGCACTTGGGAGGTGGAAACAGGAGGATCAGAAGTTCAAGGACAGTCTTGGCTATATAGTGAGTTTGAAGTTGGCCTGGGCTACTTGAGACCTCTCTCTGTCTCTCTTTGTGTGTGTGTTTGTAGGTTAAGAGGGTTTATGGCTTTACCTGTGGAGCTTTTAAAGGAGGGGCTATACTTGGAGGTTTTGTTTCTGTGCTGGGGCTGAACCCAGGGCCGCATCCCCATGTGCTCAGAGTTTTGCATTTGCCCCAGTTCCCCCATCTCCAGAAACAATACAGAGGAAGTACCTGTGTTGATGGCACCTGGGTTGGAATCTAAGTAATTAGGCAATGTGAGCCCGAAGAACATGGAAAATCCCAATACAAAGAGGTTGCGGGAGGAGTTCATGTCCACGAACTGCAGGTTTGATAGTCCCACAGCAGTGATCATGCCTGTGCGTGAGGAAGAGCTATAAGGACACAGCCCATCTCGGTGTGTCTCCCACTGTCACTGCCTGCACCCCCAGGCCTGTGCTGGGCACTTACCGAAGAGGGTACAGAACATCCCCCCCAGGATGGGGTCTGGAAGTGAGGCAAATAAAGCAGCGACCTTCCCAATGGTGCCTAGGACCAGCATGATCCCTGCGCCATACTGGACCACACGACGGCTGCCCACCTGCAGAAAGCCAGAGGGGCTAGACCCAGGGGGCTGGGGGTGAGCAAGGCTTAGACAGGATTAGTTCGAGGGGCAGGGCTTGTAAGAACTAGGGTACTCTCATAGACAGGGTGGGACTAGGCCCAGACCTGGACTGGGGCCTGCTACACTTTGAACCCTCACGAGCCTTTGTGTTGCTCAGGCTGGTGGCACAGCACCTTGGTAATCCCTAGGACGCCAATGTTGGGACTGGATGAGGTGGACCCATTTCCTGTGCCCAGCAGCCCTGCAATAATGCAGCAGATGCCTTCAGTGAAGATGCCCCTGTAAGGAAAGGTATGGGGAAAGGTCTTGTGCCGGCCCCCTCACCAGTCACTGTCTTGGCTGTGCAGGTTGCCACAGTCCATAGTACTCCCCAGTCCAAGCCAGTCCAGAAATCAGGAGCCCTAGTACCCAAAGCCCTAGCACTGGGTTTCAGTTTCCTCATGTGTACTGGGAGGATATTAAGGCAGCTGTCCAACAGGATGGTTGACTGATCGTGTTAGAGAGTGCATGTCAAGTGCTGGCAACGACCGTGGTTTCCTTGGGACTCCATTATCTCCTCAGTTATTCCCAGCAATCCCAGTTCCCATCCCATAAACAAGGAAAATGAAGTATGCAAGTGAGAGTAACTTCCCCAAGCCTACAGCCCTGTGACTAGGCCCCATCCGTGTACATTTGCTTCCTGAGGGGCCCCTCGGGTGGGGTCAGACATTGAGGAGAACGGGTGGGTATACCTATTGATAGCATGTACTGGAGGGGGTGGTGCACCAGCCAGGCGGGCACAAGCATAGTAGTCACCGATGGACTCGATAATGCCAGCCAGTGTGGCACTGAACATTCCCAGGACTGCCGCTGCAGTCACTGTGGGCAGACCCCACTGACCTGGATTGGGGAAACAGGATGGATACGGTGAGGAGCCTGTGGTGTGTGGGTACTGGACAGGGGAGTATTTGAGGGGAAGCCGGGCTGCTGCTGAGAGGCCTTGAGCTGGGATGGGAGCTGCACAGCACACTACAAACATGGCCCATACATTATCAGCTCAGCTGGGATCACCAGGAGTCTCACCCGTGTCAGTTGGAAGCAGAGGGGCTCACATGGGCTTGCTTACAGGGGTAGGGGATGCGGATCCAGGGGGAGAGAGCCATGATGTCTCCACGAGCATCGGTCCGAGCCTGGAAGCCATAGGCTTTGGGGTCTGCAGGCAGCACGTCGGTCAGGGTCAGCACATAGCACAGCAGCCACACGGTCATAATGGCCAGCACGATCTGCAGCAGGGGGGTGAGGGGGTGCTCCAGGCACTGGAAGTCTTATCTTGGTGCTGTGACCCCACTACCTCTGGGACCTCTTTTTTTTTTTTTTTTAATAAAAAAAAAAATTTATCTGAGAGCGACAAAGAGGCAGAGAGAGAGGGAGAATGGGCACCAGGGTCTCCAGCCACTGCAGATGAACTTCAGCTGCATGTGCCAGCTTGTGCATCTGGCTTACATGGGTCCTGGGGAATCGAGCCTCCAACCAGGGTCCTTAGGCCTCACAGGCAAGAGCTTAATCGCTAAGCCATCTCTCCAGGCCCTCTTTTTTTTTTTTTTCTGGCTCTAGCTCCCACACTATCCTTCTCCTGCCCTAGTCCTAACACCCACCAGCTCCTTACCGGAAACATCTTGAAAATCTGCATGCGGAAGAGAGTGAGGCCCTTGCCCCATCGGTAAACGGGCAACAAGAAGGTAAGGTTGCGCAGGTACTGGGAGAAGAGGATGATCAGGAGAATGGAGCTGGGGGCAGAGACACGGGAGGTGGCTGGGAGGGCAGGCTGGGATTAGGAGCAAGAACTTCGAGGGCAGGACATAAAGGGTGTGGGGGCTGGGACTGGGTAGGGATCAGGCCTGGTTGGTGTCTGCTCACCAAGCTGAGATACCCCAATGGGAACCAGCTCGGTCGCCAGCAGCTTGGAAAACCGAGAGGCCAATGAGGGAGACAGTGGGGGTGACAGTGAGAGGTCCAATGTAGCCGAGCAGGGCCCCAGGCAACCCCATCAGCCCGATTACCACTTCCACCATGCTGGACACCATGATTGCACCCTGGATCTAAAAAGACAAAGTTGTAAATCACCATGACTTACATTTACATTACATTAGCAGGATGTAAGCTCCTCCATTACCTCTTTGAACAGTGACTCATTTTCACTTAGCCCCGCATGAGCTCCTGGCCTCCTCTTACCTCTTGAATCCGAGGATGCCAGATATGAGAGGTGTTCAGGGGCAGACTCCAATTACCATAGATCTCTTCTGGAGACGGGGGAAAGAAGACTGCCATGAGTATACACTGGTGCCCAGACTCAAGACAGTTGCCCACATCTCACCCCTCTCTGCTAGCCCAGATAACAAAAATGAGCCCACCTTCTTGGGGGCATTTCCACCTGTCCAGGGCCAGGATAGCTTTGGCTGGAACCAAAAAGGCAAAGGCACTAGCCTGGAACAGCGGCAGCCTGGAGGGAGCAGACAGAGCAGCCGCAGGGGATGGGAAGGACACACACGGGGGACAGAGGCACAGAGAGAGGAGGGCAGAGACAAGTCAGTAATGCCCCAGGAGGACTCCCTAGCCTTCAACCCACCAACTCAATACAGTAACAAGCCATGTGCTCCAAAGTGACCTACTCAACTCTGGCATCTGAGCTCTGCTCACAGCTGCCCCCCCCCCCCGACTCCTCTGCCAGCCAGGCCTAGTACTGTTCACAATGTGCCAGGAGTTCCCCAGGCCCTCATAGATGCAAAAGCTCACCCATGCTGGTGTTGTTAGGGAGACAGGGAAGCACTGATCCTGAGCATTCCAGTAGGGCTTGGGAAGAGAGCCAGCTAGGGCACACTTCTGTAACCCTACAGCCTCCTGGTTCTCGAGGAACCCAGGGTAGGAGCCCAACTACCTAGCTCTAAGGCTAGGCTTGGGGGTAGTAGCAGCAGATGGGGCAAAGCAGGTTTTTATTGTAGGTAGGGACTGGAGAAATGACTTAGCGGTTAAGGGCGCTTGCTGGTGAAGCTCAAGGACTCAGGTTCAATTCCCTAGTACCCACATAAGCCAAATGGTGATGCATGCCATCTGGAGTTTGCAGTGGCAAGAGGCCCTGGTGCGCCCATTCACTCCCTCTCTCAAATAAGATATTTTTTTTTTTTTTTGGTTTTTCGAGGTAGGGTCTCACTCTGGCCCAGGCTGACCTGGAATTAACTATGTAGTCTCAGGGTGGCCTCGAACTCTCGGTGATCCTCCTACCTCTGCCTCCCGAGTGCTGGGATTAAAGGCGTGCGCCACCACGCCCAGCTCAAGATACATATATTTTTTAAAAGGCCCAAGTGAGACCACCTGCTGTGCCACATGGCTCACTGGACAGCTGGCACGTGTGTATATATACTCATGAGTTGAGGAAGGGCAGCTCACCGGATACCCACTGTGGTCTGGATGAGAGTGGTGATACCCACACAGGTGAAGATGGTGCCAATGAGCTGACTGACCATGTGTTGATCGCGGCCCACACATAGCGCCTCAGCCAGGAGGAAGGGCACAGCGATAGTGCCACTGAAGCACGTCAGGTAATGCTGCAGTGACAAGAGAAGAGTGTGAGTGCTCGTGGAGCTCACGTGCAAACATGGACAACCCAAGTTCTCATGCCTGCCTCAGTGGCCCGAACCTGGGCCACACTGGTCCTGTGTCCACCGGCCCGGACATTCCTTGCAGGGATTCCAAGAGTAACTAACTACTCACCACTTGGGCCCACAGTCGCCCCAGCAAGCTTCTACTGGGGCTGGACGCTCCTCCCCGCCACCCGGATCCACAAGCCCCCCCAGGTGCTTCTGCCCCATTCTGCACCTCTGCTAGGTGACTGTCATTGCACTGACCTCCAGTTTCTCTTTTTCTAACCTGAGAGAGCCTGGGATCCCCAGGGAATGCCCAGTGTGGGGGTGGAGCAGCCCACCTGGAAGCCAAGCAGGATGCACAGGTACCATGGCGGCACATCCTCGATCTTGTACAACATGTCAAATTTGGGCTCCGTGGACAGGGGCAGGGACGTTTGTGGGTTCCTGGCGGAAGTCCCTGCCGAACCCAGGGACTCATGCTGGACAGGAGAAACAGGGTGGAGTGATGAAGAGACAAAGCCCGTGGGCCAGGCACCAGGAACTCCCAACAGCTCAGTGAGGGCAGGGGCCCCTTCCCCAAGTCCATCCACCTGGTGGTCCCTAAACCCTGAGGCACAGGGTTTTCTACTTAGAAAGTGGGACCCAAATCAGGAGCCACGGATAAGTCCCCTCGGTCCCACCTCTGCACCCTGGAGGTCACTGAAGTTCTCCCTGGGGAGGAGGCTGTTTGTGGCTCCCAAGCTCAAGGCTCCTTTATTTCCACCCCATCCCCCAAGTGCCACGTTCAGCTCCGGACTGTCATTTTTTTTATTTATCGAGTTCATCAGAACTTGTCTCTGTCCTCCCAGAAAGGCCTGCACAGGCCCCTCCAGCCCACGCCCGCCCAGCTCCCCCCCAATCCCTCAGCACCTGTGTCTGGCTCTCGGGATCCTCCTGAGCCCTCATCCTTGGGACACAGGTTTGAGGAGCTTCTGAGAAGAGAGAATGACTTTACCAGGGCCAAGGAGGACTTTACTCCACACATCAGACATTGTTCAAAGTAAATCTGTAACCAGGTCCATAGCTCCAGATTGCGAAAGGGGGATCCGGGCAGAGGTAAGGTATTAACTCTGTCTCTGGTAGTAAAGGCCACCCAAGCCTCAGGCATGTTTGCCCCCTGGGCATCCCCTTCCCTGCCCGCATCCAAAGCCTGGCACAAGGCCTGTTCTTGTTGCCCCTGGGAGGACCAGAGTCTAAGGGGCAAGGAGGGATAGTTTCAGAGGGTGGGGTGAGAGAAAAGGGAGGAGACATGGCACTTATCGTCCCTCCTCAGGAAGCCCTTCTGCATTTATTATTATTATTAATATAACAAGTTACTTTTTTGTTGTTTGTTTTTTTCAAGGTAGGAGCTCACTCTAGCTCAGGCTGACCTGCAATTCACTATGGCCTCGAACTCACAGCAATCTTCCTACCTCCAGAGTGCTGGGATTAAAGGCATGTTTTTTTTTTTTTTTAATTATTTTATTTATTTTCTTTTTTGGAGAGAGACAGACAGAGAGGGAGAGGGAGACAGATAGAGAATGGGTGCGCCAGCAGTCTCTCAGCTGCTGTGAACGAAATCCAGATGTGTGCGCCCCCTTGTGGTCAAGTGCGGCATTGCGCCCTTGAGTCACTTTGCATCTGGCTAAAGGTGGGACCTGGAGATTGGAACCAGTGTTCTTGGGTTTAGCAGGCAGGCGCCTTAACTGCTAAGCCATCTCTCCAGCCCCCTTTTCTTTTCTTTTCTTTTCTTTTTTTTTTCTTTTCTTTTGATGGTAGGGTCTTGTTCTAGCCCAAACTGACCTGGAATCCACTATGTGTTCTCAGGGTGGCCTCAAACTTACAGCAATCCTCCTTCCTCTGCCAAGTGGTGGCATTAAAGGCATGTGCCACCACACCTGGCTAACAAGTTACTATTCTCCTTACTGCGGAAGGATCAAATACCAAGCAATGTCTTCTTTTTTGTTTCTTTTTGTTTTTTGAGGTAGGGCCTCACTCTAGTCCAGGCTAACCTGGAATTCACTATGAAAGGCGTGAGCCATCATGCCCGGCAGCAATGTCTCCTTTATATGTACTCACTGTAATGTGTGTGTCCCGGGGTGACACTGCTCTGGAAACACTTATAACAAAAGATTTGACTTCAGAAACATAGTCCTAAATTCAGGGTGGAGTTGGAGAGATGGCTTGGCGGTTAAGACACATGCCTGTGAAGCCCAGGGACCCCGATGCAATTCTCCAGGTCCAACATAAACCAGATGCACATGGTGGCTCATGTGTCTGGAGTTTGTTTGCAGTGGCTAGAGGCTCTGGCATGCTCATTCTCACTCTTTCTCTCTGTCTCTCCCTCTCTTTGTCTCTAATAAATAAATAAATAAATGAAATGCAAAAAAAAAAAAAAAAAAAAAAAAAAAAACGGGTGTGGTTTCCTTTAAAAGCAAGGCAGAGGTAGGAGGATAGCTGGGTCGAGGCCACCCTGAGTACATAGTTAATTCCAGGTCCTTTAGTCCTCAAAAACAAAAAAAAAAAAAAAAAAAACGAAGCCGGGTATGGTCACATACTCCTTTAATCCCAGCACTCGGGAGGCAGAAGTAGGAGGATTGCCATAAATTCGAGGCCACCCTGAGACTGCCATAGTTAATTCCAGATCAGCCTGTGCCAGAGTGAGACCCTACCTTGAAAAACAAACAAAAAAAAGATGCTAAATTCAGGTTGGCTTCACAGTCCCACCTGCTGCCCTTCACCACATAGGGTCCCTAAGGCAGCAGTAGACAGGCCTCTGTAGCCTGCACACTGTCAGGGCAAGATTTACTTTCCTCTATCAGCCACGACTAACCATTTTTATGAAACCCAGTGAAAATGAGAAGGGGGCCATTGTTCCAAACGAGAATTTTGCCAGGTATGGTGGCTCACACTTTTTTTCTTGAAGTAGAGTTTCACTCTAGCCCAGGCTGACCTGGAATTCACTGTGTATTCTCAGGATAGCCTTGAACTCAGTGATTACACCTACCTCTGCCTCCCAAGTGCTGGGATTAAAGCACCCAGTTTGGTGGCTCACACTTTTAATCCCAGCATTTAGGAGGCTGAGGCAGAAAGACCACCCAGAGTCTGAGGGCAACTGTACTATGTAAAAAGTTTCATACAGGCCAGCCGGGACTACACAGTAAGGCTCAGTCTTAAAATAATTAATAAGAATTTTAGGCCAGGCATTGGTAGCACCACCAGGGAGGATCATCATGAGCTAGAGGCCAGCCTGGGCTACATACAGCAAGATCCTGGAGGTTTTTTGTTGTTGTTTTGGTTTGGTTTTTGGAGGCAGGGTTTCACACTAGCCCAGGCTGACCTGGAATTCACTATGTAGTCTCAGGCTGGCTCCGAACTCACAGCAATCCTCCTACTGCTGCCTCTCAAGCGCTGGGATTAAAGGTGTGCACTACCACGCCCGGCTAAAGTCCTGTTTTAAGGATAACAGAAAAACTAGGTGTACTGGTGCATACCTATGATATGGAGGCAAGAGGATCAGGAGTTCAAGGCTAGTCTTGCTACACAGAGAATGAAGCCTGGCCTACATAAAACCCTGTCCAAAATAAATAAATAAATAAAATGGCTGGGCATGGTGGTGCCCACATTTGATCACAGCACTCAGGAGGCAGAGGCAGGAAGATTACTGAGTTCAAGGCCAGCCTGGGATCCAGGTAAGTCTGGGTTATAGTAAGACTACCTCAGAAACAAAAGAGAGAGCTCATCAGATAAGAGTACTTGCTGTGCAAGCATCAAGACCTGAGATCTATCACCAGCATCCATGTAAACACCAGGCAGGCTGGGCATGGTGGTGCACTCTTATAATCAATCCCAGCCCTCAGGAGGCAGAAGTAGGAGGATTACTGTGAGTTTGAAGCCAGCCTGAGACTACATGGTGAATTCCAGGTCAGCCTGAGCTAGAGGGAGACCCAACTCAGGGGAAAAAAAAAAAAAACAGCCAGGTGAGCTGCACGCACTCGCACTCCTAAGACCAGCGCTGAGAAACATTGGGATTCACTGGTGGGTCAGCCAGAGCCAGTTTAGCTGAAAAACAGAGAGCTCCAGGTTTAGTAAAACACTCTGTCTTGAACTGGGTGTGGTGGTGCACACCTTTAATCCCAGCACTCGGGAGGCAGAGGTAGGAGGATTGCCATGAGTGTGAGGTCAGTTTGAGACTAAATTACAGGTTAACCTGAGCTAGAGTGAGACTCTATCTTGAAAAACAATAAATAAATAAATAAATAAATAAATAATTAAAAAAAAAATTTTTTTAAAAAGAAGGGCTAGAGAGATGGCTTAGTGGTTAAGCGCTTGCCTGTGAAGCTTAAGGACCCTGGTTCGAGGCTCAATTCCCCAGTACCCACGTAAACCAGTTGCACAAGGTGGTGCATGCATCTGGAATTCATTTGCACTGGCTGGAGGCCCTGGTGCACCCATTCTCTCTCTCTTTTTCTCTCTGTCTGTTACTCTCAAATAAAATAAAAATAAACAACAACAAAAATTTTTAAAAAGAGAGAAAGAAAAAAGAAATTGGGCTGTAGAGACAACTCAGTGGTTAAGGCATTTGCCTGCAAAGCCTAACAACCCAGGTTCAATTCCCAAGCACCCACATAAAGCTGGAAGCACAAAACAGTGCATGCTTCGGAGTTTGTTTGCTAGAGGCCCTGATGTGTCCATTGTCTTTCTCTCTACCTCCCCCCTCTCTTGCTCTCTGTGTCTGTGTCTCTCTCTCTCTGCAAACAAATAAAAAATACATTAAAAAAAACTATTAGCTGGGTGTGGTGGCGCACGCCTTTAATCCCAGCACTCGGGAGGCAGAGGTAGGAGGATCACTGTGAGTTCCAGACCACCCTGAAACTACATACTGAATTCCAACTCAGCCTGAGCTAGAGGGAGACCCTACCTCGAAAAACAACAACAACAAAATTATATATTGCTGGCAGTCGAAAAAAAAAAAAAAAAAAAAAAAAAAAGCCGGGTGGGTGTGGTGGTGCATACCTTTAATCCCAGCACCCAGCACTCAGGAGGAAGAGAGAGGAGAATGGTTGTGTGTTTGAGGCCAGCCTTGAGATTACATAGTGAATTCCAGGTCAGCAGAGACTAGAGTGAAACCCTACCTCGAAAAATCAAAACAAACAAACAAATTAAACCGAGCATGGTGGCGCTCGCCTTTAATTCCAGGCAGAGGCAGGAGGATCGTGGAGAGTTTGAGGCTAGCTAGCCTGACACTACATAGTGAATTCCAGGTCAGCCTGGGCTAGAGACCCTACCTCGAAAAACAACAACAACAAAGATTGCTAGAGCAGAGCATTGAATTGGGGCCTTTCTACGCGATAGGCCCCGTGTGTTTTCATGTCTCCCCTCCAGTCTAGCCTGCGCCCAGGCCCAGGGTCTGAGGTGTGGATAGGAGGTTTGGGATACAGGGCCGGCTCCTCAGTTGGGGGCGGGGGCTAGGTCTTCTATTACTACCTGCTCTCCTCTGGGTTGCTCTAGTCCCAGCCACCCCAGGGACCACCTACTTCTGAGTTGTGCCCATAACCAGGCTGGGGTACAGGGGCACAGACCAGGCCGAGGGCTCACAGGCAGCACAGCGCTCCAGCTGGGCAGCAGCTTCATGGCACTGCCCTGAATCCAGCTCCTCGACCAGGATTCAGCCCGTTCCTCTGACCGCTGCTCTTCTCCCTCCTGGCTCCTACTGCCAGGTTCTCAAAGCCGTCGGACCTGTTCAGAGCCTCTACAACTCCTCCCAGTGCTCTGCAGGAGGCAATGGAGACGGAACCCCCACCCCCACCGCTTAACGCAGCTCAAGTCAGCCCGAACCTCACCACAGTGCGCATGTGCTCGACATGGCTAGGAAGTTGCAGGCGTCTCCACCAGGCCCCGACGGCATGGACTCGACAGAAACACAGGATCGCTTAGGCCTGCATCACAGGCGCTTACCCACACCCACGCCTCACGTTTCTGAGGACCCAGCCAGATACCCGGACCTTGTTTCTCCTGGGGTGGGGGGTGAGGGCCAGAAAAGGAATGGTGCCGTTTAAACCCTGGGCCAGGTACGGGCTTGACACACTTCCAGCAATTGACCTTGCCCCACCCAATTGGCCTGAGGTTGTCTAATGGGTGTTTGGTGGCAACAATATGGCTGCTTGAGTGTTGCCTTGGTTCATCTCCTTCTGATGGATCTGCGTCCCTAAACATGTGACTGAATCCATATGCCCTTTGAAGGGCTCAAAGGTAACACTTTGGAGGGAGGGGAGGGAATGTAGAGTGTGATGGATATTTGCCCTTCTGTGGGAGAAACACCAATGTCTGTCCTCCCCGCCCCTAAACACCTTTACAGAGAATTAAAGATCTCTAAGGTTTTTTTTTTTTTAATATTTTATTTATTTGCAAGGAAAGAGACAGAGAACATGGGCATGCCAGCGCTTCCAGCAGCTGCAAATGAACTCCAGATGTATGCTCCACCCTGTGCAGTCAGCTGTGTGTGGGCACTGGGGAATAGAACCCTTGGTTGCTAGGCTTTGCAGGCAAGAACCTTAATCTGAGTCATCTCCCCAGTCCGATCTCTAAGTGTTTTTTTTTTTTTTCTTCTTCCGAGGTAGGGTTTTGCTCTAAGTTTTATTTGAATGAAGACAGAAAGGCCTTGTTCTTCCCCAGCCCCAATGCCCTGGAGCTGAGTGAAGGAGGAAGGAAGATGGCAGCACAAGCCAGGGCTCCCCTCCCCCTCCACACAGCTGCTAATAGAAAGGAACGGAGATCGGGTAACCTTAGTACTTGGGAGGGCAGCCAGGGCTGCTTGGTGAGACCCTGTCTCAAAACAACAACAGCAGCCAAGGAATATTGAAGATCCAGAGGAGACTCCGTGTGCCTTCAGGGGCATGGGGAGTCATGGACTAAAGCTCTTCCCTTGGGACTTGGACCTCTGAACAGGCCCCCTGGGTGCCCCCACACAGCAATGCCTCCAGAGCCCCACGGCCTTGTTGGTGGGCTTCATAGATTTGGTCTTCTCCGTTTTCTCCCAGGTAGTGCAAGCATGTCCTGGTGAGCCTAGGAGAGCAGCGGGAGTCTCAGACTCTGCCCAGCCCATGGGGAAGTGGGGGGCAAATCAAAACTCCAAGTGCTCCTTCCTGTACCCCTGTCATTACCTGGTGGGCCAGGGGCCCCCAGTGACCATCACACTGATGTTTGGCCCTGGCTCCTTGCTAGGCCCTGGCTCCTTGCTAAGCCCTGGGCCCGTAAGACGTTTCACCTGGTTCACTTCTTGGACCCCGTAGCTGTTGGCAATGAGGAGACAAAGAAGTATCAGGTCACTGGGAGTCTGGCCAGGGAAAGATACGATTCTCCAACAAGCTGGGCACACTGAGCATTCGCTGAGCTCAGAGAGGGAAAGTCCTTGGCCCAGAGTTACACTGTGACCTTTCTCCTGGCCATCTGCTTTCCCACTTGCTCCCAGCTCTTGAACCCAGACTTAATCCCCGCCATTCTCGGGCCATAGTCCCAGTGGAAAGGGCATACCACGTATGAGTGGGACGGTGGAGGTCTGCTCCCACCAGACCTTCCTCTGGAAGACGGGGACAAAAGATGGATTGGCAACTCACTCGTTCCAGTTCTGGGTGCAGCTGCGGTCGAGGACGTCCACGTACACTGACTCACTCAGTGCTTGCCGCCCCCTGGAGTATGGAGCGTGTAACTTGGCTTCTGCTTTTGTCAGGTGTTGCCACATCTACAAAGAGGAGGGGCCCAAGAGCCCAGGCTTGGGACTGCTGGCGGTTGGGGGAAGGAGGGAAGGTCAGGCACCCAAGTCTCTGGGGAGAATGAGGTGGCAAGAGAGCTGTTTGAGCAGGAAGCACCTGCGAGGCAGGCTGCAGGGCCCTCTCCTAGATTCCCCCAAGCTGGGACTGGGTCAATAAAGGTAGGCTCTACTTTCAGGGGTGGGGGAGGAAATGCCAAGATGGAAGATTAGGACCCATCCTTCAGAGTACACATGCCCAGGAGCACAGCTATTTTAATCCAGGAGAACAAGGAAAGCCAATAATAAATAGATTTAAATAAACCAGAGCCTTCTCTTTACCAATGTGAGTGCTCACAGTCACTGCATACACACAGAGACATGGGCCTGTGCCCGCATATGCTCAACTGGAGCAAGTGTGTAGTGAGACCTTCTAATGAGAGACAGAAATTGGCTAGGCAGTCAGGGTAACAGAACCCCAAAACTGAATGATATTTTTATTCCTTGTCTAAAAGCAGGAATGTCACTACGCTTACAGAAACTTGGATGTTACACCCTCCAGGATAGATCTCTAGATTAAGTTTGCACACTTCATAGTGGACAGAAACTCTGATCTTTACTTAAGATTACTGGCAAAGCTGTAAAATCTAGTCTTTGTCCAGGGTAACCTGCCGACCAGGTCTTCCTTATGTAGCCACTCCCCATAAAAAAAAAAAAAAAAAAAAAAAAAAACAGATCTGGACTGGAGGGATGCCTTATTGGTTAAGGCACTTGCCTGCAATGCCAAAGGACCCAGGTTTGATTCCCCAAGACCCACATAAGCCAGATGCACAAGGGGGTGCATGCATCTGGAGTTTGTTTGCAGCAGCTGGAGGCCCCTGCACGCCCATTCTCTCTGTCTCTCTCTCTGTCAAATAAATAAATAAATAGCCGGGCGTGGTGGCGCACACCTTTAATCCCAGCACTCGGGAGGCAGAGGTAGGAGGATTGCTGTGAGTTCGAGGCCACCCTGAGACTACATAGTGAATTCCAGGTCAGCCTGAGCTAAAGTGAGACCCTACCTTGAAAAACCAAAAAAATAAAATAAAATAAAATAAAAAATAATAAATAAATAAATAAATAAATTAATTAATTAAAAAAATCCAAATCTGAGTCTCAGGTAGGGACTTTCTTTTTTAAAAAAATGTGTTTATTTTCTTTACTTATTAGCAACAGACACAGAGAGAGGATGGGCACACCAGGGCCTCCAGCCACTGCAAACAAATTCCGGATGCATGTGCCACCTTGTACATCTGGCCTATGTGCGTCCTGGGTAATTGAGCCTTGAACTGGGGTCCTTAGGCTTCACAGGCAAGTGCTTAACTGCTAAGCCATCTCTCCAGCCCTTAAGTTGGGATTTTCAAACCCCATCTTACCTCTCTGGGCAACAGTTCTGCCCTCTTCCCTTATGGGGCTTCTCAAACCCTCTCTTGCCTCCCTGGACAAAAGCTTCATCTTGCTTCCATCTCTTATGTTCTAGGCTTAAGCCCCCTTCTCTTCATCCTCTTAGAGCTTTAAAATGTAATGAAATCTTTCTGAACCTTATCCTCTGGTCCATGCATTTCATTCTTCAGATTCATAGAGCAAGGGTCCAGGCACACTCCCAATTATTGGTGCATTGGCACACAAGAAGTCCAAAATTCCTGTATTGCTTGTATACTCAGACACACACACACACACACACACACACACGCTCTCTCAGAATGTGGGCTCTACTTACACATACATGAATGTAGCCCACAGGTTTAGGGAGGGATTTGAGACCTGAGGACTGGTCTACGAGGACAAGCGATTCTCTGAGGTGTCAAGATCAAGTGAGGGTATCCTAGATTGTCTTCCATTTTGGGGGTAGACTGATGTGTAAACTGAGGCATGGCAGTTCAGACGAGGTGGGGCTGGCAGTATCCCAGAAGGCTGAGTCTGGGATTTGAGGCTTGGTTTTGGGGGCTCAGGATCAAAGACCAGTGACAGAGTCTGCGCAAGGGCAGGGGGGCTTTGGTGGGGGAAGGACTCACCTGGTAGGCCACTGCCCGGCAGGCGTCACAGTGCAAGTGAGCAGGCATGTGGGCTGAGTACTTCTCCTCGTCATCCAGCTGTGGGGCAGTAGCTGAGAGTAAGGACTGATCCCCAAGGCCTCCCAGGATAACTCTGGAACCCAAGAGCAGGAATAGTGGCAGCAGCAACTTCATGGCCTCTGGAATCATCTCATGGAGCTTGGGGTGCTGATGTGTGTGTGTGCGTGCGCACACTTGCTTATGCGTTACTTAGGCCAATGGGGAACTGACACCTTACCCTTCTTTCTCTCCCCTCCCCCAAGGCCCCAGAGAAACCACATGTGCTGTTTCTGTCACAGGACCCTGGCTCCAGGTGACTCAGCTCTAATTCACAGAAGGGAGATGGTGAGGCAAGGAGACGGGCTAGTGCTGGGCAAAGACATCTGGGAGCTGATGGGTCTTATATGCTGTGACTTGGCCAGTGGTAGGCATTGTGTTGATTACCTTGTGTAAGGAGATGGTTGGTTATAGTCATCTTTATTTATTTATTTATTTTTGTTATTTTGAGGTAGGGTTTCACTTTAGTCCAGGCTGACCTGGAATTCATTATGTTGTTTCATGCTGGCCTCAAACTCATAGTGATCCTCCCATCTCTCCCTCCCGAGTGAGTGCTGGGATTAAAGTTGTGCCCCACCATGCCCCACTATAGTCATTTTGATTCTGCCCAGAGGATATGAAGACTCAGAGAAGTAACAAATCCTCCAGCCAGAGAAGCCATACTGAGGATTGGCCCCCAAAGTTTACTGGCCACTGGACCCCAAGGGGGAATGTGGCCCTGGGTGTGGTTGCCAGCCTAGGGCATATCTACTGAGGCTGAGACCACTGCCTTATGTGAAAACACACATGGTTTCTTTTCCTGACCTTCAGGTCTTCTCCACCCAGGCCCAAACCAGGCGTGGAAGGGCATTGTGGAGAGTGTAAGAGGCAGCTGCAGGAAATCAAGTTCCATACACGAGTCATCATTTGGGCCACCATGATGCCATGGTCAGCCATTTATTGCACACCAGGATGAGGTGAAGTGCCCAGGTGGCCTCATGGCCCTCCATGCCATTGGAACCAATGTCTCTGGCAAAGGTTCCAGGAACTCTCTTTTCTAGTTAGCTTCCAGTACAGAACAAAGGACAGAGACTCCAAGGGATCTTGGCACACAGAGGCCTGGAACAAGAAAGTCATCCATCCTTGACCCTGACACTGTTTTGAATGGGAACTATCCTTCCCCAAATGCCCCACATCACGCAGTCCAGCAAGGCCCAGCCATTTTAGGCTCAAAACGGTATCCGGACTCCCACGCAGACCACCTCTCACCTCACAGAGGTCCTTCTTAGCACCCTCATCCTGCTTAGGCTCAGATCAGTTGGAGCACAGGCTTGGGGTCTTTCCTGTGCTGTGGCCAGCCTGCCCAGAAAACCAGACTCTCTCTGGTCATTGCTGCTACATCTATTCGTAGAGGAGCATGGAGAGTGAAACCTGCTAGAGCTCCAGGCCTTCCTCCCCCGTCCCCAACCCCGCTGTCTACCCTCACAGGGGCATCCTTTCTACCGTCAGTCCTAACATACCCTCCATCCACCCACAGGGCCCTTAAGGCTTCCTTGTGACATCAGCCCAATCATTCTCCCTCTTGTCATTTCTGGCGATTCATTACCTGTCCCCTTCCTGGGTGGAGGGGGCTGGGGCTAAAGGGAAGAAAGAGGAACTAAGTGGTGACATTGGGGACCACAACAATCCAAACCCACCTCACCCAAGTCCTCCCACCTCCAATTACTGGCTGACTGTCTAGAACTCCTCCCTATATGACCTCTCTCCATCCACCTCCAAAGCCTACAGCTCCTTTCCTCAGATGAAACCTGGCCCTAGGGCCACATTAATCACTTTCTCTTCCACAGCCTTCCAGGCCAGAGCTCAGCTCCCGTTCCAAAGAATAGATTTGATAGCTGGAGTCCTTCCCTTCCGTGTGAGCAGAGCCCACTGCTCAGCTCCGCATTGACTGGCTCCAGTGTTAGCGGAGGTACAAGCAGCTCACCGCCACAGGTAGCCCTGCCCCCTGCTGCACCCATTCTTGCTACCCTGGGAAACCTCTTCGGGGTGCTTCCTCTCTTTGACAAACTTGCTTGACTGCATACACACATACAAACACACCACACCCTGGGAATGCCTGGGAAAGGGATAAACACTTGTTGGTGGAGGAAATAACCCAGCCACTTCCTGACCTCCATCAACCCAGGTACCTTCTCCGCATATCACTTCCGGTCTGATAACTGGCTGGAACTGACCAAAGAGAATAAAAGAGGGGAGGGAAGAAAGGAGAGCGGGAGGGTGGGGAGGGGAGATCAGGAACCAGAACATCCAAGGCCGTCTTGGGGGTGGGTCCCAACTCCATAGGGCCTCACAAGGGGAACACAGAGCCCTTGCTGGGCTGGAGAGATCCGGAGCTGGAGGGCGGGGCGCAAAAGAGTAGGGGCGGGGCGGGGCTGGGGGTCCCGCTCACAGGCATGTAGTACGTCCCGTTGAGGGCACCCCCCTCGGGGGCCCAGGGAAGCTGGAGGCTGCCGAGGGGTGGCAGGTTGGGTGACGGCGGCAGTGACAAGGCTGGAACAGGCCCATAGGCCGGCGGGTAGAGACTGGGCCCCAGGGCCAACGGGGTGTAGGCGTGGCGGGGCGTCCCTGGGGACGAGGGTGGTAGCAGCACCTCCACATACTGCCCGCTTTCGGGATCGAAGAGCAGTCGCAGCCGTGGCTGCCGAGGTGCCTCCACGAAGTAGTACCGGCCGTTCTCTGGGTCCACGAGGACCTTCCCGGGCTGGGCGGCGCCGGGCAGCCTCCGCATCCCCTGGGCGGATACGGACGGGAGCCGGTCCGTGGGAGGTGCCGAGGCCGCTCGGGGCTGAGGCGCGGCGGCCCGGCCGGCCTGGGGGGTGGCAGTGGCAGGCTCTGGGGCTGCAGGGGGTGTCTCCAAATCGGGTGCTCTTCCTGGGCTCAAGTTGGGGCACGCTGGAGGGGATCCTGGGCGGGGTGGTCGAGACCCTGCTGGTCCTACAGGGGACCGCTGGGGTGAGGTACGAGCGCCGTCTAAAGGACTGCTCTGAGCCTTGTCGTCGGGGCCCGGGCGCTGGCCTTCGGCGACCCGGGTCTCTTGGTCATCTCGGCTAGGACCGCGCCCTCGGACTTGCGCGGTTTCGTGCGGCCGCCCGCTCAAGGCCAGGGCGCCCGGCAAGCGGATCTCGGTGCGCGCGAAGGGTTTCGCGGTGCTGTTCTCGGCCCTGCGCCGCGGGACTCCGCTGGGCTGCGGGGCGTCCCGGGGGACCGTGTGCCGCGTCGGCTCTGGGGACTCGTAGGGATGCGGCACGACCGGAAGAAAGTCCTTGAGGAAAACGGAAGTGTACTGAGCCGGGGCTGGGGGCCCGGCAGCCCGGACCTCTAGAGATTTGGATGGGTCTTCCCCTTCCCCGCCGGGGTCGGCGGGAGGTGCGGTGGGCCCCGAGCCCGGGCTTCCCATCGTGAAGCTTGGAGCGTACGTGGTCTTCACCATCTTGCGCACGTCTCGTGGCCGCGGGATGGCCACGCGCGGGCGTCCAGAAGCCGCTTCTGCCGAGCCCGAGGCTTCTGGGCGCGGGTGGTCGTCTAGGGTGCCCACCACTGGACTCCGGGTCGGCTCAGGTGCCTCCACCTCTGGCGACGGCTGACTTCCTCGAAATGTATTAAGGGCGTGCTCCCGTGTGGGCAGACTCGGCACCTCCGTTATTTCTGGAGTCCCGGGTGGAGACGGTGTAGGCGGCCCCAACTCCTGAGCTAGGCCGTTCAGAGCTTCGCGCGTGGACGCCACCGACGAGCCCAGCGCAACAGGACCCCATGTCTCTTGGGGCGACGGGCTCCGCGTTCCAGTAGGTCGATCTGGTGACTCCCATGGATGCGAGGCCGGCGGGGACCCGTCTCTACTCCGCCCCACAGCATCCCCACTTGTCGGATGTGGAGCCTCCCACGGGGTTGGAGCTCCGAGGGGTGGGCTCCACTGGGAAAGAGGTGTTGGAGAAGGGCTCCTCCTGCTGACAGCTTCCTCGACGGCCGCATTCCGGCTTCCCCACGCGGAGGATGCTTCCGGGAAGGACGGGCTACTCACCCTCCAAACCGTTCTATCCCGCCGGGAAGGGTTCTCGGGGAGTGGGCAGCGTGGACCCCGCACGGTCCCGTTTGGAGCCTGCCATAACGAGGATGGGCTTTTCGGTCTCACAGCCCTGTTCGGAGGCACCCAGGGTGCTCGAGACTGAACGGGTGGACTCCGTGTCCTCGGGACGTTTGGATCCGGTGTCTCACGAGGGCACGAAGACTTGGGCTCCTGGTTGCGCGCTTCTTGTATTTTCTCTTCTGACTGTAGAAAGATGCTGGAGCTAACCGGGCCCAGCTGCTCGGTCCCTGGCGCAGGCTTGTCTCGCCGAATAGCGCGTTCGCGGAGGCTGGGCCACGGTTTCGGGGCTCTGGCGGAGGCCGAACTCTGGTGCGCACGCGGTGGCCGAGACCTAGCCTCTTCCAGGACCACGCGAGTGCTGCGTGCGGTTTCCTGAGCCGTAGGTTCTGTCCTCCCTGTGGGCCTAAAAGTGACATTGTTCGGGGCTGGGACCGTGGGGCCCAGTTTTTTAGCCAGCGCCGTTTGCACGATGCCCGCGGCGGCCTGCAAGCGGCCCAGCGACTCATCCAGGGAGCCCGTGCGCAGAAGCAGTCGGGGGCGCGGCGCATCTGTCTGCGAGGGACTCCGGGGCCGGGGACGCAGCTCGATTTGACGCTTCGGTACCGTCCGGGACCTAACGGGCGCGGCGCTTTCCTCCAGGGCCACCTCCACACACTCGAACTGCGCAGAGGCCGCAGGGCTCGGTCCGCGGGGCCGCAGCTCCAGGTAGGTGGCCCAGCGGGAGTCCCCATCGGAGGCTGGGGGCGGCAGTGGGGCAGGGACGGGAGAGACCGGTCCCTGCAGCGCTGGGCTGCTTACGACAGGCGCGGTGAGCTGCTGCACTTCGCCATCCTCCGCGTCCGAGTGGCTGAGCAGAGGCCCGGTGCTGAAGATGACTTCCATCTCCCCCGACGGCAGCATGCGCAGCTGGGGCGGCGGCGGGCCGGAGCCCGGGCCTCGCGGGAAACCCGAGCCGGTGCAGTGCTGCTGGCGGCTATTCTGGGCGCTGACGGACAGGAGAGGCTGCGCGCCCACCCCCCGCCCAGGGGCCACCCAGAGCCAATTCACCCGGCCTTGTGTGTCCGGCCCAACGTCCGGGGGCCCCGGAGAACCCGGCGCGGTGTGGTAGGAGCCGGACGAACCCGAGGAGTCCTGACGCTGCGCGGGGGCCGCAGGCAACAGCTCTCCAGGCACTGCTGGCGGGGCGAGCGTGGTCAACATGGTGGGCCGACACCTTGCACTACCTCCCTCGCAGTGCCTCCGCGGGTGGCGCCGGCACTGTCCCCGCCCCGCCTGAGGATGCCATGGGGTCAGAGCGCCTTAAAGTGCCCGCAGCCACTCCCGAGCCAGCCGCATTGGCAGCAGGAGATCTGAGTCCTGGGCCTCACCCACTGAAGCCCCCATGTACTTTTCCAACACTGGCGGAGTGCCTGGAGTGGGCCGCCGGGCTTTAACTGGCAGGTGAGAGGACGGCAGACCCAGCTTGGCAAACTGGAGCCAGCAGCTTAGGTGGGGGGGGGGGTCAAGGTTCAGGGTGAGTCAGGAAACTCAGGTTTGCAATTATCAGCTTCCACTCAGCATCACCGTCAAGCAGCCTTCCCTAGTGGCTTGCTTAGCTGTGTCCTTGCCCATTTCTCTCTCACACACCTTCTCTGAGGTGAGAAGCATCATTAGAGGACTTCCCTCACTCCAAATATTGTGCTTAGCCATCAGGAAGATGCTGGCCAGACCTACTGCCCTTAGGCCTGGGTGGACAGCTTTAGCTAGTTTTGACAAACTACTTTAGTACTCAGAATAAACCTTGGAGACAGACCAACCTTTGTAGGATCCTCCCTTCAAGCCCCAGACCCACACAGCCTTCATTCCTGCCCTAGGGACAGGGGCAGGTGGAGAAGCAGCCACCACCTGTTATCTCATGACAATGGACACCACTTGCCCTTAAATTTCTGGCTTCAAGGCCCTGCTATGACTCAGGCCCCTACTGGCCCTGAAGCAAGGGCACTGGCCCCTCCTTTGCACTCAACCCTCACAGTCCCAGCAGAGGCCGCCTTTGCCAAATCTGACAGCCTCATAGTTACTCTGCCTGGGTGACCCATGATTATGTAGGGCTTGCTCAGTGGTGGTTTCTGAAACGAGTTAGCTTGTTCATCCATCTGTTCCTGCCGGAGCAAGTTGAGCAAGCTGCTGTGGCCCCTTGTTTCCCTACTTTAGATATAGCTAGGAAGGCCAGCCTGGGCTACAGAGTGAGTTCCAGGTCAGCGTGGGCTAGGGTGAGACCCTGCCTCAAAATTAAAAATATATAGACATAGTTTTGTTATTTTCCTTCATATTTGTGAAGATTTCTGTTTGGGGAAAGTGAAGAAGGTACAAATATGAATTTCTCAGCTTCACTGTGGTCCTGCAACTGTCTGTGAAGTCTCTGGCCTGGGCTCTTACACACACATGTAGAACAGAGCCAGTCCTGCCTACAGTCAACCTGAGAGTTAAATTTATCTGAGTCCAGTGGGATGTTACTGGGGTAACCAGAGCTGTTGTATAGGAAAGGACTAAGCACCAAAAGCTAGACCACAGGACCCAGCTCCTCTCTCACTCCCATGGAACCTATCAACTTCCCAAGGGAGGGAGGGAAGCCGTTGGATCTGAAAGCATCCCTTGAGCTCAGAAGTAGCCAGGCAAAGATGGTCCAAGGCTTGTCCCTCATCTAGTCCCCTGTGACTTCTCTACAGGCAGAAGTGACTGCTCAAGGCCTGGAGAGGTGAGGGGTACCCATAGGTATGGAAGGACAGGATGGGAGTCCCCAGAGCAGAGAAAGCACAAGTTGGGCATTATTGCCAGCAAACAAGAAAGCAACCATTATTTTATTTTTCCCTGGATGGATGGTGGCTGCGGGCCCGCCGCGATCCCAAGGCTTTCTTATGCTTCTGGTCCAACACCTGGGCCATGTAGTTCTCCTGCTGCTTCTGGATCCGGAAGTCAGACATGTGATTCCTGCAATGGAGCTGGCTGGTGGTAGGCTGTATGGCCCTGGTTAGGGGCCAGAAGTTAGGCTCCCCACTTGTCACCAACCCCCAGCCTGGCCCAGCCCCTCACCTGAAGGTCTGTTTCTGCTGGCTGATAACATGCTGCAACTCCTTAATCTCATTCTCTTTACCATTAAGTATATCTTCTTGCTTTATAATGTGAGACTCAATTTCTGTGAGGGAGAGAAGCAGGGAGAAGGGGAGGTTCCCATCCCTCGGCCCACCCCTAGATAAGTTCCTCCCTTGTGGAGCTTTACAGAACTTGGCTCTCCCCGCCCTGGGGCTCATGAACAGTTACCAGTATCTTAGTATGAATGATTTTATTTTTTAAATATTTTATTTATTTGAGAAAGAAACACACATACACACAGAAACAGACAGAATGAATGGGCACATCACTGCAAACAAATTCCAGATACATGTGCCACCTTGTGCATCTGGCTTATGTGGGTCCTTGGGAATTGAACCTTGGTCCTTTGGCTTTGCAGGCAACTGCTTTTACCTCTAAGCCATCTCACCAGCCCTGAATGATTTTATTTTTACAGTACTGGGTATTGAACTCAGGGCTTTGCATGTTAGGCAAGTACTCTACCACTGAGCTACATCCCCAGCCCTAGTTTTACTCACTTTGAGACTAAGTTGCCCATCTTGCCATAATCTCATTCTGTAGTCCAGAAAGATCTTGAAAAAAGTTCGAGATAGGGACTCATTGTTGCCCAGGCTGATCTTCAATTTACTATGTAGTGGCCTCTACACTATGTGGCCTCAAACTCAGTTACCCTCCTACCTCTTCCTCCTGAGTCCTGGGACCTAAAGTGTGGGACACCATGCCCGGCTCAAGAGACCTTTTTTTTTTTTTTTTCAAGGTAGGTTCTCACTCTAGCTCAGGCTGACCTGGAATTCACTATGTTGTCTCAGGATGGCCTCGAGCTCACAGTGATCCTCCTACCTCTGCCTCCCAAGTGCTGGGATTAAAGGCACGCACCACCATGCCCGGCTACGAGACTTTGAATTTTTGAGTTCAACTTTCTCCTGAGTAGCTGAGATTATAGGTGTGTGCCACCAAACCCAGCCTTATTAGTTACAGGTCATAGAAGTGAAGTCTCATGTGTCAGCGACCTTACCACTCGATTCCAGGCTGAGGAGATGGCTGAGTTGATAAAGCACTTGGAGCACAAGCATGTGGTTCTGAACTCTGATTCCCAGCACCTATTTAAATGCCATTTGAGTGTGGCAGTGTGCTTGTAATCCTAGTGACTAGAAGGCAGGGATGGGGTCCCCAGAGCAAGCTTGCTAGCTAGACTAGCCTAAACGGTAAGCTCTACCTTCGTGATAAAGGTGGAGAGTGGCTGAGGAAGATCCCAGATGTCAATCTCTGGTCTTCACATGTATGCATGCATACACATATGTATACATGTACATGCATACCTGCACAAGTGCACCCACATAATACACTTAAAAAAAACTCTGAACCTCACCCAGGTGAGATCATGCAAAGTTTCCTAGAAAGAAGCAGGTGGTCCTGCCCAATGAGAGGAGGAGGAATTGCTCCTGCCCTCAACTTCTGCGGATCTTTGCAGATGGCACGTCACGGCCCCTTGGTCTAGAAGTTATAACCACTCTCAGTACTTCTATCCCCCTCCCTGTTCTTTTCTCCAATTAAGATGTAAGTTCCACAAGAATAGGAACTTTTGTCTTAACCAGTATTTAAAAAAATTTTTTAAAATAATTTTTATTTATTTGAGACAGAGAGAGAGAAAAAGAGAATGAGAATGAGCACGCCAGGGCCTGTAGCCACTGCAAATGAACTCCAGACGTGTGCACCCCCTTGTGCATCTGCCTTATGTGGGACCTGCAGAATTGAACCGTGGTCCTTAGACTTGGCGGGCATGTGCCTTAACCACTAAACCATCTCTCCAGCCCTTAACCAATATTTCAATCCTAAGACCTAAAACAGTATCTAGTACATAGTAGGTACATAGTATATGTATTTGTGGAATGGATCAAGATATCCCCTATAAGCTTAGGAAACAACATCTTAGTCCACCAGACATACTGAGGACAGATCAAATACCCAGCCCTGTGGTATATGATGAGGTTCCTGACCAACAGTCAGCTTCTTAAGGGACAGTTAAGACTCAGGATTGAAGCCGAGCATGGTGGCACATTTGGAAGGCAGAGGTAGGACAACTGCTGTGAGTTCAAAGCACGCCTAGGACTACAGAGTGAATGCCAGGTCAGCCTTGGCTACAGAGAGACCCTACCTCAAAAAACCAAAAATAAATAAATAAATAAAGTAATAGGGCTGAAGAAATGGCTTAGTGGCTAAGGCATTTGCCTACAAAGCCAAAGGTCCTAAGTTCAATTCCCCAAGACCCACATAAGGCAGATGCACAAGGGGGCACATGAGTCGAGTTCATTTGCTGTGGCTGGAGGCCCTGGTGTACCCATTCTCTCTCTAGCTGCCTCTTTCTCTCTCTCAAATAAATAAATTTTTTTAAAAAAAGGCTCAGAATTGATGGCTGGGGCACAGCTAAGCAATAAAACACTTGCCTATAGGGCTGGAGAGGTGGCTCTGTGGTTATAGGTGCTTGCAAAGCCCGAGATCAGTCAGTTTCAATTCCCTAGTACCCATGTAAAGCCAGACACATAAGTGGTGCATAGGTCTGGAGTGTATTTGTAGCTGCAAGAGGCCCTCGTGTGCCCATACATACATACATACATACACACACACACACACACACACACACACACACTATATGCAAATAATTTTTTTTTCAAAGTAGGGTCTCGTTCTAGCCCAGGCTGACCTGGAATTCACTATGTAATCTCAGGCTGACCTCGAAATCACAGTGATCCCCCTACCTCTGCCACTTTAGTACAGGGACTAAAGGCATGTGCCACCATGCCTGGCCAAATAAAAATACATTTTAAATATATATATATATATAAATAAATAAATATAATTTTTGGTTTTGCGAGGTAGGGTCTCACTCTGGTCCAGGCTGACCTGGAATTAACTATGAGTCTCAGGGTGGCCTCGAACTCTCAGTGATCCTCCTACCTCTGCCTCCTGAGTGCTGGGATTAAAGGCGTGCGCCACCATGCCCGGCAAAATATTTTTTGGCCAGGCGTGGGGGTGCATGCCTTTAATCTCAGCACTCGGGAGGCAGAGGTAGGAAGATCACCATGAGTTCGAGGCCACCCTGAGATGACATAGTTTATTCAACATCAGCCTGGACCAGAGTGAGACCCTGCCTTGAAAAACAAAACAAAACAAAACAAAACAAAACAAAAAAACGGAAAAAAGGGGAGGGGCTGGGCGTGGTGGCATTCACCTTTAATCCCAGCACTCAGAAGACAGAGGTAGGAGGATCACTGAGAGTTCAAGGCTACCCTGAGACTACATAGTGAATTCCAGGTCAGCCTAAGCTACAGTGAGACCCTACCTCGAAAAAAAAACAATATATATATATTTATTTGAGAGAGAAAGAGGCAGAAAAAGAGAGAGAAAAAATGCAACTAATGACTGAAGATGAACTTCAGACACCTGTGCCATCTTGTGCATCTGGATTATGTGGGTCCTGAGGAATTGAACCTGGGTCCTTAGGCTTTGCAGGCATGTACCTTAACTGCTAAACCATTTCTCTAGCCCCGAATTAAAAAAATATACATATATGTGTGTGTATATATATATTTGTTTGTTTGTTTTTTGAGGTAGGGTCTCACTCTAGCCCAGGCTGACCTGGAATTCATTCTGTATTCTCAGGGCGCCCTCAAACTCATGGCGATCCTCCTACCTCTGCCTCCCGATGGGATTAAATGCTGGGATTAAAGGTGTGTACCACCACACCTGGCATAAAAATATTTTTTAAGGCCTGGAGAGATTGCTCATAAAGGTGTTTGCCCACAAGGCCTAAGGACCCAGGTTCGATTCCCTAGTATCATGTAAAACTAGATGCACAATGTGGTGCATGCATCTGGAGTTTGTTTGGAGTGGCTAGAGGCCCTGGTGGGCCCATTCTCTCTGTCTGCTTCTTTCTCTCTCAAATAAGTAGATTTAAAAAAAATTTTTTTTTAAATAAAAATATATGTGGGCCATGGTAGCACACACCTTTAATCAAGAGGCAGAAGTAGGAGGATCTGTGAATTTGAGGCCAGTCTGAGACTGGTCAGCCTGGGTTAGATCAAACCCCTCCCACAAAAAAACAAAACCAAAAAACAAGCTGGAAGGCGGAGCATGGTGGTGCACACTTTTAATCCCAGCACTCTGGAGGCAGAGGTAGGTAGATAGCCATGAGTTTGAAGCCATCTTGAGACTACATAGTGAATTCCAGGTCAGCCTGAGCTATAGTGAGACCCTAAACAAAAACAAAACAAACAAAAACATTAAACCTGGTGTGTTAGTACATGCCTTTAATCCCTGTACTCAAGAGGCAGAGGTAGGAGGATCACTGTGAGATTGAGGCCATCCTGAGGTGAAGTCCAGGTGAGCCTGAGCCAGAGCAAGACCCTTCTTGAAAAAACTGAAAAACAACAACAACAACAACAGTCTAGAGGTGGCTCAGCAGTTACAAGTGCTAGCTTGAAGCTGGGTGTGGTGGCGCAGACCTTTAGTCTCAGTTAAAAAAAAAAGTGCTTGTTTGAAAAAAACTGATGGTTAGGGTTCATATCCCCAGTACCCAAGTAAAGCCAGATGCACTAAGTGGTACATGGAAGTCATTTGTAGTGTCAGTAGTCTCTGGGGTGCCCATTCTCTTTCTCACACGCACTTTCTCTCTCTCTCTCTCTCCCCCCTCTCAAATAAATATATAAAAAAACAAAACACAACAGAAGCCAGGTGTGGTGGCACATGCCTTTAATTCCAGCACTGGGGGGGCTGAGGTTGGAGGATTGCTGTGAGTTTGAGGCCACCTTGAGAATACAAAGTGAATTCCAGGTCAGCCTGGTTTAAAGGAAGACCCTACCTTGAAAAAACAAAACAGGGCTGGAGAGATGGCCTAGCGGTTAAGGCATTTGCCTGCAAAGCCAGAGGATCCCGGTTCGACTCTCCAGGACCCATGTAAGCTAGAAGCACAAGGTGGCGCATGCATCTGGAGTTTGTGTGCAGTGGCTGGAGGCCCTGGTGTGCCCATTCTCTCTCCCCCCCCCGCCTTTCTCTCAAATAATAAATAGAATAAAAAGAAATTTTAAAAAAAGGGAAAAAAGAAAAAAAACAGACAACAGACAAACACCACCACCACCACCACCAACAACAACAACAAAAAAGCCACAACAGGGCTGGAGAGATGGCTTAGTGGCTAAAGGCACTTGGCTTTGTTTGTAAAGCCTTTTAGCCAGAGTTCAGTCCCTCAGTTCCCATATAAATCCAGATGCACAAAGCACACTTTGCCTGTTTGTTTTTTTAAGACTTTTTTTTTCATTTTTATTATTTATTTTTGTGTATGTGCATATGTATGGGTGTACACTTTCCACAGGGTGCAAGAGGAGGTTACAGAACCACTTCCATGTGTTTCTCCTCTTATTTTTTAAAAGATTAAAAAAACTTATTTACTTAGGGGGGGGTAGAGAATGGGCGTGTCAGGGCTTTCAGCTGATGCAAACGAACTCCAGATGCACACGCTACCTTGTGCATCTGGCCTGTGTGCGTCCTGAGGAATTGAACTTGGGTCCTTTGGCTTTGCAGGCAAGCGAATTAACTGCTAAGCCATCTCTCCAGCCCTGTTTCTCCTCTTTTGAGATAGGGTCTCTTGCTGCTGCTGCTTGTGGCTTTATGTGAGTTCTGAAGAAGACTTTAATGATGGTTGGCAGGCTTGCAAGCAGCTTGAATTGTGTTTGTTTTGAAATGGTCTCATGAGGGGCTAGGGTGATGACTCAGTGGTTAAAAGTGCTGGCTTGGGGTTCAATTCCCCAGCACCCACATAAAGCCTGATGCAAAAAAAGTGGTGCATCTGATGTTCCCATTCCATTTGCAGTGGCAAGACACTCTGGCATCCCCATATACATACACACATGCAAATAAATTAAATAAAAATAAAAACTTGTTTGAGTAGGGTGTGGTGGTGCACGCCTCTAATCCCAGCACAGGGGAGGCAGAAGTAGGAGGAGTGCAGTGAGTTTGAGGCCACCCTGAGACTACATAGTGAATTCCAGGTCAGCCTGGGCTAGAGTGAGACCCTACCAAAAAAATAAATAAATAAGTAAACAAATAAATAAAAACTTATTTGAAGCTGGGCATGGTGGCACATGCCGTTAATCCCAGAATTTGGGAGGCAGAGGTAGGAGGATCACCTTGAGTTCAAGGCCACCATGAGACTACATAGTGAATTCCAGGTCAGCCTGGGCTAGAGCGAGACCCTACCTTGAAAAAACAAACAAACAAGCAAACAAACAAACAAACAAAAAAAGAAAACCTTGTTTGAAACATTCTCATGGAGCCTAAGCTGGCCTTAAACTATGCAGCCAAGGATGACCCTGAACTCCTGACTCCTTGTCCTCCTACCTGCACCTTCTAAATGCTAAGATTATAGGTGTATTCCATGACACCTGGCATCTAGATTTTTTTTGTTTTTAAAGATCTAGCAATCTTGGGCTCCCATTCCCACAGGAGAGGGAGGCATGGCTCTTGTCACCCCATTCCCCACTTGCTCTACTGAGTCTCTGACTCTGAGACAAAGGGTTAGCTTTCCAGTAGAACTGTGCTTGCTTCTCTCCCTGCACAGCTTAAGAGTAGAGTTAACTATTTCTAACACTTATCAAAAATGGGAAAAGGAAGCCGGGCATGGTGGCGCACGCCTTTAATCCCAGCACTAAAGGGGGCAGAGGTAGGAGGATCGCCATGGGTTCAAGGCCACCCTGAGAGTACATAGTGAGTTCCAGGTCAGCCTGAGCTAGAGTGAGACCCTACCTTAAAAAAAAAAAAAAAAAAAAAAAAAAAAAAAAAAAAAAAGGGAAAAGGGCTGAAGAGATGGATTAGCAGTTAAGGTGCTTGCCTGAGAAGCCTAAAAACTCATGTTCAACTCTCCAGATCCCATGGGTAAGCCAGACGCACAAAGGTGAGGCAAGCACAGGTGGCACAAGCATCTGGAGTTCAATTGCAGTGGCTGAAGCCCTTGGCATGCCAATTCTCTCTCACGTGCGCATGCACGCTATCTCTAAAATAAAGATTTTTTAAAAATGGGAAAAACAGGGCTGGAGAGATGGCTTAGCGGTTAAGGCGCTTGTCTGTGAAGCCTAAGAACTCATGTTCAAATCTCCAGGTCCCACATAGCCAAACACACAGTGATGCAAATGTGCAATGTCACTCATGTGCAGAAGGGGGAGCATACATCTGGAGTTTGTTCGCAGCAGGCTGAAGGTCCTGGCGCATCCATTCATTCTCTCCCTCTCTCTCTCTGCCTCTTTGTCTCTCAAAAAAAAAAAAAAAAAATAAAAATGAGAAAAACAAAAAGTGGACTAAGAAGGTTGTATGTTTCAAGAAAAATGGGAGCGAGCCCGTTCTTTTTATGGCTGTGAAGAATATTGCACAACGACTGCTTCCCTCATCTCCGTGTCCTGCCTGGTCCCTGAAGGCTTCTGCGAAGGTGAGGCCCTCCTGGGCTTCCCTGTATCCTCAGCCGGGGGTAGAAGTTGGGGTAAAACCCTGCTTTTGACACAGGCACTGGGCTGTTAGGAAAGAGCCCATGTATGTTAGCTTGGGATGCAACACGGGCCTCCCGCCTACCATTGCACTTGGTGATGAGCTGGTCCTTCTTGCTGCACTCCTGCAGGACTCTGTTCTTGACACTGGAGAGCCTGGTGGGAGGAGACGAGAGGGGGGACAGGCAAGAGGCAGATGAGACCTGCAACCTCATGCACTCTCCCGAGACCCACTCATGCTTATTTCTTTCCTTTTCCCTCTCTCTCCAGAGGCTCACGTAGCCCAGGCTGGCCTGAGAGCTGGGGTTAAAGGCATGGGCCACCATGCCTACCCGGCTCACTCACGCTCTTTGAAAGGCCAGCTTCTCCTTCTCCAGCTGCTTGGACAGCACCTCCACCTCTCCAAGGGCAAACTGCAACTTCTCCTCTTCCTTGGCCAGGAGGAGCTTGGTTTTGGCATGAGCAGCTTTCTCTTCCTGCAGGGCAACAGTAGTTACCTCTTTACCTTATCCTCCTCGTCTCCATCAACTAGTGCCCTTCCTCAGAGGAATACACAGAAGTCAGGGTGCCAGAAGATTCTCACCTCAACACAGAGGCTGGAGGTTCTCAGTGACTCTGCCCAGCCACCGGGATCTTGGGAAATGGGGGACAATTAGGAGCCTGCAGAGCCCATCACTTACCACCAGTTTCTTCTCCACTTCTTGGAATTCTTCTTTACTGACAAAGTTTTCATCCTGGAGAATCATCTGTAACAAAGCCTGGCTCAGGGACAGGTTGGGGCTGGGGTGGGAGGGTGCCCTCTAAGGACCAGGACAGAGGATGGACAATGGGCTGATGACCTAGGATTTGACAGCCTGAGAAGGGAGAGTTCAGTTCCAAAGACTCACTGAGGCCCAGTTCTAAGCCCTGTCTGTAAGGAGCAGCCAGGCTCATGATGTCAGAACTGCTTTTGGAGAAGGTGACTTTAGTCCTGAGACCTGACTGCTAAAGAGAACTGGGCAGCAGAGAGGTAGAGAGAAAAATGTTCTAGATGGTTGGAACACACATGCCAAGGCCAGCTGTCAAGAGAAAGATCTGAGTACCCTCAGAGAACTGAAGGTACCTCAGTACTTACAGCAGCATACATTTTGTTGCAATAGGGAGCTAACAAAGCATATTTCTCACATCCCCACTCCCATATCCAACTTCTCAGAAGAGAATGGTCTAAGAATCACTAGTGTGAGAAACAGATGTTAAGTCAGGTTTGAAATTAATTAATTAATTAATTTGAGAAAGAGGGGGAGAGAGAGAGAGAGAGACAGAATGGGCATGCCAGGGCCTCTAGCAAATGAAGTCCAGATGCATGTGCCACCATGTGCATCTGGCTTACGTGGGACCTGGAGAATTGAACCGGGTCCTCAGGCTTCACAGGAATGTGCCTTAACTGCTAAGCCATCTCTCCAGCCTGAAATTAATTTATTTATAAGAGAGACAGGGGCGGATAGAATGGAAGAGCCAAAGGAAGGGTATGACCTCTTACAATGCAACTGCTCAGACAGAAACTGGCCTCGATATCCATGACCTTGCAGTGCCTAGCAATACCTTCGCAAAACCCTCAAAATAGAAGAAAAAGATGATGACATCAAATTAAAAGAGAGACTAATGGAGAGAGGGAAGGGATATGATGGAGACTTGAGTTTTAAAGTGGAATGGGGGGAGGGAAGGGAAATATCAGGTGGGTTTTTTTTTGTATGTAAGTATAAAAGTCAATAAAAAATAATAATTAAAAAAAAAAAGAGAGAGAGACAGAATTCAGGCCTGCCAGGGCCTCCTGCCACTGCAACTCTGGATGCATATGCCACTTTGTACATTTGGCTTTATGTGGTTACTAGGGAATTGAAACTAGGTCCATAGGCTTTGCAAACTATAATCAAACTTAGGTCTTGGCTTTGCAAACTAGCATTTAACCTCTGAGCCATCTCCCCAACCCCAGTCTTTTTTAAAAATAATTTTTGTTTATTTTTATTTATTTATTAGCAATAGTCAGACACAGAGAGAAAGAGGCTGAGAGAAAGAGAGAGAGAGAGAGAGAATGGGTGCACCAGGGCCTCTAGCCACTGCAAACGAACTCCAGATGCATGCGCCACCTTGTGCATCTGTCTTATGTGGGTACTGGGGAATTGAGCCTTGAAACGGATCCTTTGGCTTCACAGGTCTTAACTGCTAAGCCATCTCTCCAGCCCATTGTTTTTTTTTTAAAGTTTTATTTATTTATTTGAGAGAGTCAAAGAGAGAGAATGGGCGTCCCAGGGCCTCCAGCCACTGCAAATGAACTCCAGACGCATGTGCCCCCTTGTGCATCTGTCTAACATGGGTCCTGGATTATTGAACCTGGGTCCTTTGGCTTTCCAGGCAAATGCCTTAGCCACTAAGCCATCCCTCCAGCCCTTTTTGTCGTTTTTTCAAGGTAGAGTTTTACTCTGGCCCAGGCTGACCTGGAGTGGCCTTGAACTCACAGCAATCCTCCTACCTTTGTCTCCCAAGTGCTGGGATTAAAGGCATGTGCCACCACACCTGGCTGTTTTTTTTTTCCCCAGTCTTATTTTTTGAGATGAAGACACAGTTTAACATTGTTACCAAGATAGAAAAACAAAAACCGGCTGGAGAGTTGGCTTAGCAGTTAAACACTTGCCTGTGAAGCCAAAGGACCCTGGTTCGAGGCTCGATTCTCTAGGACCCACATAAACTAGATGCACAAGGGGATGCATGCATCTGGAGTTCATTTGCAGTGGCTGGAGGCTCTGGTGCTCCCACTCACTCTCTCTCTACCTGCCTATTTCTGTTTCTCTCTTTCAAATAAAAATAAATAAATATTAAAAAAAGAAAAACAAAAACCATGAAGTTCTGCTAGTTGGCTTTGGAGGTAAACTATGATCCTATATTTGGCAAGCGATTAGCTGGAGTGTGAAACAACAAAAACAAATGGACACAGGGTTAGAGGCCCTTAAACCAATGTGGTGAAGGGTCGTTTGTCCTTACTGCATTCAACATGGCTCTGCATTTGACTCAGCAGGGGTGAGGCTTAAGAGAAGGGATAGATAACCTGTTTCCTCTGCAAAAAGGGGGAGGGTAAGAGCTTGGGAATTCAGTGAAGTTATCCTCACTAGAAATGGAGAAACTGAGGGCTGGAGAAGCAGCTTAGCAGTTAAGGTGCTGGCCTGTGAAGCCTAAGGATATAGGTTTGATTCCCCAGGACCCAGGTAAGCCAGATGAATACAGTGAGACATGAATCTGGAGTTCATTTGCAGTGGCTCATAAATAAATAAACAAAAAAGGGGCTGGAGGGATTGCTTAATGGTTGGGGCATTTGCCTGCAAAGTCAAAGGACCCAGGTTCAATTCCCCAGGACCCATGTTAGCCAGATGCACAAGGAGGCGCATGCATCTGGAGTTTGTTTGCAGTGGCTGGAGGCCCTGGCGTGCCATTCCTCTTTCTTTCTTTCTTTCTTTCTTTCTTCTTTCTTCTTTTCTTTTCTTTTCTTTCTTTCTTTCTTTCTTTCTTTCTTTCTTTCTTTCTTTCTCTCTTTCTCTCTTTCTCTCTTTCTCTCTGTCTCAAATAAATAAATTAAAACTTTAAAATAAAATATTTTAGCCAGGTGTGGTGGCACAAGCCTTTAATCCCAGCACTTGGGAAGCAGAGGTAGGAAGATTGCTGTAAATTCAAGGCCACCATGAAACTACATAGTAAATTCCAGGTGAGCCTGGACTACAGCAACACCCTACCTTGAAAAACCAAAAGAAAAAAAGTTTTTTTTTTTAAATGAAGAAACTGGGGGCTGGAGAGAAGGCTTAGTGGTTAAGGCGTTTGCCTGCAAAGCCAAAGGTTCCTGGTCCGATTTTCCAGGACCCATGTAAGCCAGATGCACAAGGGGCGCATGCATATGGAGTTCATTTGGGGTGGCTGGAGGCCTTGGAGCGCCCATTCTCTCCCTCTATCTCTCTCTGTCTCTTTCTCGTTCTCAAATAAATTAAAAAAATATTTTTTTCAAATGAAGAAACTGGGCCTAGAGAAATGGCTTTGTGGTTAAGGGACTTTCCTGCAAAGCCAAAGGACCACAGTTCGATTCCCCAGGACCCACGTAAGCCAGATGCACAGGGTGGCACATACACCTGGAGTTCGTTTGCAGCGGCTGGAGGCCCTGGTGTGGCCATTCTCTCTCGCTCTCAAATAAATAAATAAATAAATAAATAAATAAAAAATAAATAAATAAATAAATTTCGTAAAGTGAAGAAACTGAGCCAGGCGTGGTGGTACACGCCTTTAATCCCAGCACTCGGGAGGCAGAGGTAGGTAGGAGGATCACCATTGAGTTCTAGGCCACCCTGAGAACAGAGTGAATTCCAGGTCAGCCTGGGCTAGAGTGAAACCTACTTCGAAAAACCAAAAAAAGAAGCAACTGAGACTCAGTAAATACCTACTAGGCCCTTCCACAACCAGGCCGAGCGCAAGGTCCCGCTCCTCCCGGCTCCGCCCGCCGGCGCCCTCCCCGCGCGTCTTAGCCACGCCTCTGGAATCAAGCAGGTCCCGCCCCACCGATGACGTGCCAGGGCCGCCTCTCCCGGAGCTCGTTCGGCTGCTTACCACGTTCCTCAACTGGTGGATCAGTTCTTCCTGAGATTCAATCACGTCACGCAGTTGATCGAAGGCGAGACATACGGATCCTGGGCTCTCTTGCGACCACCCCAGGGGCGTCGCCATCTTTCGCCCCCGCCAGCTGGTTGGAAATGGCTGCTGCGCAGGTACCTCTCGTCAACCACCAATGAGAATGCGACGCCACAGAGCGCCCTAAGCAACCGGGGGCGGGGACTGCCCGGTTAGGGACACGCCTCTTAAAGCAGCCGCCTGTGGTTGAGGGTTGTCGTTCAAGTGGGTAGACCCCCCTCACTAACATTTGCCTAATAGGAGAAACACTGGGTTTCATCCCCAGCAACGCAAACAAATGAGTTGGGTGTGGTGGCTCAGGTCTGCAACATGTAAGGCTGGAGGATTGCGAGCTTAAGGCTAGATTGGCCAACATAGCGAAACCCTGAACCAATCAATGGGACTTTTTTTTCTTTCTTTCCTTCCTTCCCTTCCCCTCCCCTCCCTCCCTCCTTTCTTCCTTTCTTCGCTTCCTCTTCCTTCCTTTCTTCGCTTCCTCTTCCTTCCAACCTTCTTTCCTTTCTTCCTTCCTGCTTTCTCTCTCTCCCTTTCTCTTTCCTTCCTTCCTTCTTTCTTTCTTTTTTTTTCTTTCTTTCTTTCTTCTTTGTCTCTTTCTTCTTCTTCCCCTTCTTTCCCACCTCCCTTCCTTCTTTTTTCTTCTTTCTTTCTTTCTTTCTTTCTTTCTTTCTTTCTTTCTTTCTTTCTTTTTTTTTTTTTTTTTTTTTTTTTTGGTTTTTCGAGGTAGGGTCTCACTCTGGTCCAGGCTGACCTGGAATTAACTATGTAGTCTCAGGGTGGCCTCGAACTCTCGGCAATCCTCCTACCTCTGCCTCCCGAGTGCTGGGATTAAAGGCGTGCGCCACCACGCCCGGCTTCTTTCTTTCTTCTTTGTCTCTCTCTTTCTTCTTCTTCCCCTTCTTTCCCACCTCCCTTCCTTCTTTTTTCTCTTTCTTTCTTTTTCTTTGTTTCTTTGTTTCTTTGTTTCTTTGTTTCTTTGTTTCTTTCTTTCTTTCTTTCTTTCTTTTTTCTTTTTTTTCGAAGTAGGGTCTCACTCTGGTCCAGGCTGAGGTGGAATTCACTATGTAGTCTCAGAGTGGCCTACAACTCATGGCGATGCTCCTACCTCTGCCTCCTGAGTGCTGGGATTAAAGGCGTGCACCACCATGTCCCATTTCATTTTATTTTTTCATTTTATTTATTTATTTGAGAGAGAGACAGATAGACAATGTTGGCCAGGGCTTCTAGCCACCAAAACTGAACTCCAGACATATGTGCTACCTTTAGGCTTTGCAGGCAAGTGCCTTAACTGCTAAGCCATCTCTGCCGCCCTCTGGCTTTTTTTTTTTTTTTTTTTTTTTTTTTTTTTTGGTTCTTTTGAGGTAGTGTCTCAGCCCAGGCTGGCCTAGAATTCACTATGTAGTCTCAGGCTGGCTTTGAACTCACAGCGATCCACCTACCTCTACCTCTGCTTCCCAAGTGCTGGGATTAAAGGTATGAATAACCACACTTGTCTTCTTTTTTGCCTTTTGTTTTTGTTTTTCAAGGTAGAGTCTTGCTGTAGCTCAGGCTGACCTGGAATTCGCTATGTAGTCTCAGGGTGGTCTTACACGAGTGGTGATCCTCCTATATCAGCCTCCCAAGTGCTGAGACTAAAGCCATGGGCCAACATGCCTAATATATTTTTAAAACATAGTTTATTTATTTGTTTATTTATTTATTTAAGAGAGAGGCAGAGAGAGAATGGACATGCCAGGGCCTCTAGCCATTGCAAACAAACTCCAGACACATGTGCCACCTTGTGCATCTGGCTACATGGGTACTGGGGAATCAAACTTGGGTCCTTAAGCTTCAGAGTCAAGTGTTTTAAGCTCTTACCCATTCATCTCTCCAGCTGTTTTTTTTTTTTGTTGTTGTTGTTGTTTTTGTTTGTTTGTTTGTTTGGTTTTTCGAGGTAGGGTTTCACTCTAGCCCAAGCTGACCTGGAATTCACTATGTAGTCTCAGGGTAGCCTCGAATTCATGGTGATCCTCCTACCTCTGCCTCCCAAGTGCTGGGATTAAAGGCGTGCGCCACCACGCCCGGCTTGTTTGTTTTCTGAGGTAGGTTTTCACTCTAGCCCAGGCTGACCTGGCACTCAGTCTGTAGTCCCAGACTGGCCTCGAACTCTTGGCAATCCTACTTCTGCCTCTAGAGTGCTAGGATTAAAGGCGTGCACCTCTATGCCCAGCTTAAATATTTTATTTTGTGTGTGAGAGAGAGACACAGACTATGGACATATCAGGGCCTCTTGCCATTACAAACACACTCCAGAGACGTGTACTGTGTTGTGCATCTGGCTTGACATGGGTATTGGGGAATCAAATCTGGGCCAGCAGATTCTGCAAGCAGATTCTGCAAGCAAGGGTCTCACCTCTGGTCCAGGCAACCCAGTCTCAGGGTGGCCTCGAACTCACTGCAATTCTCCTACCTCTGCCTCCCGAGTGCTGGGATTAAAGGCGTGCGCCACCACGCCCGGCATCCACTGAGTAATCTTATAGCATCTTTATTCATTATTAACCCAAAGTGTAATAAGCATGGTTGTCATTCATTCAAAATACATAAGGGTGTCAGCTTTTTCATTTCTGTGACAAAATACCTGAGAAAATAGGCTGGGGAGATGGCTCAGCAGGTAAAGGTACTTGTTTACAAAGCTTGCCCATCCTAGATCAATTCTCCAGACACCCACAGAAAACCAGATGAAAAAAAAAAAGTCACACGTGAATCTGGCATTTGTTTGTAGTGCTGAGACCCTGATGTGCGCGAGTGCGCGTGCGCGCGTGCGCGCACACACACACCCACACATTTTAAACAACAAATACCTGAGAAAACAACAAGGAAGCATTTATCAAAATAAATTTCATTGTTTCAGAGGTGTTAGTCCATGGTCCCTTAGTCCTGTTGTTTGGGCTAAACATCACGGCAGACCAAAGCACCTTACCTCAAGGTGGACAAGAAACAGACAGCGGTGCTTACTAGTTTATTGAGACAAGGTCCCACTTTGTTTTTGTTGTTGTTTTTACGAGGTAGGGTCTCACTCTAGCCCAGGCTGACCTGGAATTCACTATGTAGTCTCAGGCTGGCCTCGAACTCGTGGCGACCCTCCTACCTCTAACTCCTGAGTGCTAGGATTAAAGGCATGCACCATCATTTATTTCAAAGGCTGGGCATGGTAGCACACACCTTTAATCCCAGCACTCGGGAGGCAGAGGTAGGAGGATCACTGTGAGTTCAAGGCCAGCCTGAGACTACATAGTGACTTCCAGGTCAGCCTGAGCCAGAGTGAGACCCTACCTTGAAAAACATAAAATAAAATAAAATAAAATAAAATAAAATAAAATAAAATAAAATAAAATAAAATAATAAAATAAAAATAAAATAAAATATAAAATAAAATAAAATAAAATAAAAAAAAAAAATTTGAGAGAGAGACAGAAAGAAGCAGACAGAGAGTGAGTGAGTATGGGCCCATCAGGGTCTCTTGCCACTAGAAACAAACTCTGGAAGCATACACCACTTTGGGCATCTGGCTTTATGTGGATACTGAGGAATCGAACCCAGGCTGTCAGAGTTTGTAAGCAAGTGCCTTTAACCGCTGAGCCATTGCCCTAGGCTCTGTTTTTTCTTTTGAAGCAGGTTCTCACTGTAGCCCGGGCTAACCTGGAATCCACTCTGTAGTCCAGGCTGGCCTCCAACTCACAGTGATCCTCCTACTTCAGCCTCCTGAGTACTGGGACTGAAAGTATATGCCACTATGCTCAGCTCATAAAACAATTCTAACTATAATTTCCATCTTAGGAAAGTGCTCTACCACTGAAAAATAAAAAGTGGAAAATGCTCTACGCTTAGCCCACAATTTCAGTCGTCATATATGACCAGTGGTTACTGTGGTGGCAGCATGGGCGTAGAGGGTGCCTGTAGGTTGTGGCCTCAACACAGAGTCCTCTCAGAATGTTGTCTACCAACTGTGGGTGTTCATCCGAATTACTCTGGACAAAGCTGCACATTCCTCTCGGGCAGTGACCCTGAGTCCTCCCCATGAACTTTGTTCCACTCTCTCCCTCAGATCTTCCATGAGATGTTGCTTGGTATCTTTCCTTGCCATTCAGTGTTCACCTCAACCAGCTGGAACAGGCTTGCCCCACAGGTATTTGAGGCAACACCTTGGAGGGCAGTAAGCACCCGCAACCATTTCCCTGGGGATTGAATGTCATGAGGAAGTACAGAGAACTTTGGATCCAGGTCTTCACTTGCATACAGCATGGATTTGAGGGGTGGTCACCCCAGTTAAAGACCACCACAGATGCTATATGTCAAGAGTCACTCAGGACTTCTGGCCAACATGGGCCCAGTGAGGCTCAGGGTGTGACATCACAAACAGCTCTATGTTCCAGCCCCAGGGAAGGGTGCCTGGATTAGTTACTTTTTATTTTTTGGGTTAGTTACTTTTTTTGTTGCTGTGACAAAATGCCTGACAAAAGCAACTTCAGGAAAGAAGGATTTATTTTGGCTCTCAGGTAGCAGATACAGGCCATCATGGCGGGGAAGAAGCCTGAGGTGGTCAGGTGGCATCCATAGTCAGGAAATAGAAAGAGATGAATGCTGGTGGGTACTCAACACCTTTTCTCCTTTTTATTCAGTCCAGGAGCTAATCCTGACCACAAAATCAGGTGGGTCTTCCCACCTCAATTAACCTCAGTGTAAAAACTCCCTGTGAGAGATGCCCAGTCATTTGTTTCCTAGGTGATTCTAGATCCTGTCTAGATCCTGTCCTGGTACAGGGCCTTTCTGCACATACACAGGCACGTCATCTTGATGATGTTCTGGTTAACTACTGCTGCCTAACAAACCAGCTCCAGTTAAAAAGAATCATAAAAAGTCAGTATGGGCTTGAGAAATGGCTTAGCTGTTAAGGCACTTGCCTAAGGACTCAGGTTCGATTCCCCAGTACCCACATAAAGCCAGACAAAGCTGGGCATGGTGGTGCACGCCTTTAATCCCAGCACTCAGGAGACAGAGGTAGGATTGGCAAGAGTTCCAGGCCACCCTGAGACTACATAGTGAATTCTAGGTCAGCCTGGATTAGAGTGAGACACTACCTCGAAAAACACAAAAAAAAAAAAAAAAAAAAAAAAAAAAAAGCCAGATGCACAAGGTAGTGCATGCGTCTGAGTTCATTTACAGTGGCTGGAGGCCCTGGTGCACCTATTCTCTCTCTATCTGTCGCTCTCTCTCCTTCTCTCACTCTCTAATAAATTATATATGTATATACATATATATATTTATATATATGTATTTTTGGTTTTTCTAGGTAAGGTCTTGCTTTGTAGCCTAGGCTGACCTGGAACTCACTGTGTAGTCTCAGGCTGGCCTCAAACTCATAGCAATCCATCTACCTCTGCCAACCGAATGCTGGGATTAAAGGCATGTGCCATCGTGCCTAACATTAAATAAAATATATACATACACACACACACACACACACACACACACACACACACACATATAATCATATATTTGGGTTTTTTTGTTTGTTTGTTTGTTTTTGATTTTTCAAGGTAGGGTCTCACTCTGGCTCAGGCTGACCTGGAATTCACTATGTAGTCTCAGGGTGGCCTCGAACTCAAGGCAATCCTCCTACCCTGAGACTACAGAGTGAATTCCAGGTCAGCCTGAGCTAGAGTGAGACCCTACCTTGAAGCCCTCCCCCCCAAAAAAAACATTAGGGATTGGGTTCGCATTGTTGGCAGAAATCACCCCACCAAGAGCAGCTTGTGGGAAAAGAGGTTTATTTTGGCTTACAGGCTTGAGGGAGGGCCCATGATGACAGAGGAAAACAATGGCATGAGCAGAGGGTAGACACCATCCCCTGGCCAACAGAACAGGACAATGTGCCAAACACTGGTAAAGGCGACACTGGCTGTAATATCCATAAGCCTGTCCCCAACAATACACTGCCTCCAGTGCATATGGCTTCAAGGGGGTACTGGGGAATTGAACCTGGGTCATTAGGATTTGCAGGCAAGCACCTTAACTGCTGAGCCATTTCTCCAGCTCAAAGCTAGGCTTTCAACAATGTTCCCTCAGTGGGGTGAATGTTAATGGGAGACAAAGGGGACCTTAAATCCATACTAAAAGGATGTAACCCAGTCTAAGGGGTCAGTGAAAGCAACTCTGAAGAAAGGCACATTTGAAATGAACGCCTCCTTCCTACAGAGATGAATGACTTAAAAAAAAAAAAAAACATTTTATTTATGTATTTATATCAGAGAGAGAGAGAATGGGCATGCCAGGGCCTTCAGCCTCTGCAAACAAACTCCAGACGCATGTGCCACCTTGTGCATCAGGCTTATGTGGATCCTGAGGAATTGGACATGGGTCCTTTGACTTTGCAGGCAAGTGCCTTAACTGCTGGACTGTATTTTTAAACCAAGATAAACCAAGACTTTGCTAAATATGGGCCACTAGGCAGGGGTGGGGAACAGTAAGACACTGGAGTAACACCTGATGTTGCTGATGGTAAGTATAGTCTTTAAAAAAAAAAATATTTTGGGCTGGAGAGATGGCTTAGCGGTTAAGGCGCCTGCCTCCTAAGCCTAAGAATGCTGGTTCCAATCTCCAAGTCCCACGTTTAGCCAGATGCAAAGTAATGCAAGGGCGCAATGCCACACTTGACCACAAGGGGGCGCACACATCTGGATTTTGTTCGCAGCAGCTGAGAGGCTGCTGGTGCATCCATCTCTATCTGTCTTCCTCTCCCTCTCTCTCTGTCTTTCTCTGTGTCTCTCTCCAAAAAATTTATTTATTTATTTATTTATTTATTTATTTATTTATTTATTTATGAGAGAGAAAGAGGGAAGAGAGAGGTGAATATGGGCACACCAGGGCCTCCAGCCACTACAGACAAACTCCAGACTCATGCACCACCTTGTGCATTTGGCTTACATGGGTCCTGAGGAATTAAACTGAGGTCCTTTGGCTTTGCAGGCAAATGTCTTAACCACTAAGCCATCTCTCCAGCCCCTAAGTGTAGTCTTGATCTAGATTGGCTGTGGTCTGCTGCTGCTGCTGCTGCTATCCAATAGAAAATATGGAATTCATGATGTCATCAACACTATGTACTGTTTTAAACACAACTTCATTGAAGGATGGGGATAATTGGAACAGAGGTAAACTTCTCCTTTAGTCCAAAATGGCTCCAAGAAAACATGTACAGTGCTCAAGAATGTGATGGGCAAAAGAAAGATATAAAGTCATCCTTTGTATATAAAATTGTTTATTATTTTTCTTTGTTAAAATACACTCAATCTGGATGCAATTGATCAAGTGACCAGATTTTACAGCATTCTCCACCAGGAGCTGATTTCACATAAGTCGTCCCTGACTCTGGTCACAGAACTTTCACATCTCTAATTTAAAACACCGAGTGCGATGCGAAGGATACAATCAATATCTAACACATGGGTACACAGTTACCTGGTGACCACAGCATGAGGTATCAACAATGCAGGCTCAAAAAATAAGATGTATAGTAACTTGGCCCTTTCCCAAAATTAATAAGCTGACACCTTAAATGAGTCCAAAATAAATACAACTTAAGTGCTAGCTCCTGTGAGGAGCAGTGCATGCAAAGACAATGGATTAGATGTGGCCAGTTGTTATAGAAACCTGCTGGACTCCCAAAGTGCTTCCTCACAGTGCTGGTCTGTGATGTGTGAGGATGACAATGACAATAGCACATGGCTTGGCCAGCCTGCTGGATCCCATATTCCTGTAATTTTTCATAGTTTCCAACAGAAAGCACAACAGTTATTTTCTGACTGGTCACTTCTCCCAAGCCGTGAGGCCTGGAGCTAATTAAGGAAGCTTAAATTTCCCAGTTTGAGCAGATGAACCACAGGCCTGCTAATCTGGGGACACAGACTACTCCAAGCTGTACTGTCCTTTGTGATGAGAAAGATTTTCACCCCCTCCCACTCATCACAGAGAGCACCTTCATTTGAATGACAGCTTCAGTTCCTGTGTGCGTCTCAAGCCCCACCCCCAACCACAGCTCTCCCGATCTGCAGTACCGCTCGAAGAAGAAACAGCCTCAAGCTGTGAGCCATGTTCCCACAGCAAGAGTCACATCATCTAGAGAGTTTATACCATCAGGAAGTCTCCCAAAGGATGTAGGCAAGAGGAAAAAAGCTTATTTTACCAACATGCTGACAACATATCTTAAATGTAACCAAGGAAATAACAATATTCTGGATAGTGCCAAAGAAATTCAATTATCCTTCAACCAAAAGCAAATACGGTTCTTGAGAAAAACAACATGGGAGTGTTGTAGTCTATTAGTAATCAGACAGTGCCACCAGTGCTATAAAAACAGACAAGTGGTATGACAGCTAATGGAGTGAGTTAGTATTGCCTCAATTTAGTGTCATAGTCACTTTATAGTCACATGGACAATTTATCCCCATCGTGAAAGCCACAAAAAGTGTGACTACCCTATTCATGGGCATCTAGGGGAAGTTATTTTTTTAATCTTGTCAAATCTGTTTCATCATGGCCCATTTTCTAGCAGAAGTTGAGGCTGAAGAGAGGATAGCTTTCATTTTTGTGTGTATAGGGATTTTTTTTAACTTTTTTTCCTATGAACCCCAGTTGCATGTGCCACCTTGTGCATCTGGCTTATGTGGGTACTGGGGAATCGAACCTAGGTCCTTAGACTTCTCAGGAAAGTGCCTTAACCGCTAAGCCATCTCTCCAGCCCAGGAATCTTTTAAAAAATTTTTTTTAATTTGGTATATAGGCACATTTTACAATGTAAATTTTATCAGTCAGAGGTTAAGGAAGTTCCCCCCCCCCAAAAAAAGAGGCTAGACCTGGAGGTGTAGCTCAGCTGGTAGACTGCTTGCCTAGCATGCAGGAACCCCAGGGTTCAATCCCCAGCACTGCATAGAAAGCAGGTGTGACGCTGCATGCCTGTGATCCAGCACTCAGGTAATAGAGGGAGGAGGATGAGAAGTTCAAGGTCATCCTTGACTACATAGTGAGTTAGAGGCTAGTCCAGGATGCCTGAGACCCTGTCTCAAAAACAAAGAGACAATATGAAGTATAGAGTTTAGTCACCTCTGGTCCTTTCAAATTCAGAGTCTCACAGTAATCTGGGCATCTCTGTGCTCACCTCCACAGGAGGCCCAAACTACCCAGTCTGGACAAGGACTTAGTTCTTGGGAAGAGCTGCCTTTCTGCTTCTGAAGGGTGGCTTCCTACACCCAGCAAGGAAGCCATCCTGGATGAATGCCAGACGGGCACAGAAAGGATGTAGCAGGGGTTGTGGGAGACAGAGGTCTCTGTGGGAAACGTCTGCTTTCCAATCTCGTTAGAATCACCTCAGAAATGAAGACCTCTACTTGATAATCAGCCATCTAGCTGGCTCTGCCTGTCAGTTGTGCGACCCCAGTCAACCACTCATTCTGTCTAGCAAACGCTCTCATTTCATAAACCAGAGATAATACATCTGCTTCACAGAACTGTGAGGAGGCTTAAGCAAAACACATATGGAGCCACTGCATGCAATACACACTGAATGAATGAAAAAAATTACCTCATACCATAAACCGTAGGGCACTGGGTTAAATAAGACGACTGCTGAGGCCAGTGCTAGCCCTCCATGACGAGAATCTTCCCCTCCCAGCTCTAGGCCCGAGCCACAGCCTAGTTGGTTTTCTGTGCCTCCTCTTAGTCTGATTACTATACCTCTGTGGTATACAGCAACTCAGCTCAAGCGCGAAATGATCATCAATCGATGATGTCAAGAGGAAGTGACACAGAGAATACTCTTGGTTCTGCCATGCACTAGGGAATTTGCCCTGAGGAGCGACCCTCCCCTCACTCTTGCATTTTACCTTCTCCCTCAGCTCTGCTTCTTGCTGTTCAACTGTCTGCCCACTGAAGGACACAGCTCAACAGTTTTTAATTTCTAAACCCTCTACAAGAGAGAAGATTAAGGAAATGAAACCTCACCAGGCATGGTGGCTCACACCAGTAATCCCAACATATGCAAGGCTGAGACAGGAAGATCACTGCAAGTTCAAGGCTAGCCTGGACTACATAGTTCCAAGATAGCCTGGGCTACAGAGTGAGACCCTGTCTTAAAAAGAAAGAAAAAATGTGCTCGCTTTGGCAGCACATATACTAAAATTGGAACAATGCAGAGAAGATTAACATGGCCCCTGTGCAAGAATGACACACAAATTCGTGAAGCATTCCATATTTAAAAAAAAACGAAACAAAAGAAGCTTCAAACAGGTAGGTTGCTAATGCTCCTGACTGAACAGGGATTGGGATAATAGAAAACAATTGGCTAAATAGTTTAAATTTCTTCACATTCCCCTGGAAGTGGAAAGTTGGCCTGACTCTTGAGGGAGATAGTGACTCTAAGTCAGGGAGAGATATAATTCTTGGCAGACACCAGAAATGTGGTGGAGAGCTTTGGCTGAACCTAGATAGAAATGCCTGGGTAGTGGGACGTCACTGGAAACAAGGAGGAGGAAGGGAAAATGAGTGGGCTCTGGGATGCCCTGAACTACGTTCACAGAAGCAGGGTAGGTAAGGAACAGGGGGCTGAGTGCAATCTCTGCCATTCATGTAACGGAGATGAACTGTTGCCATCCTGGGAGCCATGCCCAGCAAGGACTGGACGATGACAAGTCTGGCTCCATGCCCAAGCTCCTTCAACTGTGTCCAACAAAGGTGGCAAGTAGTAAAGTGTCCATCATTTCCTCGTTCTGTATTATAAAGTGGGATCTGGAACATAAATAGTAACAAGTAACAAACCCCCGCCCTGAGCAGAACTACCATTGTCTCAGCCAGCTCTGCGGAGGCCAATGAGCTTGGAAAGTTTTTCACAGTTTTCAAGTTTCAGCGATTCTGCCTTCTGCTTCAATCGTTCATCTCGGTATAATCCTGCCAAATTGGTCAACTCCGACTCTGAAAGGTAAACAAGATGGTCAGTTCATCAGCAGTTGAGCTCTTTATTTCATTTCAGTATTTCCACTTTCAAAGGGCCTTTACTTCCATGCTTCTTTTCCTCCATTACATTTAAGCAACTTTTGGCTAGGCATGGTGGTGCACGCCTTTAATCTCAGCACTCAGGAAGCAATGGTAGGAGGATCACTGTGTGTTCGAGGCCACCCTGAGACTACATAGTGAATTCAGGTCAGCCTGGGCTAGAGTGAGACCCTACCTTTAAAAACCAAAAAAAAAAAAAAAAAAAAAAAAGCAACTTTTGGCCAGGCATGGTGGCACATGACTTTGATCCCAGCACTCAGGAGGCAGAGGTAGGAGGATCGCTGTAAGTTCAAGGCCAGCCTGAGACTACATAGTGAATTCCAGGTCAGCCTAGGTTAGAGCGAGACCTCACCTCAAAAAACAAAAACAAACAAAAAAAAATTAAGCAACTTTTATTCAAGAAATACCTATAGGGCTGGAGAGATGGCTTAGCAGTTAATGTGCTTGCCTGCAAAGCCAAAGGACCCAGGTTCGATCCCCAGTACCCACATAAGGCAGATGCACAAGGTGGTGCACATGTTGGGAGTTTGTTTGCAGTGGCTGGAGGCCCTGGCACACTCATTCTCTCTTTCAAATAAATAAATAATTTTTTTTTTTTTTTGTTTTGTTTTGAGGTAGGGTCTCACTCTGGTCCAGACTGACCTGGAATTAACTATGTAGTCTCAGGGTGGCCTCGAACTCTCGGTGATCCTCCTACCTCTGTCTCCCGAGTGCTGGGATTAAAGGCGTGCGCCACCACACCCGGCTTAAATAATTTTTTTAAAGAAAGAAACACATATAAACCATTGCTTGAGGTGCTGAGGATTATGAACACCTGTGGTCTTGGAGCTCTACAATATCTGTGCTCTATTTCAAAAGCACTGGACTTAGTTCTTATCAATAAAACACTTGGTACTAGCCAGGCGTAGTGGTACACAGCTTTAATCCCAGCATGTGGGAGGCAGAGGTAGGAGGATCACTGTGATTTCAAGACCAGCATCAGAGGACATAGTGAATTCCAGGTGTCAACCGAGGTTAGAGGCCTACCTTGAATAAATAAATAAATAAATAATAAATAAATAAACACTTGGCCCCAGACTTAGGAAGCTTGCATGTGTGCAGTAAGAGGAGATTGTGGCAGCCTTCCTCCCAGTAGGGTTCAGATGGCAGTTGGAGAGACTGGAGTCCAAGTGCCTATTTCTGTCATGTGAAACAAAGACAGCTGCTTCATTCTTCCCCTAGCATTGCTGGGTCATAAGTCACCCCGTCACAGGGCCTACCTCTGGTGGGTGAGCATCTCATCTCCAGAAAGTCAAGCTTTCTTCATTCCCTTACCACCTATGCGGTCTCTAAATCAAAGGTTAAAGGCAGTTGGGCTCTTTAAAAAGTGCAGTCATCTGCATCCAGTGACCTTTGTCTCCCTGACTAAATAAATTTCATTTTCTCTTCACGGTAGAGAAGGTCATTCTATTTTTAACTGCAATATTATCTCTGTTCTATCTCCACTCCATGGTGGTTAGGCTGCCTGACTTTTTGTTCTTTTGTAAGCTTCCACAGACATTCTCAGGGAGGTGTGCTTGAACAGCACCTTCAGAGGCGTGTCATGTACTATCAGCTTGGTATGCTCGTAGTGGCCAAGTGGCTTCTGGGAGTCTCCGACAGCAGGCAGCTGTTTAAAGGACCATAAATGCAAAAATGTTATTCTAATCATTTTGAAATATGCCTTCCATTCCTTTTTTTTTTTGGGGGGGGCTGGCTTCAAGGAAGGGTCTTGTTCTCTAGCCCAGACTAACCTGGAATTTACTACATAGTCTCAGGGTGGCCTCAAATTCATGGCGATCCTCTGACCTCTGCCTCCGAGTGCAGGGATTTAAGGAGTGCGCCACCACACCCAGCACTCGGGAGGCAGAGGTAGGAGGATCGCCGTGAGTTTGAGGTCACCCTGAGACTACATAGCTAATTCCAGGCCAGCCTGGACCAGAGTGAGACCCTACCTTGAAAAACCAAATAAATAAATAAATAAATAAATAAATAAATAAATAAATAAAATTTATTTTATTTTTAAATTTTTTTTGAATTATTTATTTATTTATTTGAGAGAGAAAGGCAGAGAGAAAGAATGGCACACCAGGGCCTCCAGCCACTACAGATGAACTCCAGACACATGAGCCCCCTTGTGCATCTGGCTTATGTGGGTCCTGGGGAAATGAACCAGGATCCTTTGGCTTTGCAGGCAAATGCCTTAACTACTAAGCCATCTCTCCAGCCCTATAAAATTTATTTTTATTTATTTACTAAAGAGAGAGAGAGAGAATGGGTGCGCCAAGGCCTGTAGCCACTGCAAATGACTCCAGATGCATATGCCACCTTGTGCATCTGGCTTATGTGGGTTCTGGGGAATCAAACCTGGGTCCTTAAGCTTTGCACGCAAGCATTAACTGCTGGGCCATCTCTCCAGTCCTGCCTTCCATTCTTAATCACCTTCCTGACAGATCTGTGTGATTAATCAGCAAACTGCCAAAACCCAGGAATTAATATTTAGCCAGGGGGAACAATGGGCATTGCTTTCTGAATAAGTTTCAGTCAACACAAAACACTGCCTGGCGTTTCTGCTCACAATGATTGTATTTACACCAAGTACGGCCCAGACTGCAGACAAAGTGCAGCCCTCCAGGGTGACGAGTGGACGTGTACAAAACCCCTCCCTGTACAATGGGCTGCAGAGCCTGGGCTCTGGCCCAGCAGTGGCTTGGCAAACAGTGGGTCTCCCAGGCTGCAGAACAATGTATTCTCATGCTTAGTGAGGGTGCCCATAGTGCCTGCTACTTAGGGCCTGCCCTGGCACAGTCAGCTTGCAGGTAATGGGGCTTCATGGAGGATCGTATGTTGCGCTCAAATGCAAAGTCTCTGTTCCTGCACCTTGTCCAGTGCTCAGTGCTAACGCTTTTCTTGGGCTTCTTTGGCAGGTGGGAATGCTATGCCTTTGGTTGTTAAGAGTCACAGTTAAACCAGTGTATGGGACCAATTTCATTGTTCTGCTCTTTGCTGAAACAATTTCCCTTTTCTTTGGGGGGGGTTTTCGAGATAGAGTCTCACTCTAGCCCAGGCTGACCTGGAATTTACTAGGTAGTCTTAGGGTGGCCTTGAACTCATGGCGATCCTCCTACCTCTGCCTCTCATGGGCTGGGATTAAAGGCATGCACCACCATGCCCATGCCCAGCTTCTGTTTTTTTTTTTTTTTTTTTTTTTTCTTTTGGTTTTTGGAGGTAGGTTCTCATTCTAGCTCAGGCTGACCTGGAATTCACTCTGTATTCTCAGGGTGGCCTCATACTCATGGCGATCCTCCTATCTCTGCCTCCAGAGTGCTGGAATTAAAAGGCGTGTGCTACCACACCCAGCTCTATGTTGTTTTTCTTTCTTTTTTTTTTTTTGGTTTTTCAAGGTAGGGTGTCACTCTGGCTCAGGCTGACCTGGAATTCACTATATAGTATCAGGGTGGCCTCGAACTCATGGTGATCCTCCTACCTCTGCCTCCCGAGTGCTGGGATTAAAGGCATGTGCCACCACGCCCGGCTCTATGTTGTTTTTCTAAAAATTTTTAAAAATTTATTTGAGAGAGGAAAAACGAGGCAGACACAGAGAGAGTGACAGTGAGTATGGACACTCCAGAGCTTTACATGGGCACTGGGGAATTGAACACGGGCCATCAGGCTTTATAAGCAAGTGCCTTTAAGTGGTGAGCCATCTTCCCAGCCCTTCCTTATGTTTTTTGTTTTTTTTTCTTTCTTCTTTTTTTTTTTCCAAGGTAGGGTTTCGCTCTAGTTCAGGCTAACCTGGAATTCACTATGTAGTCTCAGGGTGGCCTCGAACTCACGACGATCCTCTTACCTCTGTCTCCCGAGTGCTGGGATTAAGGGTGTGCACTAGCATGCTCTGCTTCCTGTTACTTCTGTCTCATGCAACGTGGTGGCAGGGCCACTTCCCTGGCAGCAGGTTAATATGCAGATGCAGCATGGAAGAGTACACAGGACAAGCAGCATCATAGTAAGGATTACTCATAGAGCTTCACCCAGATTAAGCATTTCAAGGATGAGAAAAGAAATTGAGATTTTAATAGACAATGGCTAGCTTGGATTAAAAACAATTTCCATTTGGTGTTTTGCCAGGAATGCTACTTTGTTCTCAAGTGGGTTTATTTTTACAACCTTGAAGAGTTAAATTTAACCTTGCTGGCTGCACTTGCTGCTGGATTCAGAGGACAGATGCTGCTGTTCTCAAATGGCACTTGGGTAGTGTGGAGGCTCCACAGGACCATTGTGTTTAAATGCCAGAAAATAGATTTTTTTTGGAGGGGGAGGTTTTAAGGTAGGGTCTCACTCTAGTCCAGGCTGACCTGGAATTCACTATGTAGTCTCAGGGTGGCCTTGAACTCACAAAAATCCTCCTACCTTCGCCTCCCAAGTGCTGGGATTAAAGGCGTATGGCACCACGCCTGGCTTTTTTTAGTTTTTAATTTAGTTAATTAATTTATTTAAAAGAAAGAGAGCCGGGCATGGTGGTGCACGCCTTTAATCCCAGTACTTGGAAGGCGGAGGTAGGAGGAACACCCTGAGTTTAAGGCCACCCTGGGACTACATAGTGAATTCCAGGTCAGCCTGGGCTAGAGTGAAACCCTAACTTAAAAAAACAAAAACAGGGACTGGAGGGGTGGCTTAGCGGTTAAGGCGTTTGCCTGCAAAGCCAGGACCCAGGTTCGGTTCCCCAGGACCCACGTTAGCCAGTTGCACAAGGCGGGGGCGCATGCATCTGGAGTTTGTTCGCAGTGGCTGGAGGCCCTGGCATGCCCATTCTCTCTTTCTCTCCCTCTTTCTCTGTCAAATAAATACAAAAATTTTTTTTTTTTTTTTTTTTTTTTTTTTTTTCGAGGTAGGGTCTCACTCTGGTCCAGGCTGACCTGGAATTAACTATGTAGTCTCAGGGTGGCCTCGAACTCAGTGCAATTCTCCTACCTCTGCCTCCCGAGTGCTGGGATTAAAGGCGTGCGCCACCACGCCTGGCACAAATAAAATTTTTAAAAATTAAAAAAACAACAACAAACAAAAAGAAAGAAAGAAAGAAAGAAAGAAAGAAAGAAAGAAGGAGAGAGGCAGATGAGAGGGAGGGATCAGGGGCAGATGAGAGGCAAAGAGAGAGAATATGCATCTGGCTTTAAGTGGGTCCATCTGGGGGCTTCCACCTTAACTGCTGCAAACAAATTCTCTTTTCAGATTTTAAAAAATATTTTATTTTTATTTATTTATTTGAGGCAGAGAAAGAGGCAGAGAGGGAGAGAGAGAATGGGTGCTCCAGGGCTTCCAGCCACTGCAAATGAACTCCAAATACATGCACCACCTTGTGCATCTGGCTTACGTGGGTCCTGGGGAATCGAACCGAGGTCATTTGGCCCCTCATGCAAGCACCTACACCGTTAAGCTATATCTCCAGCCCCCTCTTTTAGTTTCTTAAAGTTTTTAATTTTAATTTTTGTTTTGTTTTGTTTTTTTCAAGGTAGGAACTCATTCTAGCCCAGACTGACCTGGAATTCACTATGTAATCTCAGGGTGGTCTTGAACTCCCAGTGCTCCTACCCTTTCCCGCTGAGTGCTAGGTTCTGGGACTAATAAAGGTGTGCGCCAGCACACCCGGCTTAATGTTTTGTTTGTTTGTTTGTTTGTTTGTTTGTTTGTTTTTTTGAGGTAGGGTTTTACTCTCACCTAGACTGACATGGAATTCACTATGTCATCTCAGGGTGGCCTCAAACTAATGGTGATCTCCTACCTCTGCCTCTCGAGTGCTGGAACTACCACGTCTGGAATTTTTTTTTTTTTTTTTTTTTCAGTGCTGAGGACCGAACCCAGGGCCTTGCGCTTTCTAGGCAAGCGCTCATCCACTGAGCTAAATCCCCAACCCCTAGATTTTTCTTTTTTAAAAAAATTAAAAAAGAGCCAGGTATGGTGGCGCATACCTTTAATCCCAGCACTCGGGAGGCAGAGATAGGAGGATCATCATGAGTTCAAGGCCACCCTGAGAATACATAGTGAATTCCAGGTCAGCTTGGGCTAGAGTGAGACCCTACCTCAAAAAACCCCAAAAAAATGTTGGCCAGAAAGGTCACAGATCACCCCCAAAATATTATAGGCCATTGCCAAGGCCTTTGGTTTCCCACCAGGAATAGAGGGTAAGACCCTATTGCTGAAGACTCCACATACTTGGGCTGCAAGGTCACTGAGAAATCCTGCTGGGGCTGAGCTGAAAGCCTCATCCATGTGGACCAGCTAACAGAAAGCTGGAAAAAGCTGTGCTGCATGCAGTTCAATGGGAGAGAGAGAAATCACCACTGAAGGTACTCAACAATGAACTCTGTAAGCTTTAAATTTGGCCACCCAGGCCCAATGAGCCAACGGGAACAATAGTGGCATGTCTGTTATAGGGGAAACCAACTGCTCTAATTGGACTGGAGGCCTGCTCCACGGGAGGGAATACATCCCTGATACTGAAAACCTACGACAGGGGTAGTCATGAACCCTAGGGGTGTAACGTCTGCTGGTGACTGGCTAAATGTATATACTATGCTCACCAAACTGCCCAGTAAGCACTTCTCTTAATGTCCACACCCATATATTAATGCTATTCTCACTTTTGGTTAGAGAAGCTTCTCTTTTCAGATGGTGGTGACCTTGGGATGACTCAGAAGGCACCATGGTGCTAAGAAGAAGGGACAGAGGAGTGCTCAGCACTGAAATATCTCTAACACACCTTCTAAGGCTAAGGGTCCATTGCGGAAGAGGGGGCAGAAAGAATGTAAGAGCCAAAAGAAGAGTAGGACTCCTTACAACGTGCTCCTCCAGACACAAAATGGCCTAGATATCCATGACCTCACAGTGCCTGACACTACCTACACAAGACCATCATAAGAGGAGGAAAAGATCATGACATCAAACTGAAAAGAGAGACTGATTGAGAGGGGGAGGGGATATGATGGAGAGTAGAGTTTCAAAGGGGAAAGTGGGGGGAGGAAGGGAAGTATCATGGGATATTGCCTACAATTAAGGAAGTTGTCAAAAATAAATAAATAAATAAATAAATAAATAAATAAATAAATAAATAAAATTTTAAAAATTAAGCTGGGCGTGGTGGCAGGAGGCAGTGGTAGGAGGATCTCCATGAGTTCAAGGCCATCCTGAGACAACATAGTGAAATCCAGGTTAGCCTGAGCTGGAGTGATACCCTACCTTGAAAAACAAAACAAACAAAAATTTAAAATTTAGTTATTTGCATGCAGAGAGAGACAGAGAGAATGGGCACATCAGGGCCTCTGGCCACTGCAAACAAACTCCAAATGCATGAGCCACTTTGTATATCTGGCTTTATTTACATGGGTGCTAGGGAATTGAACCTTGGTCGTTAGGGTTTATAGAGAAGTGCCTTAACCGCTGAGCCATCTCCCCAGCCCATCCTTTCTCTTTTCCCAAGACTCAATTTATATGTAGGCCAAGCTGGCCTCAAATTTAAAATCTCCTTACTGGGCTGTTAAGGCACTTCTCTAGAAAGCCAAAGGAGCCAGGTTCAATTCCCAAGGATCCACATAAGCCAGATGCACAAGGTGGCACATGCGTCTGGAGTTTGTTTGCAGCAGCTGGGTGCCCTGGTGCACCCATTCTCTCTCTCTCCTTCTCTCTTCTCTCCTTCTCTCTCTCTCTCTCAAATAAATAAATAAAAATAAAATATTAAAAAAAATATTCTTACCTCCACCTCCCAAAAATACTGGGATTATAGGTGAGTGGCACCACATCTGGCTCTTTCCTGATGATTTTTTGTTCGTGTGTTTGGCTTTATTTTACTTTTATTTTATTTTTTTTGTTTTTCAAGGTAGGGTCTTGCTGACCAGCTGACCTGGAATTTACTATGTAGTCTCAGGGTGGCCTTGAACACAGGGTGATCCACCTACCTCTGCCTCAGGAGTGCTGGGATTAAAGGCATGCACCATTACACCTGGCTTATTTTATTATTTTTTCTTGTTTTTCAAGGTAGGGTCTCACTCTGATCCAGGCTGACCTGGAATTCACTCTGTAGTCTCAGGGTGGCCTTGAACTCACGGTGATCCTCCCACCTCTGCCTCCTGAGTGCTGGGATTAAAGGCGTGCGCCACCACGCCTGACTTTTATTTTATTTTTTTGAAGCAGGTACTCACTCTAGCTCAGGCTAACCTGGAACTTAATCTGTAGCCCCAAACTGGTTTTGAACTCACAGCTATCTGATCTATCTCCTACTTCAGCCTCCCAGCTGCTGATACTAAAAGTGTGAGCTACCATACCCGGCTTGTTTGTTTGTTTATTGAGACAGGATCTTATTATCTACCCCTGGCTGGTCTTCAACTCACTGAGTAGATCAGGCCAACTGTGAACTTGAACTGATGGTAATAATCATCTGCCTCCCAATTGCCGAGATTATAGTTATATACCACCACACCTGGCTATTTCCTGATTTAAAAAAAAATTTTTTTTAATTTTTATTTTTTGGTTTTTCGAGGTAGGGTCTCACTCCAGCCCAGGCTGACCTGGAATTCACTATGTAGTCTCAGGCTGGACTTGAACTCACAGCGATTCTCCTACCTCTGTCTCTCAAGTGCTGGGATTAAAGACATGCACCACCACTCCCAGCTCTGATTTTTAAAAAATACCTTTTATTTATTTATTTATTTATTTATTTATTTATTTATTTATTTATTTATTATTTGAGAGAGAGATTAAGAGAGAGAGGAAGAGAGAGGGGGGAAGGAGGCCCTGGGGATGCCAGATCCTCTAGCCACTGCAAAGGAACTCCAGAGTCATGCACCACCATGTGCATCTGGCTTATGTGGGTACTGGGGAATCGAACCTAGGTCCTTAGGCATCACAGGCAAGCACCTTAACTACTAAGCTATCTCTCCAGCCCTTTCCTGTTTTTTTTTCTAAAAACATTTTATTTATTTATTTAAGAGAAAAGGGAGGGAGGCAGGCAGATAGATAGATGATAGAAAGATAGATAAATGATAGAAAATGGGTGTGCCAGGGCCTCCAGACACATGCACCACCTGTGCATCTGGCTTTATGTGGGTACTGGTGAATTGAACCCAGGATCTGACGTTTTGCAGGCAAGTACCTTAATCACTGAGCCATCTCTCTAGTCCCTGATCTTTTAAAATTTACAAAAAAAGAAAACAAAAAAAAAAAAAACTCAAGGTGGATGTTTGGATTATGCCTATAATCCCAGAACTCTGGAAGGATGAGTAGGAGAATATCAGTGAATTCAAGGCTAGCCTGGGCTACAGAATAAGTTCCAGGTCAGTCTGAGGTAGAGTGAGACATTGCCTCAAAACAAGAAAGAAAAAAATCTGGTCATGGTGGCACACTTGGGAGGCAGAGGTAGGAGGATCACCATGAGTTCAAGGCCACCCTGAGATGACATAGTGAATTCCAGGTCATCCTGGGCTAGAGGGAGACCCTACCTTGAAAAACAAAATGAAAACAAACAAACAAACAAAACCAAGAAAACAAAACAAACAACCCTTACAAAACCTACTTTAACAATGAGGTAAGGTACTTCTTGGCCCCTTAGTTTATTTTCAATAAAAAAGCAACTTTCTCCTCCTGTTTAATTGTCCCTTATATTTCAGTCATTGCGCATTAATTTTCTAATGTACTTTGAGAGGATAGCTACAGAAAGGGGGCAGAGACAAGGCCTCTAAGGGTTAGGGGTAAGACACTCACACTGCTCTGTTACTCATACTCCTTAGCCTGCCTCCTGCTTTCCAGCTAAGAATTTTCTGTTCTCTGAAAACATTTGTTGAGCACCTGTTCTGTAGCTAGCACTGGGCCAACAGCCTGGGACACAAAATTAGTAAGAGATGGTCACATCCTCAGAGCCAGCCGTCCTGCAGGGAAGACTGACATGTGCCCATGGAACACTAATGCTGTGTGATTAGTACTATGCCAGCACAAAGAGCAAAGGGCTTTAAAATGTGGGGTTGGAATTATGTGATGGGTCAGCAAGGGCTTAGTGTATTACGACCAAAGATCTTTTTGTGTTGTTGTTTTAAAGGTGTGCACCACCGCCTTGCGGCACACGCCTTTAATCCCAGTGCTTGGGAGGCAGAGATAGGAAGATCGACATGAGTTCGAGACCAGCCTGAGACGACCTAGTGAATTTTAGGTCAGCCTGGGCTAGAGCAAGACCCTACCTTGAAAAACAAACAAAAAAAAAAAAAAAAAAAGAAAAAAAGTTGAAAGGCATGTGTCACCATGCCTGGCCCAGAATCAGTTACAAATTTAGTGATACTCAATAATAAAATTTAAAAGATGAGTTAGAATTTGCTTTGAATAAAATCATCCAAAACCACAATGCAGTTATGAATGGTGTGTGTGTGTGTGTGTGTGTGTGTGTGTGTGTGTGTGTGTGTGTGAAGGATTCAAGTGGGACAAAAACTGGCTGAGAGTCAGGGCTACCGATGCTGCCAGAACTCCTTAGTAGCAGCTGGAGTTGTAAACCAAATGGCCAATATTGCCAGTCCTGACAGGAAAGAGAGAGGAAAGCCTGCTCACATTAATCTACTGCAAGGACAGATCCAGAAGGTCACTCTTGTCCTGTGTGTCCACAGCCAAAAAGAAATGTGGGTAGCTGGGCATGGTGGTGCATGCCTTTAATCCCAGCACTCAGGAGGCAGAGAAAGGAGGATCACCGAGAGTTTGAGGCCACCCTGAGACTATATAGTGAGTTCCAGGTCAGCCTGGGCTAGAGTAGGTCTCTATCTTGAAAAACCAACCAACCAAACAAACAAACAAACATCCAGGCGAGGTTACACATGCCTTTAATCCCAGCACCCAGAGGTAGGAGGATCGCCATTGAGTTCGAGGCCACCCTGAGACTACATAGTTAATTCTAGGTCAACCTGGACCAGAGTGAAACCCTACCTCGAAAAACAAACAAAAAAACAAAGAAGTGAGGGTGGGAACACCTGACTCAATACTAATAGCCTCTGAACTTTTGCTTTAACTTTCATCAGAATTCTAGGCTGGCTCAATCAGATTTCCCTTTAGGAAATGTGGAATTTAGACACTAGATAGAATGAGATAGCACTGAGAACTTCAGGAGGAACTTGTGATATGGAAAGGGACTAACCAGGGGCTGAAGAGATGGCTTAGAGGTTAAAGTGTTTGCCTGTGAAGCTTAAGGACCTAGGTTCGATTTGCCAGTAGCCATGTAAGCCAGATGCACCAGGTAGCACATGCATCTGGAGTTTGTTGAAGGCCACCCTGAGACTACATAGTGAATTTCCAGGTCAGCCTAGATTAGAGTGAAACCCAACCAAAAAAAAAAAAGAGGAGGAAGAAGAGGAGGAGGAAAAAAAGGTAGTAAACTGGGCATAGAGGAACATCCTTGTAATTTGTAATTCAAGCACTCAGCAGGTGAAGGCAGGTAGAATCAGGAGTTCAAAGCCAGCCTGGGCTACATGGGACTATCTCAAGAAGAAGAAAAGAGGGGCTGGAGAGATGGCTTAGTGGTTAAGGCGTTTGCCTGCAAAGCTAAAGGATCCCAGTTTGACTCTCCAGGACCCACATAAGCCAGATGTACAAGGGAGTGCATGCATTTGGAGTTCATTTGCAGTGGCTAGAGGACCTGGTGCACCCATTCCCAGCCTTTAATCCCAGCACTTGGGAGGCAGAGGTAGGAGAGTTAAAGGTCAGGCTGAGCTAGAGTGAGACCCTACCTCGAAAAACCAAAAGAAGAAGAAGAAGAAGGAGGAGGAGGAGGGGGAGGGGGAGGGGGAGGAGGAAGAGGAGAAGAAAAGATGCTGGGCATGGCGGTGCCTTTAATACCAGCACTTAGGAGACAGAAGTAGAATTGCTGTGAGGAGTTCAAGACCAGCCTGAGACTACAGAGTGAAAGTAGTAAATTCCAGGTGCTGGGTGAATGAGAGTTCAAAACCAGCCTGAGACTCGGGGAGGCAGAGGTAGGAGGATGAATGAGTTCAAGGCCACCCTGAGACTACAGAGTGAATTCCAGGTTAACCTGAGCTAGAGTGAGACCCTACCTCAAAAAACAAAAACAAAAAGAAACAAACAAACAAAAAAAGAAGGAGAGGAAAGGAAGAAAAATAAAGGAAGGTGCAGAAAGAGAATACAGCAGATAAGAAATACAAAGTCCTATAGAGAGAGACACAGGCAGGCAATGCGTGCTGCCTGTTTCCAAGTCCTGGTCGCATGCAACTTGTTAATAAACTTTCCTCTTTGCTTGTAGCATCCTGAATGGACTCTTTTCCAAACCCAAACCTAGTGAAGGAGGATAGGAAAAAGCTAGCTTTTTTAAGGCAGCTGCAGATTCAGGCTCAAAGACAGAACCAGGATATACCACAGCACATGCCATCCGGCCCTAATACAATAACGGACCTTGGCAGAAATGGAACTCCTGTCTAATCTGGAGTGGCCTACAGCGCCCCCTGCTGCTCATCCTAAGCACTCTACCTAGGCTGGCGCAGTGATCCGCGCTCAATCTACCAACCAATCTGGTCTCCCCTTGGCCTATAAAGGCTCCTGTCTTCTTCCTTTCCCCATCTCTACGTTTCCCCTCTGCTCCACTCAGCTCAGCTCTGCTTCTCTGCTTGGGCTGCCCATACCTCTGTTCACTAGAATCACAAGGATACAGGAGTTCAGCTTGGCTGGTTGGGGGAAAAGAGTATAAAACTGTCTCTTGGTCTGGATGGCTTTTTTGTTTGTTTTTTGTTTTAGTTTTTCGAGGTAGGGTCTCACTCTAGCTGGGGCTGACCTGGAATTCACTCTATAGTCTCAGGGTGGCCTCAAACTCACAGTGATCCTCCTATCTCTGCCTCCCAAGTGCTAGGATTAAAGGCGTGGGCCACCACACCCGGCTCTGGATGGCTTTTCTTTTCTTTTCTTTTCTTTTCTTTCTTTTTTTTTTTTTTTTTTTTTTTGGTTTTTCGAGGTAGGGTCTCACTCTGGCCCAGGCTGACCTGGAATTCACTCTGTAGTCTCATGGTGGCCTTGAAATGGATGGCTTTTCTGCTGGTCTCTGCTTTACAGTTTGGGGTAACTTCTCTCTCTGCTTTCATGCATGGTTTTCCTCTGGTTTTTGAATCTACCATGTGCGGATTCTTCCCAAATTTCCCTACACAAGCTCCTAGATTCTATTTTCCACATGCCAGTAGCTTTACTGTAATCTCTCTTGTAAAGCCTCAATTTCTCTTAAGTCCACATGCTTGTGGCTCTACTCCAATTTTTTCCCCCAAATCCTCAAATTCTCTTAAAACAAACCTTATAAACTATGCAGTGTTTCCACATGAAAGCATATTTTCTAAACCCCCCACTTGTGATTTCTCCCTTAAATAAACCACACAATTTGTGATTTTCCCCCAGTAAACTTATTCATAATTAATCCTTCTTGAGTCCGTCTTTGTCAATTCTTGGTAGGACAGGACAGAACCCAAAACTTGGGGATCACAAATCCTGAACTCCAAAATCCTGCATCACGAGGAGAATGGGGGGTCAGAAAGCTGGTACTACTCATGCTGAGAATCACGGCCACCTGTGCAAGCCCCTCGGACATGCTCTTACTTTGCTGTTTCTCCTTCCAGCAGCTTGTCTGGATGTAATCAATATAATCTTTCTCTATTGTTTTCTCCAGGTCTCGCAGAGAAGCTCCTCTGTAAGCCTTGTCAAAGTTTTTATCCACAAAGTAAGGCACCTGCAGGTTCTGTGTCTCTCTGGAAATGGTATAGCCCAAGGTCCTGAAACAGAAAGTGGCTTAAGTGAACTTGAAATACCTGGCAATCTCACTTTTAGCACTGGGCCTTAGGCATTATGATCACCACCATCTCTTCATAGACCAGACGCAAACACCAACTATCTAATACATCCAACATGCGTTATTCCACCAGTAAAAGAGTACAAAGAGGGCTGGAGAGATGGCTTAGTGGTTAAGGCATTTGCCTGCAAAGCCAAAAGATCCCAGTTCAGTTCTCCGGGACCCATGTAAGCCAGGTGCACAAGGGGGCGCATGCATGTGGGGTTCATTTGCAGTGGCTGGAGACCATGGAGCACCCATTCTTTCTCTCTCTCCCACTTTCTCTCAAATAAATAAATAAATAATATTTTAAAAAATAGAGTACAAAGAATTATTATTATACCAAAAAAAAAAAGAATGAAAAAAAAAAGATGGGCGTGGTAGCACACACGTTTAATCCCAGCACTAGGGAGGCAGAAGTAGGGGCAAGACTGAGTTCAAGGCCACCCTGAGACGACATAGTGAGTTCCAGGTCTGCCTGAGCTAGAGTTACACCCTACCTGAAAAAAAAATTTAAAGCTGGGCTTGGTGGTGCACACCTTTAATCCTAGCACTTGGGAGGCAGAGGTAGGAGGATTGCTGTGAGTTCAAGGCCACCCTGAGACTACATAGTTAATTCCAGGTCAGCCTGGACCAGAGTGAGACCCTACCTCGAAAAAAAAAAAAAAACCCAAATTCAAACCAGGCATGGTGGCACACACCTTTAATCCCTTTATTTATTTTTATTTTTTTTATTTTATTTTTTTGGTTTTTCAAGGTAGGGTCTCACTCTAGCTCAGGCTGACCTGGAATTCACTATGTAGTCTCAGGGTGGCCTCAAACTCATGGTGATCCTCCTAGCTCTGCCTCCCAAGTGCTGGGATTAAAGGCATGCACTATAATGCCTGGCTTCTTCTTTTTAAAAATATTTTATTTATTTATTTATTTATTTATTTATTTATTTATTTATTTATTTAACAGATATAAGATTGATTGATACATCTAATAATGCTGCAGATAATAAGAAAATCCAAGCATTAAATTAATCCAAGATGCAAAAATCTCTACATTATAATACAAGAAACATAAAAAATCAAGACAATATAAATCCACCAAAAAAGTATTAATGCATCAGAAATGACCTTCAGTGAGACTGATTTAGAAGAAATGCCTGAGAAAGATTTCAAAAGAATAATTATAAATATGTTCAAAGGACTCAAAGAGGAAATCAAAGGAATCAAAGAACACACAGAAAACCAGTTTAATGAAATAAGGAGGTCTATACAAGACATTAATAAGGAAATAGAAATAATAAAGAAAAACCAGTCAGAAATACTACCAATGAAGAACACTGTCAGTGAAAAAAAAAAAAAAAAAACTCTGTAGAAAATCTCTCCAGTAGAATGGATGAAGGAGAGAACAGAATATCTAAACTAGAAGACCAGGTGGCAGATCTAATACAGTCCAACAAAGAGAAAGACAAACTTATAGGAAGGTCTGAATGGGAATTTTAGGATATTCAAGACATTATGAAAAGATCAAACATATGAATTCAGGGTACAGTAGAAGGAGAAGAATTTTACTCCAAAGGCATAGTAGGTGTTTTCAACAAAATCATACAAGAAAACTTCCCCCAAATTGGGAAAGAGATGCTAATGCAGATACAGGAAGCCTTTAAAACACCAAACAGAAAAACCTGGAAAGAAACTCTCCTTGCCATATTATAATTAAACTACCAAACATACAAACCAAAGAAAATATATTGAAAGCAGCTAGAGAGAAAAATCAAGTCACCTACAAAGGCAAACCCATCAGGATCACAGCAGATTACTCAACACAAACTTTAAGAGCCAGAAGGACTTGGATTCCAAGTTCTGAAAGATAACAACTGTCAACCAAGATTACTTTATCCTGCAAAGTTAGCCATTCAAATAGACAGAGAAATAAGGACTTTTCACAACAAAAGCAGGCTAAAAGAATATTTGAAGACAAAACCAGCTCTACAGAAAATACTTGAAAGGATCCTCCATACTAAAGAGAAAGAAAAGTACACATATAAGGAACCTGGAAAAAACAAACCATACTCAATACTAGTTAATACAAGAGAGCAAAGGTAAAACCAGAAGAACTACAAAACAAGAAAAATGGCAAAAATAAATAAATACCTTTCAATAATAACTCTTAATATCAACGGCCTGAATGCCCCAACCAAAAGACACAGGTTTGCAGACTGGGTTAAAAAGCAGGATCCTGGGCTGGAGAGATGGCTTAGGGGTTAAGGCGCCTGCCTCCTAAGCCTAAGAATACGGGTTCCAATCTCCAGGTCCCACGTTTAGCCAGATGCAAAGTGATGCAAGGGTGCAATGCTGCACTTGACCGCAAGGGGGCGCACACATCTGGATTTCGTTCACAGCAGCTGAGACACTGCTGGCGTGCCCAACTCTGTCTTCCTCTCCCTCTCTCTCTCTGTCTCTCTCCAAAAAAAGTAATAAAAAATAAAACATAAAAAGTTTTTTTTTTTTTAAAAAGCAGGATCCTTCAATTTGTTACCTCCATGAAACTCACCTTTCTACAAAGGATGGACACTATCTTAGGGTGAAAGGCTGGAAAATGGTGTTTCAAGCAAACAGGCCTAGAAAACAAGCAGGGGTTGCTATCCTAATATCTGACAGGGTAGACTTCAGACCAATGTTAGTTAGGAAAGATAAGGAAGGTCACTTTATATTGATTAAAGGAGCACTCCAACAGGAGGACATTACAATTCTAAACATATATGCACCTAAAATGGGGGCTCCCAATTTCATCAAACAAACGCTATTAGAACTAAGGTCACAGATAACACCAAACACACTTGTAGTGGGTGACTTCAACACCCCACTCTCACCAATTGACAGGTCATCCTGGCAAAAAATAAACAGAGATGCTTCTGGATTAAATGAGGTCATAGAACAAATGGACCTAACAGATATTTACAGGACATGTCATCCAAATGCACATGGAACATTCTCTACAATAGACCACGTGTTTGGACACAAAGAAAATCTTAACAAATATAGGAAAACAGAAATAATTCCTTGCCCTCTATCTGATCACAATGGGATCAAACTACAAATCAATAGCAAGAAAAGCTATAGAGCACACACAAAATCAAGGAAACTAGGAGGTCCCGGTAGCCTCCAAAACATTAAAGGCTTTTGCCAAAGCCCTTGTTTTCCCTTGAGAAACAGATAGTAAGACCCTATTGCTGAAGACATCTCTTGTCTGAGAGGCAAGGTCACTGAGAAAGCAAGCTGGTGCTGAGCAGAAAACCTTCTCCCTGTAGACCAGCCAACTGGAAGCTGGAAAAAGCTGTACTGCATGCAGCCCTATGGGAGACAGAGGTCATCAGCAATGAAAACAGTGGACACTGAACATTCAAGTTTGGCCATACAGGCCAAATGACTGAATGGGTGCAATAGTGGCATGTCTGTTCTTGGGGTAACCAACTGTTCCATAATTGGACTGAAGGCCCTCTCTACGGGAGGGGATACATACCTGGTACTGAAAAACCTAAGCAAAAGTTTATGGCAGGAGAGGTCATGAGCCTTAGGGGTATAAAGCCTGCTCTTGTCTGACTAAATGTATATATTATTCCCACCAAGCTGTCCTGGGGGCACTACACTTAATGTTCATGTTCACATATTAACGCTACTCTCATTTCTGGTTAGAGAAGCTTCTCTTTTCAGATGGCGATGACCACTGGGATGACCCAAAAGGCAACATAGTGCTGAGAAGAAGGGATGGAGGAGTGCCCAGCACTGAAACACCTCTGTCACACCCTCCAAGGCTCAGGGACCATTGCGGAAGAGGGGATGGATAGAATGGAAGAGCCAAAGGAAGGGTATGACTTCTTACAATGCAACCGCCCAGACAGAAATTGGCCTCGATATCCATGACCTTGCAGTGCCTAGCAATACCTCTTCAAGACCCTCAAAATAGAAGAAAAAGATGATGACATCAAATTAAAAGAGAGACTAATGGAGAGAGGGAGGGGATATGATGGAGATTGGAGTTCTAAAGTGGAATGGAGGAGGGGAGGGAAATATGTGTTTTTTTTTTTTTAAATATGGAACGCTTCATGAATTTGCGTGTCATCCTTGCGCAGGGGCCATGCTAATCTTCTCTGTATCGTTCCAATTTTAGTATATGTGCTGCCGAAGCGAGCACGAAATATGTGTTTTTTGTATGTAAGTATAGAAGTTGTCAATAAAAAATAATAATTAATAAAAAAATCAAGGAAACTAAACAATACACTACTAAATGAAGAGTAGGTCAATGAAAGAATCAAGAAGGAAATAAAAAAATTCAGAGTCGGGGCTGGAGAAATGGCTTAGCAGTTAAGGTATTTGCCTGTGAAGCCAAAGGATCTGGGTTCGATTCTCCAGGACCCACGTAAGCCAGATGCACAATGGGCACATGCATCTGGAGTTCGTTTGCAGTGGCTAGAGGTCCTGGCATGCCCATTCTCTCTCTCTCTGCCTCTCTTCTCTCTCTCTGCATGCAAATAAATAAATAAAATTTAAAAAAATTCAGAGTCAAATGATAATGAGAACACAACAAGGCAGTCCTAAGAGGGAAATTTATAGCTTTAAGTGCCTATATTAAGAAATTAAGCTGGGCATAGTGGCGCACGCCTTTAATCCCAGCACTTGGGAGGCAGAGGTAAGAGGATCGCCGTGAGTTCAAGGCCACCCTGAGAAGACATAGTGAATTCCAGGTCAGCCTGGGCTAGAGCAAGGCCCTACCTTGGAAAAAAAAATTAGAAAATTTGCTGCAAAATGAATGGATCTGGAAAAGATTATACTTAGTGACGTAACCCAGAAAGCCAAACGTCACATGTTCTCTCTCATATGTGGATCCTAGCTACAAATGATTGGACTTCTATGTGAGTAGGAATAAAACTCAGTAGCAGAAGCCAGTAAACTAGAAAGGGGATATAAAGGGAATAGAGGGAGGGACTTAATAGGATGGCATTGTATATGTAAGTAGAAGAAAAAATTGATGGGGATGAAAAGGCCTAAGTGAGGTCAGGGGAAAAGACTAAGTAAAGGAAAAGTGGAAGGAGGGCTAATTAAAATCTAAGAGTTAAAATAAGTCATATGGAAACCTACTTTTCTGGACAATGGAACATGCAGAAGCCATAAATTGTTACTAGAAAATTTTCAGTGCCAGGGTTGGGATACCTTCCAGTGAGTTGTTGGCCGGGGAGGTCACAGATAACCCCAAAACATTACAGGCCATTGCCGAGGCCCTTGGTTTCCTACCAGGAATAGATGGTAAGACTCTATTGCTGAAGACTCCACAAACTTGGGCTGCAAGGTCATTGAGAAATCCTGCTGGAGCTGAGCTGAAAGCCTCCTCCATGTGGACCAGCTGACAGAAAGCTGGAAAAACCTACGCTGCATGCAGTTCAATGGGAGAGAGAAAACACCAGTGAAGGTACTCAACAGTAAACACTGTAAGCTTTAAATTTGGCCAGCCAGGCCCAATGAGCCAACAGGTGCAATAATGCCATGTCTGTTATGGGGGAAACCAACCGCTCTCTAATTGGACTGGAGCTCCATGGGAGGGAATACATCCCTGATACTGAAAATGTACAACAGGGGTAGTCATGAGCCCTAGGGCTGGTGTCTGGCTAAATGTATATACTATGCTCACCAAACTGCCCAGTAAGCACTTAGCTTAATGTATTAATTACCCATGTATTAATGCTACTCTCACTTTTGGTTAGAGAAGTTTCTCTTTTCAGATGGTGGTGACCTTGGGATGACTCAGAAGGCACCATGGTGCTAGGAAGAAGGGACAAAGGAGTGCTCAGCACTGAAACATCTCTATCACATCTTCCAAGGCTCAGGGTCCATTGTGGAAGAAGTGGCAGAAAGAATGTAAGAGTCAAAGGAAGAGTAGGACTCCTTACAATGTGCTCCTCCAGACACAAAATGGCCTGGATATCCATGACCTCACAGTGCCTGACACCACCTACACAAGACCATCATTATAGGAGGAAAAGATGATGACATCAAAATAAAAGAGGGACTGATTGAGAGGGGAAGGGGATATGATGGAGAGTGGAGTTTCAAAGGGAAAGGGAGGGAAGTACCATGGGCTATTGTCTACAATTAAGGAAGTTGTCAATAAAATACATAAATAATTAAATATATGTATATAAAAGATTGGGCATGCCAGGGCCTCTAGTCATTATAAATGAACTCCAGACCCATGTGCCACCTTGTGCATCTGGCCTTACATGGGTACTGGGGAATTGAATCCAGGTCCTTAGGCTTTGCAGACAAGCACCTTAACTGCTGAACCATCTCTGAAGCCCAAGAGTTCACCTCCCTTATCCTGCTCACTCTGCAAAAAGCAGAATGCCTACTGCTTTGGAAAAAAAAAGAATTGAGCCAGACATGGTGGTGCACATGCCTATAAGCCCAGCACTCAGAAGATGGGGACAGAATAACTGCACATTCAACATTTGAGGGCTTCCTGCATGCTGGGCAAGCACACTAACACTGAGTCCCAGAGCCTGCCTTTGTGTATATGGGTGCACGTGTGTGCATGTATACGCCCAAGTGTGTGCAAGTGTATGTGGAGGCCATTCTTCAGGTTTGCTGTATACCTGTTATTACTCATTCATTTATTTATTAACTTATTTGTAAGGAGTGAGAGAGTATGGACACACCAGGGTCTCTTGCCACTGCAAGCAAACTCCAGATGCATGTACCAAAAACAATTTTTACATTATAATAAGTTTCCATATTTTCAGCAAAAGCAAAGAAACATAATAGCACAGTATGGCTTCATGCTTTGATGGTTAATAAATGTCCACTCATTTCATTTTCTGCATGTGTGTGTGTATGGTATGTGTCCATTTGTGTTGTGTGTGCATGTTCATGTGTGGGTGTGGATAAATTTGTGTCCACACATGTGGGGGTCAGAGGAATACCTCAGTGCTATACTCAGGTATGCTGTCCACTTCTTTTTGTTGTTGTTTTAAATATTTTATTTATTTATTTATTTTTTTAGAGAGAGAGAGACAGAGAAAGAGGAGACAGAGAGAGAGAGAGAATGGGCACACCAGAGCCTCCAGCCACTGCAAACAAACTCCAGATGCATGTGCCACCTTGTGCATCTGATTTACACAGGTACTGGAAAATCAAACCTGGGTTGTTAGGCTTTACAGGTTTAAGCAACTTAACTGTGAAGCCATTTCTCCAGCCCTTGTTCTTTCTTTTTTTTGAGGTAAGGTCTCACTCTAGCCAAGGATGACCTGGAATTAACTATGTAGTCTCAGGGTGGCCTTGAACTCACGGTAATCCTCCTACCTCTGCCTACCATGTGCTGGGATTAAAGGCGTGTGTGCCACCATGCCCAACTCTTTGTTTTTTATTGTTGTTGGGTTTTTTTTTTTTTTTCATTTTATTTGTTTGAGAGAAAGAAGGAGAAACAAAGAGGCAGATAGAGAATGAGAGCTGGGTGTGGTAGTTCATGCCTTTAATCCCAGCACTGGGGAGGCAGAGGTAGGAGGATCACTGTGAGTTTGAGGCCACCCTGAGACTACATAGTGAATTCCAGGTCAGCCTGAACTAGAGTGAGACCCTACTTAGAAAAACCACACACACACACACACACACACACACACACACACACACACACACACACAAAGAATGAGCACATCAGGGCCTCCTGTCACTGCAAACAAACTCCAGATGCATGCACCTCCTTGTGCATCTGGCTTAAGTGGGTCCTGGAGAGTTGAACCTGGGTTCTTTGGCTTTGTAAGCAAACACCTCAACCTCTAAGCCATCTCTCCAGCCTTTTATTTTTAAAATATATTTAATTTTAATTTATTTATTTGACAGAGAAAGAGAGAGAAAGAGAGGGAGGGAGGGAGAGAGAATGGGCACACCAGGGCCTCTAGCAACTGCAAATGAACTCCAGATGCATGTATCACCTTGTGCATCTGGTTTATGTGGGTTCTGGGAAATTGAACCTGGGTCCTTTGGCTTTTCAGGCAAATGCCTTAATCACTAAACCATCCCTCTAGCCCTCCTTGTTTTTTGAGGTAGAGTATTGCTCTAACCCAGGCCAACCTAGACTCACTCATTACAGATCTTTCTCTTTTTTTCTGGTTCTTCTTTTGGGGGGCGGGATAGGATCTCATATTATAGTTCAGGTTAGCTTCAAATCTTGGCAATTTTCCTACCTCACCCGCCTGTAATGATGGATTATAGGTGTAAGCCACCATGCCTAGCTTCATTTAGGGTCCATTATAACTCTACCATAGTAGAAAGGATTTAGTAAAAAGGTGAAAAATTTAATATGATCTGAAGAGAAACCAGAGTATTAGAATTTAATTTGAACCTCAAATTATTCCATTGATCTTTCTTTTTTTCAAGGTAAGTCTTGTTCTAGCCCTTGTTCAGCCCTATGCTAACCTGGAATTCACAGGTGGCCTCAAACTCATGGAACTCCTCCAATCTCTGCCTCTAGAGTGCTGGGATAAAGACTTGCACCACCAGGTCTGGCTCCATTGATATTTCTAAACCAGTTGTTGCTGTTCTGCAGCTGACCAGATGATGTCACTGTAGAGTAAAGATCTCCTAAGGCCACAGGAGACTTGCCTAGTCAGTGTGCATTACCACTTGGCTGTTCCTTTTCCTTTTCCTTTTCCTTTTCCTTTTCCTTTCCTTTCCTTTCCTTCCTCTCTCTCTTTCCTTCCCTCCCTCCCTCCCTCCTTCCCTCCCTTCCTTCCTTCCTTTCCTTCCTTCCTTCCTTCCTTCCTTCCTTCCTTCCTTCCTTCCTTCCTTCCTTTCTTCCTTCCTTCCTCTTTTTCTCCTTCCCTCCCTCCCTCCCTTTCTTTTTAAAAATTTTATTTATTTTTATTTATTTATTTATTTGAGAGCAACAGACAAAGAGAGAGAGACAGAGAGAGAGAGAATGGGTGCACCAGGGCCTCCAGCCACTGCAAACGAACTCCAGACGCATGTGCTACCTTGTGCAACTGGTTTATGTGGGTACTGGGGAATCAAGCCTTGAACCGGGGTCCTTAGGCTTCAAAGGCAAGTGCTTAACTGCTAAGCCATCTCTACAGACTGCCCCTTAAAAAAATTTTTTTTTGTTTTGACAGAGAGAGAGAGAGAATGGGCCCCTTCCTCTCTTTCTTGATTCTTTTTTTTAAAGATTTTTTAAGAAAATATTTTATTTTTATATATTTATTAGAGACAGAGAGAGGGAAAGAGAGAGAGGGAGAGTGAGAATGGGAGTGCCAGGGCCTCTAGCCACTGCAAATGAACTCTAGATTTGTGTGCCCCCTTGTGCATCTGGCTTATGTGGGATCTGGAGAATCGAACTGGGGACTTTAGGTTTTGCAGACATGTGCCTTAAACGTTAAGCCATCTCTCCAACCCCCCCCCTTTTTTTTTGAGAGAGACACAGAGAGAGACAGAGAGAGAAGGAGAGGAAGACAGATAGAGAATGGGTGCACCAGCAGCCTCTCAGTGGCTGCGAACGAACTCCAGATGCGTGCGCACCCTTGTAGGCAAGTACAGCATTGCGCCCTTGTGTCACTTTGCATCTGGCTAAAAGTGGGACCTGGAAATTGGAACTGACGTTCTTAGGCTTAGCAGACAGGCGTCTTAACCGCTAAGTCATCTCTCTAGCCCTCCAACCCTTTTTTGAAATTTTTGAGGTAGGGTCTCATTCTAGCCCAGGCTGACCTGGAATTCATCCCTATGTAGTCTTCAGGTGGCCTTGAACTCACGGCAATCTTCCTACCTCTGCCTCCAGAGTGCTGGGATTAAAGGTGTGCACCACCACACCTGGCTTTCTTATTTCTTTCTTTCTGAGGCAGGGTCTCACTCTAGCCAAAGCAGATGAGGTGGGAACTCAAGGCAATTTTTCTACCTTAGCCTCCTGAGTGCTGGGACTAAAGGTGTGTGCCATCTTACCTGGTTCTTTTTTCTTTTCTTTAAACTTAAATAAATTTATTTATTTATTTATTTGAGAAAGAAAGAGGCAGATAGAGAGAATGTACACACCAGGGCCTCCAGCCACTGCAAACAAACTCCAGATGCATGTGCCACCTTGTGCATCTGGCTTACACGGTATTGGAAAATCAAACCGGGGTTCTTAGGCTTCACAAGCAAGCACCTTAACTGATAAGCCATCATTTCTCCAGCCCTCCTCCTCCCTCTCCTCCTCCTTCTTTTTTTTTTTTTTTTTTTTTGAGGTAAGATCTCACTGTAGCTCAAGATGACCTGGAATTAACTATGTAGTCTCAGGGTGGCCTTGAATTCATGGCGATCTCTGCCTCCCATGTGCTGGGATTAAAGGCCTGACCCACTCTTCCCCCGCCCCATTTTATTTATTTGACAGAGAGAGATGAGAGAGAAATAGGTAGATAGAGAATGGGCACATCAGGGCCTCCAGTCACTGCAAACGTGGGTACTGGGGAATTGAGCTTCGAACTGGGGTCCTTAGGCTTTACAGGCAAGTGCTCAACTGCTAAGTCATCTATCTAGCCCTTCTTTTCTTTTTTAAATTTTTGTTCAGGTTTTTTTTTTTTAAATTTTTATTTATTTGCAAGCAGAGAGAGAAAGAGAGAAGAGAGACAGAGAGAGACTAGGCATGCTAGGGCCTCTAGCCACTGCAAACTAACTCCAAATACATGTGCCCCTTGTGCATCTGGCTTACATGGGTCCTGGTGAATCGAACCTGGGTCCTTTGGCTTCACAAGCAAATGCCTTAACCACTAAGCCATTTCTCCAGCCCCTCTTTTTAAAATTTTTAATTGTGAGCAGAAAAAGGGAGAGAGGGAGGGAGGGGTGGGGAGAGAGAGGAGAAAGAGCCAGGGCCTCTTTCAAACAAATTCCAGATGCATGAGCCACTCTGTACATCTAGCTTAATGTAGATACTGGGGACTTGAACCCAGGCCAACAGACTTTGTAAACAAGTACCTTTAACTTCTAATCACCTCCCCAACTCACCTTTATCTTTATTCTTTTTTTTTCAAGGTACGGTCTCGCTCTTGCCCAGGCTGACCTGGAATTTACTATGTAGTTTCAGGTCTGGCTACAAAATCATAACGATTCCTATCTCAGCCTCCTGAGTCCTGACATTGAAGGTGTATGCCATCATGCCCAGCATAGAGAGCTTGGGTCATTAGGCTCTGAAGGCAAGCACCTTAACCACTGAGCAATATTATCAGCCCCTTTTTATTTTCTATTTATTATTATTATTATTTTGATTTTTGCCACGCCCAGTTTTATTACTATTACTTTTTTTTTTTTTTTTTTTTTTTTTTTTTTGGTTTTTCAAGGTAGGGTCTCACTCTAGCCCAGGCTGATCTGGAGTTCACTATGTAGTCTCAGGGTGGCCTTGAACTCACGGAGATCCTACCACCTCTGCCTTCCGAGCACTGGGATTAAAGGCATGCACCACCACACCCGGCTTATTTTGTTTTTTTGATGTAGGGTCTCGCTCTAGCCCAGACTGACCTGGAATTCACTATTGTAGTCTCAGGCTGGCCTTGAATCATGGTGATTCTCCTACCTCTGCCTCCCAAATGCTAGAAGTAAAGGTGAGCACCATCATGCCCAGCCTAGCTAAATTTTATTTTGATTCCTTCCACTTCCCTCCACAGAAGACACTAGAGAAACTTTACAGACTATTCCTTTAAACATAAAGTCAGTGTTTTCCTTAATGAAGGTGAAATGAAGTGGCATTAGTATCAGCACAACTCTCCAAGTCTTTCATCTTTCAGATTGTTACTAAGGAAGACTTATAAATATTTGACTTACGATTTGTAGAATAGACTGTATGGAGGATTAGCAGCCAGCAGCTGAGTAATGACAGATATAATCACAATCACAAGAACTGGAAGCAACTGAATAAATGCAGAATATGTATTCTATAAAACAAAAAAAAATGCATCAGTATTCTTCTTCGATAGAAAGCTTACTGAAAATACAATACAAAGCAATCTCAAAGAAAATACAAATTATAAATGCACTGCACAGGACTTTCCACACAGCTCAAGGCTTTTCTGGGAAGGCTGTATTTTCAGTTGAGAAGTACCAAACAACCCACATTCTCTCTGCTGGACTACTGAAGGAAGCCCACCCACAATCTGGATTGACTCTAGTCATCCTTCTGTAATCCCCTTATCCAAAACCAATGAGGCAGACATCTCTAGGTAGCTCTGCCAGAGAGTGACTCACAAGAGTAGTGCATTAGGGTCATATTAGTGTCATGTAACACTTACTTGGCCACAGCTGACCAGACTGGGTGGTGGTACCTTATTCTAGCAGGGAGAATTGAGGTTGAAGTTCATCACCTTTTGCCACTAGGCTTTCACTTAAAGAAAGGACACACACTCTCAGGCACTGTGAACTAGCCAGTTGCAAGGGGAATCAGAACAAGCCAGGCTGTTCAAAAAGAACAACACAGAGGCACAGAGTGGTGGGAAGACTGGAGACAAGCTGATCCCAAATAGTCATGGTGAACAAAGCTAGCAGGGGAGCCTGAGTGCAACTACTTCCTGGTTCCTGTCTGTCAGGAGCCCAGCACAGGTTTGTTTGTTTTTGTTTTTTTAATGTGAGAGCACGATAGTGAGAGAGAGAGAATTAGTGTGCCAGGACCTCCAGCGTCTGCCACTTAGTGTGCATGTGTACCCTTGCATCACCTTGTGTCTGGCTTATGTGGGACCTGGAGAGTTGAACATGGGTCCTTAGGCTTTGCAGGCAAGTGCCTTACCTGCTAAGCCATCTCTCCAGCTCCAGTGCAGGTTTTGATTTTGAGTTTCATGAGACACAAACCCCTTTTATTTCTGAATATTTTCTTCTTTTTCTTTTCTTTTTTTTTCTTTTCCTTTTTTTTTGAGGTAGGGTTTCACTCTGGTCCAGGTCAGCCTGGAATTAACTATGTAGTCTAAGGGTGGCCTCGAACTCATGGAGATCCTCCTACCTCTGCCTCCCAAGTGCTGGGATTAAAGGCTTGCATCACCACACCCAGCTTTCTTTTTTTTTTTTCGAGGTAGGGTCTCATTCCAGCCCAGGCTGACCTGGAACTCACTCTGTAGTCTCAGGGTGGCCTCAAACTCACAGCGATCCTCTTACCTCTGCCTCCCAAGTGCTCCCAAGGGACTAAAGGCATGCGCCAGCACACCTGGCTTATTTCTGAATATTTTTTTTTATTTGAGAGAGATAGAGAGAATGGGCGTGCCAGCAGCCTCTTAGCTGATGTGAATGAACTCCAGATGCATGCTCCCCCTTGTGGGCAAGTGTGGTATTGCACCCTTGTGTCACTTTTTGTGTTTGGCTAAAAGTGGGACCTGGAGATTGGAACCGACTTTCTTAGGCTTGGCAGACAGGCATATTTCTGAATATTTTTAATTAATTAATTAATTAATTTGAGAGAAAGAGAAAGAGAATGAGAAAGAGAAAGAGAGATAGAATGGGCGCACCAGGGCCTCTAGCCACTGCAAATGAACACCAGACACATGCGCCACCTTGTGCATCTTTATGTAGGTACTGGGGAATCAAATGGGAGTCCTTAGGCATCTCAGGCAAGTGCCTTAACTGCTAAGCCATCTCTCCAGCCCTAGTTCTGAATATTTTGAAGGAAGTACTTATTTTGTATAGTAAAGAAAATTTTGATCAAGATAGCCCCACAGGAAAGCTGAAATCCTTGGAAAGCCACAAAAAGAGGGAGGTTAAAGCCAGACGCGGTGGTGTACTCCTTTAATCCCAGCACTCGGGAGGCAGAGGTAGGAGGATCACTGTGAGTTCGAGGTCACCCTGAGACTACATAGTGAATTCCAGGTCAGCCTGGGCTAAAGTGAGACCTTCCCTACCTTGAAAAACAAAAACAAAACAAAAAAAAAGAGGGAGGTTATCATGCTGACCGATTTGGGCCAATTACCCAGCTCTTCTTGCCAGTGCCTAAAGCACATTTTAACAACATAGGTCAGGCTTAACTCCTAGAGCATGACTGTACACGGTAGAGGTGGGCTCAGCAGAGAGGCTGATGAGCAGCGGCTCTTGCTTCCCTATGCACCTGAGGCTTATCTTCCTCCTCTTTCTTCCGTGTCGGTGTCCTCTCATGGCGGTGCCGCCGGCGGTAATAGTGAGTGTCATCTGTCACGTTTGAGAACATATGAATATTTCCTGAGAAAGAAGGGAAAGAGAAGACAAGATTTAGTGGGAGATATGGCAAAGACTCCCTTGTTGCCTTTTTCAAGGTCCTTGCTCCCAGCTAGGTTGTTTAAGGATAGGTTATTGGCCTACTTTGCCCAGTTGAAAAAACAAGGCAGGTAAGCCAAGTGGGCCAGCTGGGGAGTGTGCATAAATCTCTTGAGTTCATGTGACCTGTCATTTGCGATAGTCAGGGAGGGCACCCAGGAAGACTAGAAGACAGAAAGCATTTTGGCCGTGAATCTTATCTGGCACATGTCTGCTTCTATGCCCAATATTACTCACTGGTGTCTTGAATAGCATCTCATAAAATTCAATTTATAGGTGTGGGGGTGAAGCTCAGTGGTAAAGCACTTGCCTAGCATTGTGAGGCCCTGGGTTCCATCCCTAGCAATACAAACAATTCAACTTATCTCCTTGGCATTGAATTATCCCAACTTTCAATTCTCCATAAAGTACCTTTTTAAATTAATGTTTTTTTCTTTTTCTTTTTTTCAAGGCAGGGTCTCACTCTAGCTCAGGCTGACCTGGAATTCACTATGTAGTCTCAGGGTGGACTCAAACTCACAGTGATTCTCCTACCTCTGCCTCCCGAGTGCTGGGATTAAAGGTGTGTGCCACCACACCTGGCATATACGTTTCTATATATACATACCACATACTTTGATCATATTTACTCCCTCTTATTACCCTCTCTAGTCTCCCCTCGTTCCCTGTTTCTTCTTCCCAGATAATATGTGTTAAAGGTGTTTGCTTCCAAACAGTGTGTGTACAGATGGAGAGAGGCAAGGGGAGAGATGCTAACATCTTTATGACTGCTATTTTGTAATAATGACAATAATAAAAGGCATTTTGTTTTCACTTATAAAGCATTTAGAAGTAACTAATTTTTTTAACTAATTGTTTTTTAAAAGATTATTTATTTATTTTCAGGCAGAGAGACAGAGAGAGAAGAGAGGCAGAGAGAAATAGGCATGCCAGGGCCTCCAGCCACTGCAAATGAACTCCAGACACTTATGTGCCGCTTTGTGCAACTGGCTTTATGTGGATACTGGGGAATCAAACTCAATTCATTAGGCTTTGCAGGCAAATGCCTAAACTGCTGAGCCATTTCTCTAGCCCTCGAAGTACCTAATCTTTGAGCCAAGCTTGGTGGTATATCATAGCTAACTGGGAGGTTGAGGCAGGAGGACAGTAGGTTGAAGTCTGTCCTATGCTACACAAGGAGTTCAAAGCTAGCCTGAGCAACTTTGCTAGATCCTGTCCCTAAAAAGAAAATTAAGGGTTGGAGAGATGGCTTAGTGGCTAAGGTGCATGCCTGCAAAGCCTAAGGACCCAGGTTTGATTCTCCAGGTCCCACGTAAGCCAGATACACATGGTGGCACATGCATCTGGAGTTGGTTTGCAGTGGCTAGAGGCCCTGGTACACCCATTCTCTCCCCCCCGTCTCAAATAAATAAATAAAAATAAATCATAAAAAAAAAGAAAATTAAAAAAGGGATATAGCTCAATGGTAGAGTGGATGCCTAGTATGCTTCAGACCCTGGGTTCAATTTCACAGCAATGCTGAGAAGTAGATATTATCTAGTATGAGAGAAATGAAGTGATTTGGTTAAAATTATACATAGCTGGAGGCTGGAGACTTGCATCAAACTCCTATTCAAATGATTCTAAATTCTTGCTGTTTCTAGAAAACCACTGTCCCTCTCTTCAAATCTTCAAACAGGAATTTACTGAGAGACATAAAGACATTTTGTTTTGTTTTGTTTCTTCTTTTAAAACTATTTACTGGGCTGGAGAGATGGCTTAGCAGTCAAGGCACTTACCTACAAAGGCAAAGGACCAGGTTCACTCCCCAGGACCCATGAAAGCCAGATGCATAAGGTGATGCATGCATCTGGCATTTGTTTGTGGTAGCTGAAAGCCCTGGTGTGCCTATTCTCTCTATCTGCCTCTCTCTCTACCAAATAAATCAAAATAAAATATAAAAAAATAAAAAATTTGGGCTGGAGAGATGGCTTAGCAGTCAAGGCACTTACCTACAAAGGCAAAGGACCAGATTCAACTCCCCAGGACCCATGAAAGCCAGATGCATAAGGTGATTTGGGCTGGAGAGATGGCTTAGCGGTTAAGGCGCCTGCCTGCTAAGCCTAAGAACCCAGTTCCAATCTCCAGGTCCCACGTTTAGCCAGATGCAAAGTGACGCAAGGGCACAATGCCGCACTTGCCCACAAGGGGGCGCACACATCTGGATTTCTTTCACAGCAGCTGAGAGACTGCTGGCGCGCCCATTCTCTATCTGTCTCCCTCTCCCTCTCTCTCTGTCTGTCTCTCTCTGTGTCTCTCTCCAAAAATAAATAAAATAAATAAATAAATAAATAAATAAATAAATAAATAAATAAATAATTTACTTACTGAGCTGGAGAGATTGCTCAATGGTCAAGGCACTTGCCTGCAAAGCCTAATGACCCAGGTTTGATTCCCCAGTGTCCACGTAAAGCCAGATTTCCAAAATGCACATGGGTCTGGAGATTGTTTGCAGTGGCTAGAGGCCCTGGAGAACCCATTCTCTCTATCTCTCTCTCTTGGTTTGTGTCTCTGTGCTTGTAAATAAATAAAAACTTTAAAAATATATTTACAGGGCTGGAGGGATGGCTTAGTGGTTAAGGCATTTGCCTGCAAAGCCAAAGAATCCCAGTTTGACTCTCCAAGACCCACGTAAGCCAGATACACAAGGGGCACATGCATCTGGAGTTCATTTGTAGTGTCTGGAGGCCCTGGCATGCCCATTCTTGCCCTCTCCCTCTGCCTCTGGAGGCAGAAGTAGGAGGATCACCCATCTTGAGGCCACCCTGAGAATACATAGTGAATTCCAGGTCAGCCTGAGCTAGAGTGAGATTCTGCCTCAAAAACAAACAAACAAACAAACCATATATATATATAATATTTACTTGAGAAAGGGAGAGAATGCATGCACCAGGGCCTCCTGCTGCAAACGAACTCTCCAGATGCATGCATCACTTTGTGATCTGGCTTTATATGGATACTAGGGAATCAAACCCATGCCATCAGACCTTGTAAGCAAGAGCATTCAACTGCTGAGTCATCTCTCCACCCACCCTTTATTTATTTGTTTGTTTACTTATTTGAGAGAGAAAAGGAGAGGGAGAGATAGAGAGAAAGTTGTTTTACTTATTTTTTCTAGGTAAGGTCTTGCTCTAGCCCAGGCTGGCCTAACTCACTCTGTAGCCCTAGGCTAACCTTGAACTCAGAGCAATCTTCCTACTACCTCAGCCTCCACAGTGCTGGAACCAAGGGCATGTACCATCATGCCCAGCTAATATATATATATATATATATATTTATTCATTTGCAAGCAGAGATAGAGAGAGATAGAAAGAATGGGCATGCCAGGGCCTCCAGCCATTGCAAACAGACTCCAGATGCATGTACCATTTTGTGCATCTGGCTTTATGTGGGTCCTGGGGAATTGAACTTGGGTTGTTAGGCTCTTACAGGCAAGCACCTTAATGACTAAACCATCTTTCCAGCAGCTAATATTTTAAAGAATCATAATTTTGGAATACTAACCTGTAGGAAAATGTCCTCCAAAGAAGACATTGAATAGGTCTTCTGGACTGATGTCAGCTTCAAAGTCTCTGTAATAATTATAGGATCTGGCTCGGGGTGCAGTGAAAGGCACCTGCTCATCTCCATACTCATCATAGCGGAGTCTCTTGTCAGGATTACTCAGGACTGCAAAGGCATTTCCTATTGCTGCAACCAACAAGAAGTCACCCATGAGCAGTCTCCCGCGGCTAAGCGCAATTGTAGCAGCAGCAGCAGCAGCAGCAAGGAGCCCCGAGTCAACAGTGCTAAGCAACTTAGAGGAGCCCAAGGAGCTGGCTTAGGTCTATATACTTCCCCACACTGCTTGCCCTTGAGATTGCGCATAATCTACTTTGACAACCAGAGAAACACTAGAATCAAACTAAAACCTACGATTGAAGTCAGTGGTAATTCCTAATTAAGAAATACATAGGGCTGGAGACATGGCCCAGCAGTTAAGGCAGTTGCCTGTAAAGCCTAATGACTTAAGTTTCATTCCCCAGTACCCAGGTAAAACCAGATGCACAAAGTGGCGTGCATATGGAGTTCGTTTGCAGTGGCTGGAGGCCCTGACACACCCATTCTCTCTCTCTGTCTCTCTCTCTATGCTTGAAAATAAAAAGAAAGAAACAGCTGGGTGTGGTGGCACACACCTTTAATCCCAGCACTCTGGAGGCAGAGGTAGGAGGATCACTGTGAGTTCAAGGCCAGCAGGAGACTACATAGTGAATTCCAAGTCAGCCTGGGCTAGAATGAGACCCTACCTTGAAAAAAAAAAAGACAAAGGGCTGGAGAGATGGCTTAGCGGTTAAGGCGTTTGCCTGCAAAGCCAAAGGACCTCGGTTCAATTCCCCAGGACCCATGTAAGCCAGATGCACAAGATGGCTCATGCATCTGGAGTTCATTCACAGTGGTTGGAGGCCCTGGTGTGCCCATCCTCCCTCCCTCTCTCTCTCTCTCTCTCTGTGCCCCTTTCTCTCTCTCTCAAATAAATAAAAAATAAATATATTTTAAAAAAGACAAAAAAGAAAGAAACATATATATTTGCAAGAAGAGAGTGAGAAAGACAGAGAGAGAGAGAGAAAAAATGGGCATGCCAGGGCCTCTACCCACTGCATAAGAACTCCAGATGTAGATACCACTTTATACATCTGGCTTTATGTGGGTACTATCGAATCAAATCCAGGTCCTTTGGCTTTGGAGGGAAGTGCCTTAACCATTAAGCCATCTCTTTAGTCTCCCATAATTAAGAATTATTATTATTATTTTAATAAAAACCCTTTGAAGTAACTGGAACTCTACCTCTGGGTTCACTATCACTCAGACCTTGAGTTCTTTAAATATTTATTTATTTATGAGAGAGAGAGGAGAGAAGTAGAGAGAGAGAGAGAGAATGGGCACTCCAGGGCCTCCAGCAGCTGCAAACAAACTCTAGATGCATGTACCACCTTGTGCATCTGGCTTACATGGGTCCTGGGGAATTGAACCTAGGTCCTTTGGCTTTGCAGGCAAGGTCCTTAACTGCTAAACCATCTCCCCAGCCCTGTTTTTTGTTTTTTGAATAAGGTCTCACTCTAGCTCAGGCTGACCTATGTAGTCACTATGTAGTCTCAGGGTAGCCTTGAATTCACAGCAATCCACCATGCCCAGCTCAAGAATTATTTTTTAAATTATTTGATTTATTTGAGAGAGAGAATGGGCACACCAGGGCCTCTAGCTGCTGCAAACAAAGTCCAGATGCATGCACCTCTTTATGCATCTGGCTTTATGTGGGTATTGGGGAATCAAACCTGGGTCCATTGGCTTTGCCAACAAGTTCCTTAACTGCTAAGCCATCTCTCCAGCCCTATTTATTTATTTTTAATTTTTATTTTTCCAAGTAGGAATTAAAGGTGTGTACCACCACACCCACTTGTCTTTACTACTTATTTTATTTTTGGTTTTTAAGATAGTGCTTCACACTAGCCCAGGCTGACCTAGAATTCACTATGGAGTCTCAGGGTAGCCTCAGAATCACAGCAATCCTCCTACCTCTGCCTCCCAAATGCTGGGATTAAAGGCATGTACCACAACGCTTGGCCACCATTCCTTTTCTAATGCACATATTTAAAAGCTTAAAACAAGGGTTGGAGGGCTGGAAAGATGACTTCAGTTAAGGTGTTTGTCTGCGAAGCCAAAGGACCCAGGTTCAATTCCCCAGGACCCACATAAGCCAGATGCACAAGGTGGTGCATGTGTCTGGAGTTCCTTTACAGTGGCTGAAAGCCCTGGCGAGCCTATTCTCTCTCTCTCTCCCTCTTTCTATTTCTCTCTCTCAATTAAATTAATTAATTAATTAATTAATTTATTTATTTATTTATTTTGGTTTTTCGAGGTAGGGTCTCACTCTAGCTCAGGCTGACCTGGAATTCACTATGTAGTCTCAGGGTGGCCTCGAACTCACGGTGATCCTCCTACCTCTGCCTCCTGAGTGCTGGGATTGAAAGAATGGGCTATGGGCTGGAGAGATGGCTTAGCGGTTGACGTGCCTGCCCGCTAAGCCCAAGAACGTCAGTTCCAATCTCCAGGTCCCACGTTTAGCCAGATGCAAAGTGACGCAAGGGTGCAATGCCGCACTTGCCCACAAAGGGGTGCACACATCTGGAGTTTGTTTGCAGCAGCTGAGAGGCTGCTAGAGCGTCCATTCTCTATCTGTCTCCCTCTCCCTTTCTGTCTGTCTCTCGCTGTGTCTCTCTCTCTCTCAAAAAAAAAAAAAAAAAAAAAAAAAAGAATGGGCTAACACATCTGGCTATTTTTATTTATTTGTAAGGAGAGAAAAAGAGAGAGAGAAAGAGAGAGACAATGAGTGTGCCTGGACCTCCAGCCACTACAAACAAACTCCAGATGCATGCATCACTGTATTTGGCTTTACAAGGGTACTAGGGAGTCAAACTTGGGTCATTAGGCTTTGCAGGTAAGGGCCTTAACTGCTAAGCTACCTCTCCAGCCCCTATTAATTAATTTATTTATTTGGGAGAGAGTGAGAGAGACAGAGGCACAGAGAGAGAGAGAGAGAGAAAGAAAGACAATGGGTATGCCAGGGCTTCTAGCCATTGCAAATTAACTCCAGACCCATGTGCTACTTTGTGCATCTGACTTTATGTGAGTACTGGAGACTTAAACCAGGTCCTTAGGCTTTGCAGGTAGGCACCTTAACTGTTAAGCCATCTCTCCAGCCCCACAATGTATGTATGTGTGTGTGTGTGTGTGTGTGTGTGTGTATATATATATATATATATATATACACACATGTACTTCTGTCTCCCAAGTGCTGGGATTAAAGGCATGCACCACCACAATGGCTTTTTTTTTTTTTTTTTAATATTTATTTGAGAGTGACAGAGAGAGAAAGAGAGAGAGAGATTGGGCCCACTAGGGCCTCCAGCCATTGTAAATGAACTCCTTGTGCATCTGGCTTATGTGGGTACTGGGAAATTGAGCCTCAAACTGGGGTCCTTAGGCTTCACAGGCAAGCATTAACTGCTAAGCCATCTCTCCAGCCCCACACTGGCTTTTTTTTTGTTTTTGTTTTTTTGAGGTAGGGTCTCACTCTAGCCCAGGCTGACCTGGAATTCACTCTGTATTCTCAGGGTGGCCTTGAACTCATGGCGATACCCCTACCTCTGCCTCCCGAGTGCTGGGATTAAAGGCATGCGCCACCACACCCGGCCACACTAGCTTTTTTGAAATTTATTTATTTATTTATTTATTTTTGGTTTTTTGAGATAGGGTCTCACTCTAGCTCAGGCTGACCTGGAATTCACTATGTAGTCTCAGGGAGGCCTCAAACTCATAGCGATCCTCCTACCTCTGCCTCCCGAATGCTGGGATTAAAGACATGTGCCACCATGCCCGGCTAAATTTATTTTATTTATTTCAATTTTTTAAAATTAATTAATTAATTTGGCTTTTCGAGGCAGGGTCTCACTCTAGCTCAAGCTGACCTGGAATTCACTCTGTAGTCTCAGGGTAGCCTTGAACTCTTGGCAATCCTACCTCTGCCTCCTGAGTGCTGGTATTAAAGGCATGCACCACCACATCCAGCTTAAATTTTTTTTTTTTTCTTTTTGGTTTTTTGAGGTAGGGTCTCTCTCTAGCTCAGGCTGACCTGAAATTCATGCATGGCGATTCTCCTACCTTTGCCTCCTGAATGCTGGGATTAAAGGTGTGCGCCACCATGCCTGGCTATTTTATTTTTGAGAGTTTTTGAATAAGGTCTCACTCTAGCTCAGGCTGACCTATGTAGTCACTATGTAGTCTCAGGGTAGCCTTGAATTCACAGCAATCCACCATGCCCAGCTCAATAATTATTTTTAAAATTATTTGATTTATTTGAGAGGGAGAATGGGCACACCAGGGCCTCTAGCTGCTGCAAAGAAAGTCTAGATGCATGCACCTCTTTATGCATCTGGCTTTATGTGGGCATTGGGGAATCAAACCTGGGTCCATTGGCTTTGCCAACAAGTTCCTTAACTGCTAAGCCATCTCTCCAGCCCTATTTATTTATTTTTAATTTTTATTTTTCCAAGTAGGAATTAAAGGTGTGTACCACCACACCCACTTGTCTTTACTACTTATTTTATTTTTGGTTTTTAAGATAGGGCTTCACACTAGCCCAGGCTGACCTAGAATTCACTATGGAGTCTCAGGGTAGCCTCAGAATCACAGCGATCCTCCTACCTCTGCCTCCCAAGTGCTGGGATTAAAGGCATGTACCACAACGCTTGGCCACCATTCCTTTTCTAATGCACATATTTAAAAGCTTAAAACAAGGGTTGGAGGGCTGGAAAGATGACTTCAGTTAAGGTGTTTGTCTCATGGCCAAAGGACCCAGGTTCAATTCCCAGGACCCACATAAGCCAGATGCACAAGGTGGTGCACGTGTCTGGAGTTCCTTTACAGTGGCTGAAAGCCCTGGCGAGCCTATTCTCTCTCTCTCTCCCTCTTTCTATTTCTCTCTCTCAATTAAATTAAATTAAATTAAATTAAATTAAATTAAATTTTAAAAAATGGCTGAAGAGATGACTCAGTAGTTAAGGTGCTTGCCTGCAAAGCCTAAGGACCAGAGTTTGATTCCCCAATATCCATGTAAAGCCAGATGCACAAGGTGGCACATGTGTCTGGAGTTTACAGTGGCTAGAGGCTCTAGCATGCTCATTCTCTCTCTATCTGCCTCTCTCTCTCAAATAAATAAATAAAATATGTATATTTTAAAATATTTTATTTTTCTTTATTTATTTGAGAGAGAGAAATAGGCAGGGAGAAGGAGAGAGAATGGGTATGTCAGGGCCTCTAGCCACTGAAAACAAACTCCAGGTGCATGTGCCCCCTTGTGCATCTGGCTTATGCGGGTTCTGGGGAACTGAACCTGGGTCCTTTGTCTTCACAGGCAAGCACCTTAATTAAACACCAAGCCATTTCACCAGCTCTAATAAAGTATTTTTTTTTTTTTTTTTTTGGTTTTGTGAGGTAGGGTCTCACTCTGGTCCAGGCTGACCTGGAATTAACTATGTAGTCTCAGGGTGGCCTTGAACTCTCAGCAATCCTTCTACCTCTGCCTCCCGAGTGCTGGGATTAAAGGCGTGCGCCACCACGCCCGGCTTTTCTAATAAAGTATTTTTAAAAAAGATTAAAACAGAGCTAGAGAGATGGCTTAGAGGTTAAGGCACTTGCCTGTGAAGCCTAAGGACCCAGGCTCGATTCTCCAGGTCCCATGTAAGCCAGATGCACATGATGGTGCATGCATATGGAGTTCATTTGCAGTGGCTAGAGGCCCTGGCACACCCATCCCTTCTCCTTCTCTCTCTCTTTCTCTCTCTCTCCCTGCCTCTCTCTTTCTCCCTGTCTCTGTCTCAAATAAATAAAAATAAACATTAAAAAAAGAATGATGGCATTCTTAAAAAAAAAAAAAAGATTAAAACAGCTGGGCGTGGCAGTACACGCCTTTAATCCCAGCACTTGGGAGGCAGAGGTAGGATCACTGTGAGTTCAAGGCCACCCTGAGAGTACATAGTGAATTCCAGGTCAGCCTAGGCTAGAGTGAAACCCTTCCTTGAAAAACTAAAAAAAAAAAAAAAGGATTAAACCAAGCCATATGAGGTTCAAGAAAAACTAATTAGCAATCACAAGATTGCTAACATTGACATTATCGTCAGAAATTACTGGTTTCTTTGAGTAAAATCTATCCACCTTCGCCAGACAATCATCCCAGGCAAATAATCACCATATCTGGAGTTCCATGGGCAGCTTACATTTTGCATATACTTGGAACCAAAATTCACACTTTCAATAATAAAAGAAGTGAAAACCCATGATACATCTATACATACACACATGTTCACATATGTGTATATATAAAAACATAAATGTGGATTGGCCCTATTTCACTGTATATATTTTTATTTATTTAAAATATTTTTATTTATTTATTTTTCAAGGTAAGGTCTCACTCTAGTCCAGGCTGACCTGGAACTCACTCTGTAATCCCAGGCTGGCCTCAAACTCACAGTGATCCTCCTACCTCTGCCTCCTGAGTGCTGGGATTAAAAGAATGGGCTATGGGCTGGAGAGATGGCTTAGCGGTTGACGTGCCTGCCCGCTAAGCCCAAGAACGTCAGTTCCAATCTCCAGGTCCCACGTTTAGCCAGATGCAAAGTGACGCAAGGGTGCAATGCCGCACTTGCCCACAAGGGGGTGCACACATCTGGAGTTTGTTTGCAGCAGCTGAGAGGCTGCTAGAGCATCCATTCTCTATCTGTCTCCCTCTCCCTCTCTGTCTGTCTCTCTCTGTGTGTGTCTCTCTCTCTCAAAAAAAAAAAAAAAAAAAAAAGAATGGGCTAACACATCTGGCTATTTTTATTTATTTGTAAGGAGAGAAAGAGAGAGAGACAATGAGTGTGCCTGGACCTCCAGCCACTACAAACAAACTCCAGATGCATGCATCACTGCATTTGGCTTTACAAGGGTACTGGGGAGTCAAACTTGGGTCATTAGGCTTTGCAGGTAAGGGCCTTAACTGCTAAGCTACCTCTCCAGCCCCTATTAATTAATTTATTTATTTGGGAGAGAGTGAGAGAGACAGAGGCACAGAGAGAGAGAGAGAGAAAGAAAGACAATGGGTATGCCAGGGCTTCTAGCCATTGCAAATTAACTCCAGACCCATGTGCTACTTTGTGCATCTGACTTTATGTGAGTACTGGAGACTTAAACCAGGTCCTTAGGCTTTGCAGGTAGGCACCTTAACTGTTAAGCCATCTCTCCAGCCCCACAATGTATGTGTATGTGTGTGTGTGTGTGTGTGTGTGTGTGTGTGTGTGTGTATGCAAACACATGTACTTCTGCCTCCCAAGTGCTGGGATTAAAGGCATGCACCACCACACTGGCTTTTTTTTTTTTTTTTTTTTTTAATATTTATTTGAGAGTGACAGAGAGAGAAAGAGAGAGAGAGATTGGGCCCACTAGGGCCTCCAGCCATTGTAAATGAACTCCTTGTGCATCTGGCTTATGTGGGTACTGGGGAATTGAGCCTCAAACTGGGGTCCTTAGGCTTCACAGGCAAGCATTAACTGCTAAGCCATCTCTCCAGCCCCACACTGGCTTTTTTTTTTTTTTTTTTGTTTTTGGTTTTTGAGGTAGGGTCTCGCTCTAGCCCAGGCTGACCTGGAATTCACTCTGTATTCTCAGGGTGGCCTCGAACTCATGGCAATCCTCCTACCTCTGCCTCCCGAGTGCTGGGATTAAAGGCATGCGCCACCACACCCGGCCACACCGGCTTTTTTGAAATTTATTTATTTATTTATTTTTGTTTTTTTGAGGTAGGGTCTCACTCTAGCTCAGGCTGACCTGGAATTCACTATGTAGTCTCAGGGAGGCCTCAAACTCATAGCGATCCTCCTACCTCTGCCTCCCGAATGCTGGGATTAAAGACATGTGCCACCATGCCCAGCTAAATTTATTTTATTTATTTTAATTTTTTTAATTAATTAATTAATTAATTTGGTTTTTCGAGGCAGGGTCTCACTCTAGCTCAAGCTGACCTGGAATTCACTCTGTAGTCTCAGGGTAGCCTTGAACTCTTGGCAATCCTACCTCTGCTTCCTGAGTGCTGGGATTAAAGGCATGCACCACCACATCCAGCTTAAATTTTTTTTTTTCTTTTTGGTTTTTCGAGGTAGGGTCTCTCTCTAGCTCAGGCTGACCTGAAATTCACTATGTAGTCTCAGGCTGGCCTCGAACGCATGGCGATTCTTCTACCTTTGCTTCCTGAATGCTGGGATTAAAGGTGTGCGCCACCATGCCTGGCTATTTTATTTTTGAGAGAGAGAGAGAAAGAGGTAGAGAGAGAGAGAGAGAGAATGGGCACGCCAGGGCCTCTAGCCACTGCAAACAAACTCCAGATGCTTGTGCCCTCTTGTGCATCTGGCTTATGTGGGTACTGGGGAATTGAGCCTTGAACCGGGGTCCTTAGGCTTCACAGGCAAGTGCTTAACTGCTAAGCCGTCTCCAGGCCCCACACACTTTTTTTTTTAAAAATATATTTTGAGGTAGGGTCTCACTCTGGCCCAGGCTGACCTGGGGCTTGTAGTCTCAGGGTGAACTCTGGTTCCACAGCAAGGTCCCTACCTTAGCCAGATGCAGTGCTGGGATTAAAGGCATGTGCCACCATGGGGCTTCACCAGCTTTTAAAAATATGCCCATCTCTGTCTTCCTCTTAGCTCTCTAAGGGGCTTCTCAAAAAAAAAAAAAAGAATGCTGGTTCCAATCTCCAGGTTAATCCCAGCCAGATGCAGTGACTCAAGGAGGAATGCTGCAGTTTGACCCTGAGACTACATATCTGGATTTCCAGTTCAGCCTGGACCATCTCTGTCTTCCTCTCCTCTCAAAACCAAAAAAAAAAAAAAAAAAAAAAAAAAAAAAAATATATATATATATATATATATATATATATATATATATATATATTATTTATTTATTTATTTGAGAGAGAGAGATACAGAAATAGGCAGGTACAGAAAGAATGGGCATGCCAGGGCCTCCAGCCACTACAAATGAACTCCAGATGCATGCACTCCCTTGTGCATCTGGCTTATGTGGGTCCTGGGGAATCTAACCTGGGTCCTTTGGCTTTGCAGGCACATGCCTTAACCGCTAAGCCATCTCTCCAGCCACCTAAAAATATTTTTTGAAAAGAACTTATTTTGGGAAGTATTATGGGAATTGGCAGATAAAAGATTTGATTGGGGCTGGAGAGTTGGCTCAGCAGTTAAAGGTGCTTGCTTGGCTGGGCGTGGTGGTTCACACCTTTTATCCCAGCACTTGGGAGGCAGAGGTAGGAGGATCGCCCTGAGTTCGAGGCCACCCTGAGATTACATAGTGAATTCCAGGTCAGCCTGAGCTAGAGTGAGACCCTACCTCAAACCACCAAAAAGAAGAAGAAGGAAAAAAAAAAGGTGCTTGCTTGCAAAGCTTAAAGACTAGGGTTCAATTTCTCAGCACCCATATAAAGCCAGTGGTGCATGAGTCTAGAGTTCATTTACAGTGGCAGGAGGCCCTGGTATACCCATACTCACTATCTGTCTCTCTCTCCCTCTAGATCATATATTATATGTATATAAAAGATTTGATCTACAAGTCCATATTCCTTATACATAGCCTTTTCTTATGAACATGTTAATAATAGGAGCTTCTAAAGGAGTTCAATAGTCATAGAAATTCGGAAGTGCTGCTTAAGTCCTTTTTATTTACTTATTTTTCATTTTATTTCCATTTTTAATTAATTTATTTATTTTATTTTTTTGGTTTTTCGAGGTAGGGTCTCACTCTGGTCCAGGCTGACCTGGAATTCACTATGTAGTCTCAGGGTGGCCTCGAACTCATGGCGATCCTCCTACCTCTGCCTCCCGAGTGCTGGGATTAAAGGCGTGAGCCACCACACCAGGCTTTATTTTGGTTTTTGAGGCAGGGGCTTTCTGTAGCCTATGCTGACCTGGAATTCACTATATAGTATCAGGGTGGTCTGGAACTCAAGTTGATCCTCCTATCTATAACTCCCAAGTGCTGGGATTAAAGACATGCACCATCACACCATCTTATTTTTATTTATTTATTTTTTTGGTTTGGTTTGGTTTTCTCGAGGTAGTGTTTCACTCTAGCCCAGGCTGACTTAGAATTCACTCTGTTTTCTCAGGGTGGCCTTGAACTCATGGCGATCCTCCTATCTCTGTCTCCCAAGTGCTGGGATTAAAGGTATGCACCACCACACCTGGCTATTTTTGTTTTTTTGAGGTAGGTTTTCACTGTAGCCCCAGGCCAACCTAGAATTCACCATGTAGTCTCAGGGTGGCCTTGAACTCACGAAGACCTTTCTCTGCCTCCCAAGTGCTGGGATTAAAGGCATGTGCAACCATGCTTCACATGCAACTATGCTTCACAAGCAACATGCCTGCTTGATTCACCTGACACCCAAAAGATCTTCAATAAATATTGCTGAACGAATGAATGATTCCAAAAGGTGTTATAAAGAAATCACATATATCCCTTATATTAGTTTAAGTGGATGAAGGCAGGAAAGAACTATGTTAATGATCACTATTTACAAAGTGTAGCCTGCTGGTTGTCTTAGAAGCCAGACTTTTTTTTGCAGAGAAGGCTAAAATCAACTTGTGACCAACCATCCCAAGGGCAGAATTAACCGTAGTCAAGATCAGACCTTTGAAAGCATCTGTCGCTCCTGGAGCACAATTTTTGTCAGGGTGAAATTTCAGGGCAAGTTTTCTGTAAGCTTTTTTAAGCTCTTCATCGCTGGCATTTCGGGAAACTCCCAGAATTTCATAGTAATTTCTACATTTCTTGATCCTTAAAACAAAATAAAACAAATAAGAAATATGTATGTCTATCAAGGTTCCATTTGTCCAACTAATATTCAACGATTATGTCCCCCCATTCTGTGAGACCTAAAACAGATCTAAAAGAAAATTAGTGAGCCCATTTATCAAACATTCCAATGCTCCCACCCAGACATTGTCTTTCAAAATACTTTTGTTTTCTAAGTTTCTACATGATCACTTCCAGTATCTTTTTTTCTGAATATTTTTTTTTTTTTTCCTTTTCTTTTCTTTTTCCTTTTTAGGTAGGGTCTTACTCTAGCCCTGGCTAACCTGGAATTCACTATACACTATGTAGTCTCAGGGTGGCCTTGAACTCACAGTAATCTTTTCCGAATATTTTCTATCTATGGGTAGTTGAGTTCTCAGATGTAGAACCCATGGATGTGGAAAGCTGGACTTGGTTGTTTTTGTTTTGTTGGCTCTTTCTTTCTTTTTTCTTTTCTTTTCTTTTTTTTTTTTTTTTTGGTTTATTGAGATAGGGTCTCACTCTAGCTCAGGCTAACCTGGAATCCACTATGTAGTCTCAGGGTGGCCTTGAATTTACAGTGATCCTCCTACCTCTGTCTCCTCCCGAGTGCTGGGATTAAAGGCGTGCCACCACCATTCCTGGCATTATTATTTGGATTTTTGAGGTAGAGTCTCACTCTAGCCCAGGCTCATCTGCAATTCACTACTAGTCTTAGGCTGGCCTCAAACTTTTAGTGATCCTCCTACCTCTGCCTCCCCAGTGATGGGATTAAAGGCGTGTACTAGTGCACTTGGCTTTTTTTTTTTTTTTCAAGGTAGGGTCTCTCTGTAGCCAGGCTGACCTGGAATTCACTATGTAGCCTCAGTTTGGCCTCAAACTCACAGCGATCCTCCTACCTCTGCCTCCAGAGTGCTGGGATTAAAGATGTGTGCCACCATGCACAACTCAAAGTACTTTTCTACTATTTTATTCTTCCTGTATTTCTCTAAGTGGGTAGAACAAGCATGCTAACCTTTATGCCAAGAGTTAAGTTACACCGGGCTTGGTGGCGCATGCCTTTAATCCCAGCACTCGGGAGGCAGAGGTAGGAGGATGGCCGTGGGTTCAAGGCCACCCTGAGACTACATAGTGAATTCCAGGTCAGCCTGGATCAGAGTGAGACCCTACCTCAAAAAAAAAAAAAAAAAAAAAAAAAAAAAAAGAGTTAAGCTAAGATTTTAAGAGATGAACAAAGACCAAAGACCAGCAAAGCAAGATTAATTGTCTCATTAATTCATTTTATTTATTTGTTTGTCTGCTTGAGGCAGGATCTTACTCTAATCCAGGCTGACCTGGAATTCACTCTGTAGCCCAGGCTGGTCTCAAACTATTGTTTATTTATTTTTGAGACAGGGTCTCATGTAGCCCAGACTGGCCTTGAATCTGTGTAACTAAGAGGCCTTAGATTTATGATCCTCCTGCCTCCCCCACCTAAGTGTTGGGATTACAGGCATATGCCACCACACTTGGCTTTATGGTTATCTTTTAAATTTCTCTCCTCTCTGTTGGTGTGTGTATGTGTGTTAGGGGTGGAGCTGGGGTAGGTTTTTTGTTTTATTTTGCTTTGCTTTGTTTTGACATAGGGTCTCACATAGTCCAAGCTGGGCTCTAACTTGATATGTAGCAGAAGATGTCCTTGAACTCCTGGTCTTCCTACCTTAGCCTCCCAAATGCTACAGTGCCCGGCTTAAACTGTGGTTTTTTTGGGGGGGAGGGGATATTACTTTTTATTGGACATGTATAAGATCCACTTTTACATTATTACAAACATTTTACAAATAAAAAATTGTTTTCATTAAAAAAGAAAACATTTCTTGGATTTATCATTGCACAGTGGAAACAAAGGACATATAATATAGAAACATGAAGGTCACACTCCGAGTATTAGAACAGAATACTGACGGATTCACTTCAATAACATGTTTTTTTCTTGCAGTACTGGGGAATCAAACCTAGGGTCTTGTGCCTGCTAGGCAAGTGCTCTACCGCTGAGCTATTCTTCCAGCATACACAGTTTTATGATGACCCACACACTACACTGACTTCCAAAGGATGAAATAAACATACAAGAGGAGGATGATCCTCAAAATAGGACATATTTCCAAAGATATCCAAATTCATACACAGTCTGTCTTTCATTTCCTGGGATTTGGTCAATATATATCAGCAACAGAATTATATACATAAAACATTGAAAAGGCAGTACACAGTGTCTTTAATTAAGTTTTTTTTTATCAGCTTTGTTGTATGAGGAATAGCTACCTAGCCCATCCACGTGATCATTTGAAATATACTGTGCATACATTATCTTATGACGAATCACATATATAAGGGAATGAGTCTTATTTATAGGACAATCTTAAAACAGGCTTAATACAGGAATATTTCATTCTTACTTTTTAGACTTCATATTCTTTGACATCTCAACTATTAGCAGTATGCATAATACCTAACTAAGGCGGCATATAACTGCCTAACGCAGTTTCAACTACCCTACTTGATTCTAGTCACATGACAGACCATCTAAGAGAATGGACCAAGCAGAATTTCTGAAATGCCCAAGTCGAAGACTTGTTATGAAAACCATACAATCCCATCATAATGAGCTCAGTGTCTCTCTCAGAGATTTGTTTCATAAATACTGGAAGCCTAACACTTTAGAAGTATTTCAGTGAAATATTTAAGAATATTGTCAGCCTAAGCTTGCAAAGTGGTTTAGTTAATGTGGAAATCTGAGAGTCTAAAGTTGCTTCTGGATGCTTTCGCCGATCAAATTCAGTGCTGCCTGACTGATTTATTTATTTATTTATTTATTTATTTATTTATTTATTTATTTATTTTTGGTTTTTCAAGGTAGGGTCTCACTCTAGCCCAGGCTGACCTGTAATTCACTATGTAATCTCAGGGTGGCCTTGAACTCACTGTGATCCTCCTACCTCTGCCTCCCAAGTGCTGGGATTAAAGGCGTGCGCCACCACGCCCGGCTGACTTATTTTGGAGACCAAGTCTCAGACTATAACCTGGGCTGGCCTTGAACTCACTATGTAGCCCAGACTATCCTTGAACACATATAGATCTTCCTGCTTCAGTCTCCCACAATGCTGAGATTACAGGCAAGAGCCACCTGGCTTCTGTCTGAATTTGAATGCATTTTGAATGGAGACTTGTTGGGTACTTTTTTTTTCTTTCCCTCTAGCAACAAAGGGGCTAAATTAAACTGTGTTTTTAAAAAGTTAACATAGGGGTCTGGAGAGATGGCTTAGTGGTTAAGTGCTTGCCTGTGAAGCCTAAGGACCCCAGTTTGAGGCTTGATTCCCCAGTACCCATGTATGCACATGGTGGCACATGCATCTGGAGTTCATTTGCACTGGCTAGAGGCCCTGGCATGCCTACTCTCTCTCTCTCTCTGTGCCTCTTTCTCTCTGTCTCTCTCTCAAATAAACAAATAAAAATTTAATATATACACAGTAGAAGAGAAATAACCAATAGTACACACAGGGCTGGAGAGATGGCCTGGTGGTTAAGGCGCCTGCCTGCTAAGCCTAAGAATGTCAGTTCCAATCTCCAGGTCCCACGTTTAGCCAGGCGCAAAAGTGATGCAAGGATGCAATGCAGCACTTGCCCACAAAGGGGCGCATACATCTGGAGTTCGTTCGCAGTGGCTGAGAGGCTGCTGGCATGCCCACTCTCTTTCTCTCTCTCCCTAGCTTTTTTTTCTCTCTCTCAAATAAAAAAAAAGTACACACAATAAAAAAATCTTCCTATTTCCTTGTTCTGTCCCTTTGTGCCCCACCCCAGGGACAACTACCATTAGAACTTTCTTTTCTTTTGTTCTCTTTCTTGGCAGTACTGAGAATTGGACCTGAGGCCTCATATATGCAAAACAAGAAGCTCTACCACTGAGCTATATCCCCAGCTATGTTGTGCCCCCTCTTTTTTAAGGTAAGGGTCTCACTATTCTAGCCCAGGGTAACCTGGAATTCACCTCTGCCTTCCAAGTGCTGGGATTATAGGCATGCGCCAGCACACCCAGCCCCCTCACCTATTTTTTAACTTATTTTTTGAGACAGGGTCTCACTAAATTGCCAAATAATGCCTTGAACCTACAGTCCTTTTGACTCATCTTCCTTCCTTCCTTCCTTCCTTCCTTCCTTCCTTCCTTCCTTCCTTCCTTCCTTCCTTCCTTCCTTTCTTTCTTTCTTTCTTTCTTTCTTTCTTTCTTTCTTTCTTTTTCTTTCTTTCTTTCTTTCTTTCTTTCTTTATTCCCCCACATCCACTGAGCTAAATCCCCAGTCCCTTGACTCATCTTTCTGAGAGGCTAGAATTACAGGCCTGTGCCATCAGACTAAGTTCCACTGGTAGAGCCCCTGACTAGCATGCATAAGGCCCTGAATCTAACCCTCAACACTGTGTAAACCATGTTTGGTAGTGCACACCTGTAATCCCAGCATTTAGGATGCGGAGGCAAGAGGATCAGAAATCCAAGGTCATTCTGGGGTACAACAAGACCCTGTCTCAAAAGTAAAAAAATTAGAAGGGCTGGAGGGATGGCTTAGCAGTTAAGGCACCTGCCTCCTAAGCCTAAGAACACTGGTTCCAATCTCCAGGGGTTCCAATCCCAGGTCCCACGTTTAACCAGATGCAGTGACACAAGGGTGCAATGCCGCTCTTGACCACAAGGGGGCGCATGCATCTGGATTTCATTCGCAGTAGCTAAGAGGCTGCTGGCACTCCCATCTCTATCTGTCTTCCTCTCCCTCTCTCTCTGTCCAAAAAAAAAAAAAAAGTAAAAAAATTAGACTAGAACTGGGTTTGATGGCCTATGCTTATATTCCCAGCATTTGGGAGGCTGAGGCAGGTAAATCACCAGGAATTTGGGCAACAGAGCATGTCTCAAAGCAACAAAAATCAGGCTGGAGGTATGGCTTAGAGGTTAAAGCATTTGCCTGCAAAAGCCAAAGGACCCAGGTCCGGTTCCCCAGGACCCATGTTAGCCAGATGCACAAGGAGGCATGTCTGGAGTTCGTTTTCAGTGGCTGGATGCCCTGGCGCACCCATTCTCTCTCTCTTTCCTCTTTTTCTGTCAAATAAATCAGTAAAATGTTAAAAAACAAAACACAAAAATCAATGGAATATATATATGTGATTTATTTTTAGACTCTCAATTCTCTTCCATATGTCTATCTTGATGGCCTTCATTATTATAGCTTTGTAGTAAGCTTTCAAACTGGCAAGCATGATTTCCAAGCCCTCCAACTTTGTTCTTTTTCAAGACCATTTTGACTATTTTGAGTTTCTTCCATATCCACATGAATTTTAGAAAAAGCTTGTCAATTAAAAAAACATTTATTTAGCTGGGCATGGTGGCACACACCTTTAATCCCAGCACCCGAGAGGCAGAGGTAGGAGGGTCACCATCAATTCGAGGCCACCCTGAGACTATATAGTGAATTCCAGGTCAGCCTGGGCTAGAGTGAGACCCTAGCTCAAAAAAGCCAAAAAGGGGCTGGAGAGATGGCTTAGTGGTTAAGGTGTTTGCCTGCAAAGCCAAAGGATTCCAGGTTGATTCTCTAGGACCCATGTAAGCCAGATGCATAAAGGGGCACATGTGTCTGGAGTTCATTTGCAGTGGCTGGAGGCCCTGGCATGCCCACTCTCTCTCTTTAAATAAATAAATAAATAAAGCCAAAACAAACAAACAAACAAAAAGATATATTTAGATAGGTGTGGTGATGCATGCCTTTATTTCCAGCACTTGGTAGGTTGAAGTAGGAGGATCCAATGAGCCTGAGGTCAGCAGGGGCTAGAGTGAGACCCTACCTTGAAATACAAACACAAAAACCAAAAATCATTTAATCATTTGCAAGTGTATGCATGCTTGTGCCAGAGTCTCTTGTCACTGCAAATGAATTCCAGATGTATGCATCACTTTGTGTCCAGCCTTACATGGGTGCTGGGCCAGCAAACTTTGCAAGCAAGCACCTTTAATCATCATCCAGCTCCCAATTTTTCTTTTCTTTTCTTTTCTTTTCTTTTCTTTTCTTTTCTTTTCTTTTCTTTTCTTTTCTTCTCTTCTCTTCTCTTCTCTTTCTTCTCTTCTCCTTTCCTTTCCTTTCCTTTCCTTTCCTTTCCTTTCTTTTCTTTTCCTTTCTTTCTTTTTCCCCCTGAGGTAGGGTCTCCCTCTAGCTCAGGCTGACCTGGAACTCACTATGTGGTCTCAGGGTGGCCTTGAACTCACGGCGATCCTCCTACCTCTGCCTCCTGAGTGCTGGGATTAAAGGCATGCGCCACCACTCCTGGCTTAATTTTTTTTTTGAGAGACAGAGAGAGAGAGAGAATTGGTGTGCCAGCAGCCTCTCAGCTGCTGTGAACAAACTCCAGACATGTGCGCCCCCTTGTGGGCAAGTGTGGCATTGTGCCCTTGAGTCACTTTTTGCATCTGGCTAAACATGGGAACTGGAGAATCAAATGGGTATTCTTAGGCTTGGCAGGCAGGCGCCTTAACTGCCAAGCCACCTCTCCAGCCCTCAATTTTTGTAAAACTATTCATTTATTTTATTTGTGAGAGAGAAAGAGGCAAAGAGAGAGAGAAACAGGAGAGAGTGGGCATGCCAGGGCCTCTAGCCACTGCAAATGAACTCCAGACACATGTGTCCCCTTGTGCATCTGGCTTACATGGGTCCTGGAGAATCAAACTGAGATTCTTTGGCTTTGCAGGCAAACACCTTAATTGCTAAGCCACATCTCCAGCCCATATTTTTTTTTGTTTTTTTTTTTGAGGTAGGGTCTCACTCTAGCACAGGCTGATCTAGAATATACTGTGTAGTCTCAGGCTGGCCTCAAACTTATAGCCATCTTCCTATCTCTGTCTCCCAAGTGCTGGGATTAAAGACATGTGCCACAATGCCTGGCTCTATTTTTTTGTTGTTGTTGTTTTATTTTGTTTTTTGTTTTTTGAGGTAGGGTCTCACTCTAGCTCAGCCCAACCTGGAATTCACTATGGAGTCTCAGGGTGGCCTCAAACTCTTGGTGATTCTCCTACCTCTGCCTCCTGAGTGCTGGGATTAAAGGTGTGTGCTACCACTCCCGGCTCAATTTTTTTTTTTTTTTTTGAGGTAGGGTCTTATTCTAGCCTAGGGTCACTTGGAACTCACTCTGTAGCCCCAGCCCCAGACTGGCTTTGAACTCATGGTGTTCCTCAACTTCAGCCTCTCCAAATGCTGCAATTAAAAGCAAGGGCCCTTAGTTTCTTAAAGTAGAAGATGAGGTTACTGAGATTAGGTTATTGATTTTAGGTTTTAAAAAGAAAAAAGATGGGGTCTGGAGGGATCACTTAGTGGTTAAGGTGCTAGCCTGCAAAGCTAAAGGACCCAGGTTCAAGTCCCCAGGACCAACGTAAGCCAGATGCACAAGGTGGTGCATGCTTTTGGAGTTCGTATGCAATGGCTGAAGTTCCTGACACACCCATTCTCTCTCTCTCTCTCTTCCTCTTTCTCTCTCAAATGTAAGTAAAAAATAAATTATTTTAATAAAGAAAAATGATAGCTGTAGAGATGGCTCAATGGTAAAGGCACTTGTTTGCAAAGCCTGACAGCCTAGGTTCAATTCCACAGTACTCATGTAAATCCAGATATACCAAGTAGTGCATGCATCTGCAGGTTGTTTCCAGAGGCGGGAGAAGGTCATGTGCCCATACTCATGCTCACTCGGTCTGCCTCTTGCTCTCTCTCTCTTAAATAATAAAATAAAAATAAAAATTTAGGCTGTAGTTACAAATGTATAGACTTGTGTGTGAGCTGGAATAAAAAATCAGTAGCAGAGGCCAGTAAGCTAGAAAAAGGCTATAAGGGAGGTAGGAGAGGGGAGGATTTAAGGGGATGGTATTGTATATATGAAATAGAAGAACAGATTACAGGGAGGGGAAAGGCCTAAGCAAGGCCAGGGAAAGAGAATGTGTAAAAGAAGTGTGTGGGGGGGAGGGTCAATCAAAATTCAAGATATTCTGAATAAGACATATGTAAACTTACTTTTTTGAATAATGGCACATCCAGAAGCCATAGGTTGTTACTAGAAAATTTTCAGTACCAGGGATGGGATACCTTCCAGTGAGTTGTTGGCCAGGGAGGTCCCTGTTGCCTCTAAAACATTGCAGGCTATTGCCAAGGCCCTTGGTTTCCCTTGAGAAACAGATGGTAAGACCCTATTGCTGAAGACTTCACTTGCCTGAGGGGCAAGGTCACTGAGAATCAAGCTGGTGCTGAGCAGAAAACCTCCTCCTTTTAGACCAGCCAACTGAAAGCTGGAAAAAGCTGCACTGCATGCAGCTCTATGGGAGACAGAAATCATCAGCGGTGAAAACAGTGGACACAGGGAACCTCAAGTTTGTCCAGATGGGCCAAATGACGGAACGGGTACAATAGTGGCATGTCTGCTCTGGAGGAAACCAACTGCTCTCTAATTGGACTGAAGGCCCGCTCTACGGGAGGGAATACATGCCTGGTATTGAAAAACCTAATCAAAAACATATGGCAGGGGAGGTCATGAGCCTTAGGGGTATAAAGCCTGCTCTTGTCTGGCTAAATGTGTATATTATTCCCATCAGACTGCCCTGAAAGCACTACACTTAATATTCACATTCATATATTAATGTTACTCTCACTTCTGGTTAGAAAAGCTTCTCTTTTCAGACGGTGATGACCACTGGGATGACCCAAAAGGCAACATAGTGCTGAGCAGAAGGGATGGAGGAATGTCCAGCACTGAAATATCTCTAACACACCTTCCAAGGCTCAGGGTCCTTTGCGGAAGAGGTGGCGGAAAGAATATAAGAGTCAAAGAAAGGATATGACTCCTTAAAATGCAACTGTCCAGACAGAAATTGGCCTTGATATCCATGACCTCACAGTGCCTAGCAATACCTTCACAAGACCCTCATAACAGGAGAAAAAGATGATGATGTCAAAATAAGAGACTAATGGAGAGAGGGAGGGGATATGATGGAGAATGGAGTTCTGAAGGGGAATGGGGGAGGGAAGGGAAATATCATGATTTATTTTCTGTAAGTATAGAAGTTATCAATAAAAAATAAAAATTAAAAAAATTTAGGCTGGGTATGGTGGTGCACATCTTTAATCCCAGCACATAGGAGGCTGAAGTAGGAGGATCACTGTGAGTTTGAATCAGCCTGGGCTAGAGTGAGACCCTGCCTCAAAAAAATAAAAAATAGGGCTGGAGAGATGGCTTAGTGGTTAAAGTGCCTGCCTCCTACACCTAAGAACGTAGGTTCCAATCTCCAGGTCCCAAGTTTAGCCAGACACACAGTGACACAATGCCGCACTTGACCACAAGGGGGAGCATGCATCTGGATTTCATTTGCAGCAGCTGAGATGCTGCTGGTGCGCCCATCTCTATCTGTCTTCCTCTCCCTTTCTCTCTGTCTCTCTCCAAAAATAAATATATATATATATGGCCGGGCATGGTGGCGCATGCCTTTAATCCCAGCACTTGGGTGGCAGAGGTAGAAGGATCGCCATGAGTTCAAGGCTACCCTGAGACTACACAGTGAATTCCATGTCAGCCTGGACTACAGCAAGATCGTACCTCACAAAAACCAAAAAATAAAATAAAAAATGGAAAGAATTCATAACATATTTTTATTTATTTATTTTTGTTTTTTTGAGGTGGTGTCTCACTCTAGCCCAGGCTGACCTGGAATTCACTATGTAGTCTCAGGCTGGCCTTGAATTCACAGCCATCCTCCTACCTCTGCCTCCAGAGTGCTGGGATTAAAGGCGTGCACCACCACGCCTGGCAACTCATAAATCTTCCTGAAGCACTACTATACATAGCTATCTCCCTATGTTTTGTTATATTGTGTTTTCATTTGCATTCATCTCAAAGAATTTTCTATTTAACTTATGATTTATTCTGTGACCTTTTTGTTTTGTGGGAGTTTGTGGTCTAATTTCCACTGATTGTGAATTCCCCAGATTTCCTTCTGTTATTGATTTCAGAGAACACACACTGCATAGTCTATTCTAAAGAATATTCCATGTATCTTTGAGAAGAATGTGTATTCTGTCAGTGCTGGATATAGTGTTCTGTAGATCTATGTGATATCTAGTAGAGTCCCTGACAGGCACAACAGGGCAGGCAGTTCACATTACACTCTCATACTCAACCTCTACTCAGCCTTCCTTCTGAAGAAGCTGTTGAGTGCCAGTAGTAATGATGATGATGGCAATCAATACTTAATTATGACAGGTTATAGGAAATCCCTTATTTAGTCCCACCACATGCTTACCTTTGTACCCCAAGCAGTTGTTCCTCAGTATAAGTGGAGCTCCCCTCTCCCTGCCAGGTCTGATTCCACTCATGCTCAGACTTCTTTTCCTTTTGTGCCTTCATGCAGCTACAGCAACCACAAGGGTCATGACTCTCAGGGGCTTTGTCTTCTGGGTATTTGTTTCTTCTAATTGCATCAATATAAGCTGCAAGGTAATAGTCTCTCCAGTACATCAATTTTGTACTTCTTTTTTACTTTGTACTTTTAAAAATACATTTATTTTATTGAGAGAGAGAAAGAGGCAGAGAGAGAAAGAGAGAATGGGCACTCCAGGGCCTCCAGCCACTGAAAACGGACTCAAGATGCATGTGCCCCCTTGTGCATCTGGCTTACGTGGGTCCTAGAGAATCGAACTGGGATCCTTTGGCTTTGCAGGCAAATGCCTTAACCGTTAAGCCATCTCTCCAGCTCCCCCCCTTTTTTTTCAGAATTCACTATGTAGTCTCATGCTGGCCTTGAACTCACAGTGATCCTCCTATCTCTGCCTCCCAAGTGCTGGGATTAAAGGTGTATGCCACCGCACACAGCCTTTTTCTTTTCTTTTTTTTTTTTTTTTTTTTTTTTTTTTAGGTAGGTCTCACTCTAGCCAAGGCTGATCTGGAATTCACTATGTAGTCTCAGGGTGGCTTCAAACTCATGACAATTCTCCCACCTCTGCCTCCCAAATGTTGGGATTAAAGGTGTGCGCCACCACACCTGGCTCTCTCTCTCTCTTTTTTTTTCTTTATTGAGACAGGCTGGTTGTGAACTTGAATCTCCTGCCTCAGCCTCCCTCATGCTGGGATTATAAACCTGTGCCACAAAGCCCAGCTTTACAATTATGCTACTTTCCTTAACTCTCTGGGAGGCTGCTTATGTAGGTAAAAGCAAATAAGAGTGAGGAACAGACTCTAAAAGCATCATGTTGACTTTTTTGTTTGTTTTGGTTTTGAGGTAGGGTCTCACTCTAGCCCAGGCTGACCTGGAATTCACTATATAGTCTCAGGCTGGCCTCAAACTCACAGTGATCCTCCTACCTCTGCCTCCAGGGTGCTGGGATTAAAGGCGTGCGCCACCACACCCACCTTCATGTTGACTTTTATTCAAAACTAAACAAACTTCTTCCCTGAGAAATCATACAGAAGAAATGGGAAGCACCCCAAAAATAATTTAAAATGTCAGAAACACGAAGCACAGTAAGTTCATCATACTCACTCATAAAATCATCCTGAGACAGAAAGGAGCTTGTGAGGCATCCACCCAATAGTTTGCCTATTTCCCTGTGCTCCTTGATCAGAGGTGATAGTGTTCATAAAACAACACTTTTCTTGCAATGCCTCCTACCCTTAAGATGTAAAGTTCTTACTAACAGGTATTGAAGTAATATGTACCAAGACACTTTAGCTAGATAGATCAGAGGGTATCTGGGTGAGACCTACTCCAGCCCACATAGAGGCTACGGTTTAATGGAAGAGGGTTCAGTAAATCAAATCAAAACACCTACAGAATGTAAAGGGTATTGCATGCAATCCACAGGACAAGTCTCTCTTGTCTAGTCAGGGGAGCGGGGAAAGGTTTTAAAAATGTTTTTTCTTGGGCTGGAGAGATGGCTTAGTGGTTAAGGCATTTGCCTGCAAAGCCTAAGGACCCAGGTTTGATTCCCTAGTACCCATGTAAGCCAGATGCACAAGGTGGCACTGGCTGGAGGCCCTAGTGTGCCTATTCTCTCTCTCAAAAAAATAAGTGGTTTTTTTTGTTTTTTTTTGGTCCAGGCTGACCTGGAATTAGCTATGTAGTCTCAGGGTTTTGTTTTGTTTCTGCCTCCCAAGTTTTGTTTTTTTTTTTTTTTTTTTTTTTTGGTTTTTCGAGGCAGGGTCTCATTCTAGCTCAGGCTGACCTGGAATTCACTATGTAGTCTCAGGGTGGCCTCAAACTCATGGTGATCCTCCAACCTCTGCCTCCCAAGTGCTGGGATTAATCCCAGCACCCAGGAAGCTAAATTTGGAGAATCGCTGTGAGCTTGAGGCCAGCCTGAGACTACATAGTGAATTCCAGGTCAGCATAGGCTAGAGCGAGACCCTACCTAGAAAAAAAATAGTTTTTTCTTTTCTCCTGCTCACATCCTCAGTGACTATCCATCCTTCTTTGACATGCATCTTGTAAGTCTGCTTGTCTAATTCCAAGATAGCGTTCATGTGTTCATGGGGAACACTTTGGCACCCAGGCTACCTATGTTGGATGCTTTGTCAGTGTGCTGTCCAAACCCCCGACCTTGCTGTGTCTGGCCGTGTTTTGTAATTGGCTGTTAACCGGTCAAACTCTCTCGGTGGACTGACAGTTCTATGAGCTCAAGGACCCGCGTCTGTCCAATTCCCCCTGCAGAATCGGCATAATGCAGGACACATAATAGGTATAACATCAATACTTTTTTTTTTTTTGGCCTGGCCGTAGAAAAGAAAAAGGACAGACAGCCTATAGCTCCTGCTGAGGTCTTGGTTGGGGGGGGGGAGGGCAAGATCCAACCAGGATTGAGGGTCAGATGACCTAGTGTGAAACTGTTGTCCCTGAGGTACAGAAGGCAGCACTCTGCTGACCGCCCAGTCACCGGGGTCCAGGAGGGCCTGGACAGCCGCGGGCTCTGGGCGGGAACCCCGCCCACGAGGCAATAAGTCGTCACAGGGACTTATCTCCCCGCAGGGACCCCAGCCCGAGCCGGCCAGCCGGGCTCTGGATCCCGGCCTCTGCCCTCCGCGGCCCCCACCGCGTCCGGAACCCCACTGGGGCTGAGCATCTTCTCACGGCTTCCATCTGCATCTCAGGCCCAGGATGCTGGCCCTTCTGCTCCTCAGCAGCCGCGCGATGGGCTCATCTCCCCGCACCGCTGCCTTGTCCCACCCTCCCCGTCACGACCCGGTACCTTCGGTCCAGCGCTCCCCGCTGCCCAGAGTGGCCGCCATATCGGTTCCCGGTCAGCAGGTCCGCCGAGCCTCCCAGGTCCCCGAGGCTGAAAGAGAAGGGGCGCGGAGCGCGGGGCACGCTGGTCATTGTAGTTTAGTCTGGATGGGCTGCCACGGCGCGGAACTACAATTCCCGGCGGGTCCGGGTGACAGGCTGTCAGATGCAGATGCTCGCCCAGAGTGAGGCCTGTGGCGTTGTAGCTGCTATCAATCCTGTCTTATCTATATAGAGTGGGCATAGTGGCTTCTGTCATTCTGACATAACCCTGAGAACATGCAAGGGTCTTGCCTAGGAAGGGCTTGATCAACTACGGGCCAGACAGTAATAGTTTACTATTTTATTCAGGGATGCTATTTTTAAAAAATATTATTATTATTTTATTTATTTAAAGCAAAGAGAGAAAGAGAGAGAGAGACAGGGAGAGAGATAATGAGAATGAATGGACATGCCAAGGGCCTCTAGCCATTGTAAACAAACTCCAGATCAAACTCCAAATGCATGCATCACTTTGTGTATCTGGCTTTACATGGGTACTAGGGAATAGAACCTAGGCTTGTAAGCAAGCATATTTCTTCTTTCTTTCTCTCTCTCTCTCTCTCTCTTTCTCTCTCTCTCTCTCTTTATTTTTTATGTGTGTTTTGTTGTTGCTGTTGTTTCAAGGTAGGGTCTCGCTCTGCTAGCCCAGGCTGACCTGGAATTCACTATGTATTCTCAGGGTGACCTTGAAATCATGGCAATTCTCCTATCTTTGTCTCCTAAGTGCTGGGATTAAAGGCATGCACTATGCCTGGCAAACACCTTTCTTTACCCACTGAGCCATCTCTGCAGCCTAGGATGTTTTTTTTTTTTTTTTTTTTTTTTTTTTTTTTGTAGTAGGGCCTCACACATGGTAGGCAAGTTCACTGCCACTGTGCTACATACCCAGCCCTAGGATGTCTTTTTAAAATATCCACCAATGCCTGTTCTGTGAAAAATCTGTGTTAGGACCCAGAGATTTAAAGATGGCTGGAGGGATGCCAAACCTAGCTTTGAAAAGTGTAATGACCATGAAACTTGAAAATTTGAGTTAAACTTAAATGTTAGACAGCAATCTAACCTTTCCCTAACCCCCAATGGACAAAGTCCAGCTCCTCAGGCATCAGAGGATCTGCTAGGGGTCAGTGGGTCAGAGGTAGTAAGAAAAAGAAAAGGGCAAATTTGTGGGCTTGCATCACAACCTTTACTTTTACCATTCCTTATTCTACTTATGAGCTTTTTCTACTCTTTTCTACTCTTTTCCAGCCCTTTCTTTGATCTACTCTATTCTGAAGGACCATCTTAAGAAGTTGGTAAAGGAGCTGGGCGTGGTAGCACACTCCTTTAATCCCAGCACTCGGGAGGCAGAGGTAGGAGGATTGCCAAGCGTTCGAGGCCACCCTGAGAATACATAGTGAATTCCAGGTTATCCTGAACCAGAGTGAGACCCTACCTGGAAAAAAAAAAAGTTGGGAAAGGGCTGGAGAGATGGCATTGCAGTTATAAGGTGCTTACCTGTGAAGCCCAAGGACCCAGGTTCAATTCCCCAGTACCCACATAAACCAGATGCACAAGGTGGTGCATGCATCTGGAGTTTATCTGTAGTTAGAGCTCTGGTGTGCCTATTCTCTCTGTCTGCCTCTATCTCTCTCTCTCTCAAATAAATAATGTTTTTTAAAGTTGGTTTAAAAAAAAACTACTACTGCCCCCAAGTCTGGTTTGCCTGTCATTTTCTTGGTATTTATGGGGTGGGGGGGGGATGGGGCAGACAGTCTTTAGGTGCTCCATTTGTGAGTGATGTTATAAATGATACAAGCCTTTAGTAGTCACTACTTCAGGAGTTTTCAAATATATGTTGTTTTCTCCCCCTTTAGGCTGGGGATATAATTCAGCAATTGAGCACTTGAGTAGCATGGGTCAATCCCTACTATCAAAAGAAGAAAGAGCCTGGCGTGGTGGCGCATGCCTTTAATCCCAGCACTTGGGAGGCAGAGGTAGGGGGATCACCATGAGTTCAAGGCCACCCCAAGACTACAGAGTGAATTCCAGGTTAGCCTGGGCTGGAGTAAGACTCACCTTGAAAAAAACAAAAAACAAACAAAAAAACAAAAAGAAGAACAAAAGATAAGCCAGTCATGTTGGTGCATACCTATAATTATAGAATTTGAGGAAATAGATTCAGGATCAGGAGTTCAAAACCAGCCTATCTATCTACATATATAAAACCAGAGCTGTCTACATATATAAAACCAGAGCTGTCTACATGAGAGCCTGTCTCAAACAAAAACAACAACAACAAAAAAAAAAAGCAAGTAAATGATATGGTGGCACATATCTGAGGTCCAGCACTCAGGAGACTGAAGCAGGGGATTCTAAATGAGGCCAGTCTGAGATACACAATGGGACCTTATCTCAAATAAATGAAGGAAATATGACAAAGTGAATCAGTATGAGAAGGATTATCCGTCATAATCAGATGGATTGTATTATGCTCTTAAACTTAGAGGCAAAGGAGGCACCAAAACCCAGGAATGAGCTAAAGGCCCAGATCAAAGACCATGGTCCTATGGGCCAGGGCATATATTTCAGGAAGCAGTGTGCTTACAGAAGCCTAGATCCTGATGGAACCACTACTGTTCTGTGGTTGAGGGACCTGATCAAGAACTTCCATTAGGTAGTTGTTCGTTTGTTTGGTTTTGGTTTTTGGAAGTAGGGTTACACTCTAGTCCAGGCTGATCTGGATTTCACTATGTAGTCGCAGGGATGGCCTCAAACTCTTGGTGATCCTCCTACCTCTGCCTCCTGAGTGCTGGGATTAAAGGCATGCGCCAACACACCTAGCCCCCATTAGGTAGTTGTACATAAAAAATGGAAGGATTTTTGCTATGGGACAAATATAGCCTACTTCTAGAAGATGACCAGCTAAGATAGGGTACACCTTGATTTCTAGAATCACAGGGTTAAGGTCTGTAAGTACAGATGCTCAAGTACCATGGTTTTGGTTATGAGTGGAGGTGCTTGCTTGAGAAGTACCATGAATTATAGAACTATTTATGGGCTGGAGAGATGGCTAAGTGGTTAAGGCACTTGCCTGCAAAGCCCAAGGACCTTGGTTAGATTCCCCAGTACCCACATAAGCCAGATGCACAAAGTGCTGCATGCATCTAGAGTTCATTTGCAGTGGCTAGAGGCCCTGGCATGCCCTTTCTCTGTGTGTGTGTGTCTCTCTCTCTTTCTGCCTCTCTCTCTCTCTCTCAAATAAATAAAGCATTTTTTAAAAAAATTATTTAAGGCCATCTCTCCAGCCCATAAATCAAATTTTTAAAAAGGGATGGGAAAAAAAAGGGATGGAAAAATGGCTTAGGGGTTAAGGCACTTGCCTGTGAAGCCTAAGGACTCAGGTTCGATTCCCCAGTACCCATGTGAGCCAGATGCACAAGGTGATGCATGTGTCTGGAGCTCATTTGCAGCAGTTGAAGGCCCTGGCATGCCCATTCTCTCTCTCTCTATCTGCCTCTTTGTCTCTCTTTCTCAAATAAATAACTAAAAATAAAAAAACATTTTTTTTTTTTTTTTTGTATTTCGAAGTAGGGTCTAGCTCTAGCTCAGGCTGACCTGGAATTCACTATGTACTCTCAGGGCAGCCTTGTACTCACGGCGATCCTCCTACCTCTGCCTCCCGAGTGCTGGGATACGCCGGCTAAAAAAAATTAACATTTTTTATTTAGATGTGGTGGCATATGCCTTTAATCCCATCACTTGGAAGGTTGTGGTAGGAGGAGCATCGTGAGTTTGAGGCCACACTGAGACTACATAGTGAATTCTAGGTTAGCCTGGGCTAGATCAAAGCACTACCTTGAAAAACCAAAAAAAAAAAAAAAAAGAAGAAGGAGAAGAAGAAGGATTACTTAAGGTCAGTGTCAAGGTTGAAGAGTGTTGAGCAAAATGGAGAAACCTATGTTCTGAGGCACATTTTCATCCCTCATTCTCTGAAACCTCACTACCCTTTCTTTTTAGACTATGTTTATTCCTTAAAAGGGTTAACAAAAAAATAGGGTTGGAGGGATTACTTAGTGGCTAAGGTGCTTGCCTGTGAAACCTGAGGATACATGATCAACTCTCCAGGTTCTACATAAGCCAGACGCTCAAGGTGACGCAAGCACGCAAGGTCATACATGTGCACAAGGTGGTGCATGCATCTGGAGTTTGATTACAGTGGCTGGAGGCCCTGGCACACCAATTCTCTCTCTCATTAAAAAGAAAAAAAGGAAGCCAATCTGTAGGGCTTGCCTCAAAAAAAAAGTAGGCCCTGCATGGTGATGCACATCTTTAATCCCAGCACTCCAGAGGCAGAGGTTACGAGGATTCCCCTGAGTTTGAGGCCACCCTGAGACTACATAGTGTATTCCAGGTCAGTCTGAGCTAGAGTGAGACTCTTCCTTGGAAAATACAAAAAAAAAAAAAAAAGTAACAGGTGTGGTGGCATATGCCTTTAATCCCAGCACTCACAAAACAGAGGTAGAAGGATCACTGAGAGTTTGGGGCCAGCCTGGGACTAAAAAAATGATTTCGGGCTGGAGAAATAGCTTAGCGGTTAAGGCGCCTGCCTCCTAAGCCTAAGATCACTGGTTCCAATCTCCAGCGGTTCCAATCTCCAGATCCCACGTTTAGCCAGATGCAAAGTGAGGCAAGGGCGCAATGCCACACTTGCCCACAAGGGGGCGCACACATCTGGATTTCGTTCACAGCAGCTGAGAGACTGCTGGGGTGCCCATCTATATCTGTCTTCCTCTCCCTCTCTGTCTGTCTGTCTCTCTCTGTGTCTCTCTCTAAAAGTAAAAAATAAAAATTAAAAAAAAATATTTAAAAAAATGAGTTCCAGGTCAGCCTGGGCTAGAATGAGACCTTACCTGGGGGGGGGAGCAAAAAACAAAAAAAGTTCAGCAACCTTCTCAGTTACTGCAATGAAAGTGAACCCTTCAGCTCATTGACACCTCCGCTAACATCTCTAGATGCATACGTCTCTGTCTTGTGTCACTTGGAAAAGCTTAGAAATCCAAACCCAAATATTGCAAACACTTGTGTGCCAGTTGTTGCTTCTCCTCACCAAGTACCTAGCAAAAATAATCTCCACTGTCAAATTCATTCTCTGTATTTTGCCCTGCATGGAGGAGCCAGAGGAAAGCAAGAGTGAAAATGCAGCTGGAAGGAAAATAAGGGAAAAGTAAGATTTCCAAACTGGGCATCATAGTGCACATCTGTAATCTCAGGCCAGCCTGGGACACATGAGATCCAAACCCAAAACAAAAACAAAAAACCAACCAGAAAACCCACGAGCTGAGGAGATAGCCCAGTGGATAAAGGAACTTGTTTGCAAAGCCTACAAGCCTAGGTTCAATTCTCCAGGACCCATGTGATGCCAGATGCACAAAGTGTTGCATGCATATAGAGTTTATTTGCAGAGGCCAGAAACCCTGTCACACCAATTCTCTCTCCTCTTGCAAATAAATAAATAAATAAAATGTTTAAAAAACCCAACAACCTCTCCCCTCAAAAATATTCCCCCCCCCCAATAAAATTGGGATCTATAAACTAGTTCTCACACTTCTAGAGAGAACATCCACAAATTCAGGAGGAAACTGGTAATCGGGGCCACAAATGTTGTCCAGCAAATTCTCAGAGTTTAGGACTAGCCTAGCTTTGGGGAATTATGTGCCAAAGGAAGGCAAAGGGGGCCTGGAGCTGGTTTTCTATCAGTTCTCTCCACTTAAAAAAGTATTTAGAAGCCAAGCGTGGTGGCACATGCCTTTAATCCCAGCACTTGGGAGGCAGAGGTAGGAGGATTGCTGTGAGTTCAAGGCCACCCTCAGACTACATAGTGAGTTCCAGGTCATCCTGAGCTAGAGTGAGACCTTACCTTGAAAAAACAAAACAAAAGCTTAGTTATTTATTTGCATGTGTGTGCGCACACGTGTGTGCACATGCCTATATAGGAATATGCCAGGGCCTTTTCCCACTGCAAAAGACCACTATATACTTGTGCCTTTTCTTGCATCTGGCTTACATGGGTGGCTTGGTAATTGAACCTAGGCCAGCAGGGTTTGCAAGCAAGCACCTTTGACTGAGCCATCTTCCTAGCTCCAAATTTTCTCAACTTTATTTTTGTTTTTCAACTTTAAAAATATTTGTTGATGGGGTTAGAGAGATGGCTTAGTTGTTAAAGGCACTTGCTTGCAAAGCATGATGGCCCAGGTACAATTCTCCAGTACCCACAGAAAGCCAGATGCACAGGCACATGCATCTGGAGTTGGTATGCAGTGGCAGGAAGCCCTGATGCTTGCCCATTTTCCTTCTCTCTTTCTCTGCTTGCAAATAAATATAAAATATTTGTTGAGCTATAGCAGCTTTTGCTGGAGGTACTGAGCTTTGCCCTGTCCAGGTCTGACAAGTTCCTTCTGTCTTTTGAGGCCTGTGTATCTGATCTGGTTACTTGTTCTTCCATAGGAAGAGAAAAGAAATAAGATGACATTCACACACACATACACACACACGCACACACACATACACACACACACACGCACACACACACTGCCAGCTGCTCCTGTTTAAGACCATGTAGTCTTGCGTAAGGAAAGAGAGGAAGTTGTAAATGGTCACCATCCTGTTGTCTAGACATCAAGGAAAAGATGAGTTCTCAGGGACGCTACAAGGGCAGCAGAAGACTGTACTCGGATTTCCTGTCAAAGGTGGGGTCTTGTATTTACATAAATAGTAGGATCTTTCGAAAGACTCCCCTCTAATACAGCTTGCTGTGAGCAGAATTCAGCACTAAGTTCATCCTCAACCTCCCCAAAGGATAGTTACTTAGCAACAGGAAAAATCAACGTGACTCATATAGTACTGCAGTGTCAGCAGCAGGGTAAGAGTCGGTAGTCTCAAAAACATTAATACCAGCTGGCCGTGGTGGTGCACGCCTTTAATCCCAGCACTTGGGAGGCAGAGGTAGGAGGATCGCCATGAGTTCGAGGCCACCGTGAGTTAATTCCAGGTCAGCCTGGGCCAGTGTGAGACCCTACCTCGAAAAACAAACAATAAAAAGTTATTAATACCAGTTTGCCTCCCCCCACATATAAATACCTTATAACTAACAGCTCATATGTGCAGGACATTGTCCAGAGTCAGGGGAAATTTTGTGGCCTTGTAATGGAGATGTCAAAGGAGTTACCTAGAATGAAACCCATGTCCTTGACCTGATCAGTCCAGTATGCTAAGCAGCTGGACTAAGTGTCCATGGTAGAATGATGACCACAGAATTCTAGACATTGTTATGTCACCTGGAAGATTCTATCACAATGATGGGTTTTTATATTAGAACTGAGTCATGTGCTTTTGGCAGTGTGGTTTAAATTAGATATATATGTTGTTTTTTAAAAGCAAAGTTGTTTATTATTTTATTATTTATTTATTTATTTATTTATTTGAGACAGAGAGGGAAAAAGACAGAGACAGAGAGAGACAGACAGACAGACAGAATGGGCGCACCAGGGCCTCCAGCCACTACAAATGAACTCCAGACTCATGCGCAACTTTGTGCATCTGGCTTAGATAGGTCCTGGGGAATTGAACCTGGGTCTTTTAGCTTTGCAGGTAAGCCCCTTAACCTCTAAGCCATGCCTCCAGCCCTAAATTAAATATGTATGAATTTGGGTCAGGCATGTAGCTTAGTTGATAGGGTGTTTGTCAGGTGTGGGTTCAATTCCCAACACTGCAGAAACAGGGTGTAATGCTAAACACCTGTTATGCTAGCACTTGAGAGGTGGAAGCAGGATGATCAGAAGTTCAAAGTCATCCTCAGACGTATAACAAGTTCCAGGCCAGCCTGGGATACATGAAGCTCTGTTTCAATTTTTTTTTTTTTTTGAGGTAGGGTCTCACTCTAGCCCATGCTGACCTGGAATTCACTATGCAGTCTCAGGGTGGCCTCCAACTCACAGCAATCCTCTGCCTCCCAAGTGCTGGGATGAAAATCATGTGCTACCATGCCCAGCTTTGTTTCAAGTTTTTAAAAAATAATTTTATTTATTTATCTTCAAGCACAGGGGGATACAGAGAACAGAGATACACAGAGAGAATGGGCATGCCAAGGCCAAGGCCACCAGCCACTGAGAAGAATGTGCCTCTTTGTGCATCTGATTTTACCTGGGTATTGGGGAATCAAACTCAGGTTGTTAGGCTTTGTAGGCAAATCATCTCTAAACCATCTCTCCAGCCCTCAAGGTGTGCACCACTATGCACGCCTAGCCCTCAATTTAAGAAAAATCAGTTTTACTTATTTGACTAAGGGAAAAAGAGAATGGGCACACCAGGGTCTCCAGCAGCTGCAAAAGAACTCCAGACAGAGCTGGAGAGATGGTTAAGCTCTTGCCTAAGAAACCTAAGGACCCCAATTCAAGGGTCGATTCCAGAGTACCCACGTAAGCCAGATGCACAAGGTGGTGCATGCATCTGGAGTTCATTTGCAGTGGCTGGAGGCCCTGAGCGCCCATTCTCTCTCTGCCTCTTTCTCCCTCTGTCTGTCGCTCTCAAACAAAACAAAACAAAACAAACAAACAAACAAACAAAAAAACTCCTGACACATGCCACCTTGTGCATCTGGCTTACATGGGTCCTGGGGAATCAAACCTGGGTCCTTAGGCTTTGCAAGTGCCTTAACTGCTAAGCCATCTTTCCAGCCCTCATTTTTTTTTTTTTTGAGGTAGAGTTTTGCTTTATCTCAAGCTGACCTGGAATTCACTATGTAGTCTCAGGGTGGCCTCGAACTCACAGAGATACTCCTACCTGTGATTCCCGAGTGCTAGGATTAAAGGCGTGCACCACCATGCCTGGCTTCAATTTTTTAAACATATTTATTTATTTGCAAGGAGAGAAAAAGAATGAAAGGGCATGCCAGGGTCTCTAGCTACTGAAAATGAACTCCAGATGCATGTACCTCTTTGAGCATCTGGCTTTATATGAGTATTGGAGAATTGAACATGGGCCCTTAGGCTCTGCAGGCAGGCACCTTAACCACTGAGCAATATCTCAACCCCTCAATTTTTTTCTTTTTTTTGAGAGAGAGAAAGAAAGAGAGAAAGAGGCAGAGAGAGAGAATGGGCATGCCAGAGTCTTTCAGTCTCTGTGAATGAACTCCAGTCGTGTGTGCACCCCCTTGTGGGCATGTGTGGCATTGAACAATTGCATCACTGTTGCATCAGGCTGTGTGTAGGGTCTGGAGGATTCGAGCAGGAGTTCTTAGGCTCCGCAGGCAAGCATCTTAATGGCTAAGCCATCTCTCTAGCCCAGCACCTCAATTAAAATAAATTTAAAAATGAGGGCTGGAGAGATGGCTTAGCCGTTAAGGTGCTTGCCTGCGAAGCCTAAGGATCCAGGTTCAATTCTGCAGGTCCCATGTAAGCCAGATGCACATGGTGGCACCTACATCTGGAATTCGTTTGCAGTGGCTAGAAGCCCTGGCCCGCCCATTCTCACTACATCTCTCTCTCCCTCTCTCTCTGTCTCTAATAAATAAATAAAAATGAATCTTTAAAAAAAGTTTGAAAATAAAATTCAGAGCCAGGCATAGTGGTGCACTTGGGAGGCTGAAGTAGGAGGAGTACCGTGAGTTCAAGGCCACCCTAAAACTACATAGTGAATTCTAGGTCAACCTGAGCTAGAGTGAGACTCTACCTCAAAAAAACAAAACAAAACAAAACAAAAAGGTTAAAAGAGGACTGGCAGGGGCAAAAAGAGATCTGGGGAGATGGCTCATGTCTCAGCAGTTAAAGGTGCTTGCTTGCAAAGGTTGCTGACCTGGGTTCAATTCTGCAGCCACCCACATAAAGTTGGACCAGCATGCATTCATAGTGACTAGAGATCCTGGTAGCCCATGCACACATACACAAGCAAATAAATTAATGTTTTATGAAAGTGGATTGGGGCAGAGGTGGCAGAAAGAATGTTAAGAGCCCAAAGAAGGGGAGGAATGCTTTGCAATGCTGTCTTCCAGACACAAAGGGGCCATGGTATTCATGACTTCACAATGGCTGATCCTACCTACACAAGACCTGCATAATAGAGATTTTAAAAAATGATGACATCAGAATAGAAAAGAAGTGGAAGTGGTGGCTCACACCTTTCATCCCAGCACTTGGGAGGCTGAGGTATGAAGACAGACATGAGTTTGAGGCCAGCCTGAAGCTACAGAGTGAGTTCCAGGTGAGCCTGGGCTGGAGTGAGTGTCTGCCTCAAAAATACAGCAACAACAAAAAAATTGAGCTGGGCGTGGTGTCGCATGCCTTTAATCCCAGCATTTGGGAGGCAGAGGTAGGAGTATCGTCATGAGTTTGAGGCCACCCTGAGACTACATAGTGAATTCCAGGTCAGCCTGAGCTAGAGTGAGACCCTACCTTGAAAAACAAACAAACAAAAAATAAAATAAAATAAAATAAAATAAAAAATAGAAGACAGACTATTTGGAAGAAGGGATTCAGTGGAGGGAGGAGTCAAGAGAGAGGAAAGGCCAGGTGTGGTGGCGCACGCCTTTAATCCCAGTACTCGGGAGGCAGAGGTAGGAGGATCGCCTTGAGTTTGAGGCCACCCTGAGACTACATAGTTAATTCCAGATCAGTCTGGACCAGAGTGAAACCCTACCTTGAAAAACAAAAAAAAAAAAAAAAAAAAAGAGAGAGAGAGAAAGGAAAGGGAGTGTGTGGTGGAAGGGGATTATGGTCATATTATATTGTGTATATGTATGGAAGATAACAATAAAAAGTTTTTAAAAAGCCAGATGTGGTGGAGCATGCCTTTAATCCCAACACTCAGGAAGCAGAGGTAGGAGGATCACTGTGAGTTCAAGGCCATCCTGAGACTACATAGTGAATTCCAGGTCAGCCTGGGCTAGAGTGAGAGTCTACCTCGAAAGACAGAACGAAAGAAAGAAGAAAGAAAGAAAGAAAGAAAGAAAGAAAGAAAGAAAGAAAGAAAGAAAGAGAAAGAAGGGAGGGAGGGAGGGAGGAAGGAAGGAAGAAAGAAAGGAAGGAAGGAAGGAAAGAAGATAGATATATAGGGGGTTGGAGAGAAGGCTCAGCAGTTAAGATGCTTGCCTGCAAAGCCTAAAGACTAGAGTTTGATGCCCCAGCACCCATGTAAAGCCAGATACACAAACTGGCACATGTGTCTGGAGTTCGTTTGAAGTGGTTGGAGCCCCTGGCATTCCCATTCTCTCTGTTTGTCTCTCTTCTATCTCTTTCTGCTTACAAATAAATAAATAAGTAAAACAACTAAAACATACATGGGAACATAGACCTTAAAGAAGTTGGCCAAGTATGGGGACTCATGACTTTAATCGCAGCACTTGGAAGGTTAAGGTAGAGGGATCTAGCCCTGGGCTACAGAGGGAGTTCCAGGTCAGCCTAGGCTAGAGTGATACCCTGCTTCAAACAAAGAAGAAATTAAAAAAAAAAAATAAGATGGAGAGATGGCTCAGCAGTTAAGATGCTTGCCTGAAAAGCCTAAGGACCGAGGTTCAATTTCCCAGTACCCATGTAAACCAGATGCACAAGGTGGTACATTCTTCTGGAATTTGCAGGGGCTAGAAGCCTTAGTGCACCCATTCTCTTTCTGTGCCTCTTTCTCTTCCTCATACTCTCTTATTACATACATACATACATACATACATACATACATACATACATACATACATAATTAAAATAAAAAATTAGCACCCGGGTATGGTGGTGCACACCTATAATCCCAGCACTCAGGAGGCAGGGGTAGGAGGATCACCATGAGTTTGAGGCCACCCTGAGGAGACTATTCCAGGTCAGCCTGAGCTAGACTGAGACCTTACCTCAAAAAAAAAAAAAAAAAAAAAAAGAAAGAAAGAAAGAAAAAGAAAAAAATTGAATTTCTGGTCAGAAAATCATTTTAATATAAGCAGAAAGGATCAGTCCATCTCATCATTTTCTTGGCCCTTGTTTTATTGACTCCTCATTCCCGAGATTCTGAGAGGAAGGAAGAACAGGCCACATTTCTCAAGCGGCTTCCATGTGGGAAGGAGTCTGTCATGTGAGTAGATTGCTCCCAGATCTAGAGGAATGCAGGATCCTTTAGAGCTGGTCTTACATGAAATAAAATTATATGCCGTTTGTGGTCTCCATGTCTTCTTCATGGTCACGGGCAGCTGCATCAGGCTTAGACCCATGTGGACCCAAGTCACTTTTAAAGAACCTACAAAACAAATATACAATAAAAAGGGTGAACTTGGGAAGGACAGGGTAGGGAAGTAGCAAGAGGAGCCTTGGTCTCTGAACATAGACTTAGCTTTTCTGGCTAAGGAACCCAAGCCTGCAAGTAAGGTGGGGAGAATGGGTAAATGTGGGAAAGGAAGGAAAGAAACAAAGCCGGGCGTGGTGGCGCACACCTTTTAATCCAGCACTCAGGAGGCAGAGGTAGGATGATTGCCGTGAGTTCCAGGCCACTCTGAGACTATGTAGTGAATGCCTGAGCTAGAACGAGACCCTACCTCGAAAAAAAAAAAAAAAAAAAAAAAAAAAAAAAAAAAAAAAAAAAAAAAAAAAAAAAAAAAAAAAAAAAAAAAAGGAAAGAAACAAAAATGTACCTTTTCTGCTGGGGAGCAGCCCTTACTGTTGTTCATGTTGATATTCTTCATGGAGATGAGGGTGATGTAGTCATTTTCTCTATTGGTTGTGGAGGAGCTGGAGCAGGATAGAAGTCTAGGTTACAGAGAAGAACTGACAGGGCAACGGAGAGTCAAAGGCCACTGGGGAAGTTGCATCTTCAACCTCTCTTTCAAAAATTTCTGTACTTTGGGGGTGGATCATAGTGACATGAGAATATGCTTTGAAGCCCTAGAGACTTGTATTTAAGCCTTGGTTTTAAAAATATATTTTATTTATTTATTTATTTATTTGTTTGTTTGTTTGAGAGAGAGAGAGGGAGGGAGAGAATAGGTACACCAGGGCCTCCGGCCACTGAAAACAAACTCCAGATGCATGTGCCCCCTTGTGCATCTGGCGTATGTGAGTCCTGGAGAGTCGAACCAGGATCCTTTGGCTTTGCAGGCAAATGCCTTAACTGCTAAGCCATCTCTCCAGCCCAAGCCTTGGTTTTTTAAAATCATTTATTATTTATTTGCAAGTAGAGAGAGAGAGAGAGTGATAGGGCCTCTTGCCACTGTACACAAACTCCAGATGCATGAACCACTCTGTACACGTGGTTTTACGCGGGTACTGGGAAATCAAGCCCAGGTCATTAGGCTTTGTAAGCAAGCACCTTAATCACTGAGCCATCTCTCTAGCACTCCTTTTTAAAAATTTTATTTATTTATTTATTTATTTATTTATTTATTTATTTATTGGAACGAGAGAGAGAAAGAAGGAGAGAGAAAGAGGGGGCAGGTAGAGAATGGGTATGCCAGGGTCTCCAGCCACTGCAAATGATTTCCAGATTTGTGCATCTGGCTTACGTGGGTCCTGGGGAATCAAACCACCTTAATCTCTAAGCCATCTCTCCAGCCCCTATTTTTATCTTTTAAAAAATATTTTAGGGAGGGGAAGGAAATATCATATATTTTTTGTATGTAAGTATAGAAGGTGTCAATAAAAAATTAATAATAAACTGGGCGTGGTGGCGCACGCCTTTAATCCCAGCACTTGGGAGGCAGAGGTAGGAGGATTGCCGTGAGTTTGAGGCCACCCTGAGACTACATAGTTAATTACAGGTCAGCCTGGACCAGAGTGAGACCCTACCTCGAAAAAAAAAAAAAAAAAAAAAAATTAATAATAATTTTTTTTTTTTATTTGTAGCTGGCCCTGAGCTTGAGACCACTCTGAGACTACATAGTGAATTACAGGTCAGCCTGGGCTAGAGTGAGACCCTACTTTGAAAAACAAAACAAAACAAAAAGTTATTTATTTATTTATTTATTTTGAGGCACGGTCTCGCTCTAGCTCAGGCTGACCTGGAATTCACTCTGTAGTCTCAGGGTGGCCTCGAACTCTCAGGAATCCTCCTACCTCTGCCTCCCAAATGCTGGGATTAAAGGCATGCACCACCACGATCGTCTCAAAAAAAAAGTTTTATTTGTTTATTGGAGAGTGTGAGAAAGCAAAAGGTGGATAGATAGAGATAATGGGTATACCACGGCCTCCAGCCACTGCAAACTCCAGATGCATGCACTACCTTGTGCATTTGTCTTTACATGGGTACTGGGGAATTGAACTTGAGTCCTTAGGTTTTGCAAGCAAGTGCTTTAACCTCTGAGACATTTCTCCAGCCCCCACCCCCACTCCCCTTATTTGTTTCTGTGTGGGGTGTGGTGTTATACAACTATTCCAACAGTTGGGAGATGGAGACAGGAGGATCAGGAGTTCAAGGTTATCCTCAGCTACATAGTGAGTTTGAAGCCTGCCTGAGCTACCTGAGACGCTGTCTCAAAACAAACAACTCTTGTTTTTACAATCTACTACTTGTTTGATCTTAACAAAGTTGCAACCTGTCTTATGTTTCAGGGTTTTTTTGTTTGGTTTTGTTTTTTTGAGGCAGCATCTCACTCCAGCCCAGGATGACCTGGAATTCACTATGTACTCTCAGGGTGGCCTCAGACTCACACTGAACCTCCTGCCTCTGCCTCCTGAGTGCTGGGATTAAAGGCATGAACCACCACTCCTGGCTCAGTTATTATTATTTCTTTTTGAGAGAGTCAGAGAGAGAGACAGAGAGACAGATAGAGAATGGGCACGCCAGCGGCCTCTCAGCTGCCATGAAAGAACTCCAGACTCATGCACCCCCTTGTGCACATGTGTGGCATTGTGCCCTTGCATCACTGTGTCTGGCTAAATGTGGGACCTGTAGAACTGAATGCCCATTCTTAGGCTTAGCAGGTAGGCGCCTTAACCACTAAGCTATCTCTCCAGCCCCCAGCTCAGTTACTTTTCTTTCTTTCTTTTTTTTTTCTTTTTGGGTTTTGTGAGGTAGGGTCTCACTCTGGTCCAGGATGACCTGGAATTCACTATGCAGTCTCAGGGTGGCCTCGAACTCTCGGCAATCATCCTACCTCTGCCTCCCTGAGTGCTGGGATTAAAGGTGTGAGCCACCACGCCTGGCTAGTTACTTTTAATATATAACGTGAAATCACATCTACCTTGAAGAACTGCTATAAAGGTTTGAATAATATTACAAATAACATGGCAGTTTGCATGGCACATTGTAGGTATTTAAAAAGAGGTTTTTAAGGCTTTTGCCTGCAAAGCTAAAGGACCAAGGTTCGATTCCCCAGAACCCATGTAAGCCAGATGCAGAAGGTGGAGCATGTGTCTGGAGTTCATTTGCAATGGCTGGAAGCCCTGGCGCACCCATTCTCTCTCTTTCTCTCTGTCAAATAAAGAAATTAAAATAAAATACAGAAAAAGAGGTTTTGTTGGGCTGGAGAGATGGCTTAGTGGTTAAGGCACTTGCCTGTGAAACCTAAGGACCCAGGTTCAAGTCCCCATTACCCATTTAAGCCAGATGCACAAGGTGGCGCATGCATCTGGAATTTGTTTGCAGTGGCTGGAGGCCATGGCATGCCCATTCTCTCCCCCCACCTCTCTTTCTCTCTGCCTCCCATTCTCTCTCTCTCAACTAACTAACTAAATAAATAGATAAGATAAATTATTTTAAAAAGAGGTTCCAGGGCTGGAGAGATGGCTTAGCAGTTAAGGTGCCTGCCTGCGGAGCCTAAGAATGCCCCTTCGATTCTCCAGGTCCCACTTTTAGCCAGATGCAAAAGTGACAATGTCGCATATGCGCATGAGGGGTGCATGCATCTGGAGTTCATTCACAGTGGCTGAGAGGCCTCTGGCGGGCCCATTCTTTCTCTCAAATAAAAAAAAAAATAAAAATAAAAACGAGGTTCCAGGCTGGAGGGATGGCTTAACGGTTAAGGCACTTGCCTGCAAAGTCAAAGGACCCAGGTTCAATACCCCAGGACCCATGTAAGCCAGATGCATAAGGTGGCACATGTGTCTGGAGATCATTTGCAGTGACTGGAGGCTCTGGCATGCCCATTCTCTCTCAAATAAAAATAAAAATAAAAGAAGTTCCACAGGTTAGAGGGGACATATTTTACACTAAAATTTATTTATTTATTTGTAAGCAGAGAGAGAGAGAAAATAAGAGAGAGGGAATGGATGCTCCAGAGCCTCTTCTATTGCAAACATGCATGCGCCACTTTGTACATCTGACTTTACATGGGTACTAGGGAATTGAACCAGAGCTGTCAGGCTTTGCAAACAAGCACTTTTTTGGGGGGAGGTCTTCGAGGTGGGGTCTTGCTGTAGCCCAGGCTGACCTGGAATTCACTATATAGTCTCAGGGTGGCCTTGAACTCACGGCAGTCCCCACACCTGTGCCTCCCAAGTGCTGGGATCAAAGGTGTGCACCACCACACCTGGCTACAAGCAACCACTTTTAACTGCTGGCCCATCTCTGCAGCATCCATATTTTATATTAAAATGAGCATCCATACACTTTATGAAACGGAAACAGAGTCTGAGCCCTGAGGCTAAAGAGCCTGGTTCATCTCTGCTCACCTGACAGTGCTTCTAGCCTAGTACCCTTATCCCAGCTTCAGTGGAGACTACAGGATTATGGGGTGCATGCCTGTCTGTGTGTGGTGTGTGGTTTGTATGGTCTGTGAGTGTGATGTGGAGGGGCAGTGCAGTATATATGTGTGCACATGCATGTGTGCAGAAGGCGGTGGGTGTTGCCTTCATTTTGGAGTGGGAGTTTGGGTGTCAGATGGATGGTTTTTCCTTAGGCATCTGACAGTCTTACCTTTCAGATAGGCCGGAGCTCCCTGGCTTCTGCGGATCTGTAAAACCCCAAGAGTACAGACTCATTCAGAAACCCAGTGTTCCCCAGAGTCCACCCCAAGGGAACTTCCCCACTCATCAAGTGATGCTTATGTTCCATTCCTTCCCTCACTCAGCCCAGGCAGGTGTGTCTCTCAGCATGGGGAAGGGAGCCTGGCAGGTCAGAACAAGTACCTTCCGACTCCTTGTTCTTCCGACACTTAAACCTTAGACTGACCACACCAACTAGGACGATCACCACAACCACCAGGATGACAATGAAGCTGATAACACCTGCACAAGGGAGAGGGGGGTGCATGGGAGGGAAAGGAGAGGACGGGATGGGGAGCGAGGTGGGGAGAAAAGTCCAAATTCCCTTTCCAGGGAATTGCCCTATAGACAGGCTCTGGGTGTAAAGTGAATCCCATTTCTCCCAGAACAATGAGTGCCTGTCAGCCTGCTGCTCCTTGCTACGGTGAGCTCCTCAGCCCAGCGCCATCTTCCTATAAGAGCCCATGAGAGCCAAGAAGAGCTGCCTGGAGGGCCAGTGGAGCCTTCCAGCAGGGCAGTGCTCTCCAGTCAGTTCCTTCTGGAATGAATGACTGAGGTATGAACTTGGGCTCCTAGACTCAGAGTCCAAGTTGACTCTAGATGTGGGGTCCCTTCCATGCCCCACCCTTCCCTCCTTTTCTCACCAAAGGCAGCCACGGTGAGTACCGTCTCTGATGTGGGGCTGGGTAAGATGGTCACGTCTTCACTCGCCCTCAGACTCACGGTGACTGAACTGGGCGTAGCATTCAGAGATGCTTCTGAAGTAGAGTGGATTTCAGGACATCAGCAAAGGGGACCAGCAGGGGCTGGCAGAGAGAGCTAGCTTCCTTCCTATTCATCTCAGGCAAGAGACTAGAGAGATCACACCCTATAGAAAAAGACTTTCTAGCCAGGTGTGGCCTTTAATCCCAGCACTGGGGAGGCAGAGGTAGGAGGATTGCCATGAGTTCGAGGCCACCCTGAGACTACATAGTTAATTCCAGGTCAGCCTGGACCAGAGTGAGACCCTACCTCGAAAAACCATTAAAAAAAAAAAAAAAAGACTTTCTCTGGTCCCTAACCAAATCCCATAAAGAGAAATCCTGGGCATGGTCATGCACACATTTAATCCCAGCACTGAGACTACATAGTGAATTTCAGGTCAGCTTGGACTAGAGTGAGACCCTCCCTCAAAACAACAACAAGAGCCTGGTGTGGTGGCGCACGCCTTTAATCCCAGCACTTGGGAGTCAGAGGTAGGAGGATCGCCATGAGTTCAAGGCCTGAGACCACATAGTGAATTCCAGGTCAGCGTGGACTAAAGTGAGACTTTACCTTGAAAAAAAAAAAAAAAAACATTAAAGACAGAAGTGACTGGAACTTCAGAGGCATGGGGTCATGTGAACAATGCTACCGTTTGCTCATAGTAATGGTTCCTGAGGGCTCCAGAATATTCAAGATATTTCTACTATTGCTAGGAAAACCAGGCAGGGCAAAGTAGAGCCATCTGTGTTCTGCCAAAGGTTGAGATGGGAAGAAAGAAAAGCACCAGTGTGCATTCTCAGGTACTGACCTAACAAGCCAGGCTGTTAGGTAAGAGACACAGGTTTCTAGTCCTCTTAAAAAATGATGTCGCCGGGCGTGGTGGTGCATGCCTTTAATCCCAGCACTCCAGAGGCAGAGGTAGGAGGATCACCGAGAGTTTGAGGCCACCCTGACACTACATAGTGAATTCCAGGTCAGCCTGAACCAGAGTGAGACCCTACCTCAAAAAAAAAAAAATGATGTCTCAGGGGCTGGAGAGATGGCTTAGCGGTTAAGGCGCCTGCCTCCTAAGCCTAAAGAACGTCAGTTCCAATCTCCAGGTCCTATGTTTAGCCAGATGCAAAGTGACTCGAGGGCATGATGCCGCACTTGACCACAAGGGGGCACAGGCATCTGGATTTCGATCGCAGCAGCTGAGAGGCTGCTGGCGCACCCATCTCTGTCTCCTTTCCCTATGTCTCCCTCCAAAAAAAAAAAAAAAATGATGTCTTGGGGGCTGGAGAGATGGCTTAGCGGTTAAGGTGCATGCCTGCAAAGCCTAAGGACCCCGGTTTGATTCTCTAGGTCCCACGTAAGCCAGATGCACAAAGTGGCACATGCATCTGGAGTTCGTTTGCAGTGGCTGGAGGCCTTGGCACAGCCATTCTCTCTCTTTCTCTCTCCCTCTATGTCTGCTGCTCTCAAATAAATAAATTAATTTAAAAAATGATATCTCGGGGTGGGGAAATGGTTTAGTGGTTAAGGTGTTTGCCTGTGAAGACTAAGGACCCCAGTTCTATTCCCCAGGACCCATGTAAGCCAGATGCACAAGAAGTGCATCCATTCTCTCTTTCTCTCTCTGCCTCTTCCTCTCTCTCTCTCAAATAAATAAATTATTTAAAAAAAATTTTTAAAAAGATGTTTCAAAGTGAGATGTGGTGGCGCACACCTTTAATCTCAGCACTCAGGAGACAGAGGTAGGAGGATCACCGTAAGTTCAAGGCCACTCTGAGACTACGTAGTGAATTCCAGGTCAGCCTGGGCTAGAGCGAGACCCTACCTTGAAAAACCAAAAATAGATAAATAAAAAAATAAAATAAAATAAAATAAAATAAAATAAAATAAAATAAAATAAAAATGATGTTCCTCTTCTCATGCCTTGCTCAGCTCACTGCACTTCGGGATTATTTGCTGCTCTATTTCCTTTATTTTCCTCGTTCTCTTCCTAATAAGTCAGAGAATAAAATATCCAAGGGCGGAAAGGTGAAAGACATATCTCACTGCTCTTCTCTTCTGGGAGCACACATAAGACATACCTCTCCTCATGCTGCTGCTGCTGCTGCTGCTGCTGTTAGCACCACTGCTGCTGTGTGGGGTCCCTGTGGCTGCACCTGAAGCAAACTGCCAAGATGGAGAAGGGCCCCACCCCTCCCTGAGAAGGGCCTATCCCTTTGACCTACCCTTCATTTGAGTCTTCTTCCCCTCCCCCTGCCTCCCTATGCCTATCTCAGTCCCAAGTTCAAGATTATTTTACATCCACTGTGACCAGGCCAAGCTCCCTATCTCTACTCCCTCCAAACCAAACCAGGGTACCATTGATGTAGCTCCTGGCTACCAGACACCACCACCCCTCAATACCCGAGCCACTTGACAAAAGGAAGAGGGAACCCACACAGACATACACAGGATCCTTTAGCCCTGCTCCACCTGCCCTGGGTACTCACCAAGTCCTGGTGTGTGCTTCTGTGGCTGGGACCATGTCAGGCCCAACATGGATGGGGAGTGAGCATCCACGGTGCTTGACCTGGGTGTCACAGGCTTATTCCATACCAAGGAGACCTGTGAGGGCTTCTGTGGAACTTCTGTGGATTGCGAAGTACATGTGGCCTGCTTAGGACCTCATCCAGAACACGTGTGTGTGTGTGTGTGTGTGTGTGTGTGTGTGTGTGTGTGTGTGTGTGGAGATTAAGCCTAGGGCTTCCCCCATGGTAGGTAAGTGCTTTACCACTGAGCTATATGTGTTTATCCCCAAGGCCTCCCTTTCATTACTGCTTTCAGTTCCTGAAGGAGCCATTCTCTGGCTCACCTCTGGACCCTTATCTTTTCCACTCACTCTGCCTGGAATACATCTGTCATGCCTTCCTTTCCACCCCACCATCTTCACCTGTTCATCTAACTTCTAGGCTCAGCTCCTGCAGCCACTTCTCAGGACCTTGAGACTGAAGTAGCTGACATTTGGGCCCTGTGACACCTTCTGCTCCTGCCCCACAGCCTGCTTTGGAATTGCCAGTGTGAGGCCTTATTTGCTTGTTCCTTCTGCCACAGGCCTACATTCTCCTGTAGAGAGCCAGAACACTGTCTGGTTCCTCCTGGACCCTCTCTGGGTGCCATTTGTAGTCTCAACAGCGGAATACCTGGGTCACTGGCATTGAGCAGAAGCCTTGAACTTCCAGGCTCTGAGGAAGATCTGATTCCTGCAAGAACAGAGGCAGATGGGGAGTGGAGGTGGGGCAAGTCTAGTGGCAGCACACTCTTTTACCCACCCATCCAAGAACTTCCAGGCTGTATACAGGTGTGAATGACCAGGGGTGAGCATGGGAGCACGGAGGTGGGCTTCTGGGCATCCACACCCACTCACCTGTGCTGGGAGACACTGGCCGGGGGCTCAGACTGCTGACCTCTCCTGAAACAGATCATCTGAGGTTGAGTGGTCTGCTGCCTCCTATTGCTTTGTCCCCCTGTCTTCTTCCTCTAATCTGGTATTTTCTGGTTTTGATTCTTCTCCTCCACCTCGAACCATTTCTCTCTCACCTCTTTCAAGGCATATTTGACTGGGCCATGCTGAATGAGTCCCTGAGAGCTCTGGCCCTGGAATCATTCACCTATAGTCAGTGCACAACAGGCCTAGAGGTCCCACCTGACATGGTGGTGCACGCCTTTAATCCCAGCATTGGGGAGGCAGAGGTAGGAGGATGGCTGTGAGTTAGATTCCACCCTGAGAATACATAGTAAATTCCAGGTCAGCCTGGGCTAGAGTAAAAAAAAAAAAAAAAAAGAGTGACCCCCCACCTCTCAAGTCTTTCCTAAGCTCCCAGGCCCAAATGTTGGAGTAAGCCCAGCGAGTTCATCTTACCCTGAGAGGTCGGGGTTGTCATGGGCTGGGAGCTGTAGCCTGCAAGAGAAAGCGAAGCACAGATCAGCTTGGTAAGTCTGCCCAGCAGAGCCCACAGGAGCACCTAGGCCTTTTGGCTGTCTGTACCTCCCATAGAGGAAGGCAGACACACTTTGAGAGGTCTAAAGGATGAGTGATTGATTTAACACCCAGACTTCTGAGACTGTCAATTGCACCATCACCACCACCTTGTAGTTGAGAATCCTAGCGTCCTTTTCCATCTCTTTACTCCCCCATGAATAGATAGATATCCTACCAAACCGACACAAGGAAGGCAGGGGAAGGTTATTTTGAACTAGTAACATATCTGGACAAGGACCAAGGACTCTAAGTCTATAGGTTAATGTTCAATTTATCCTTCTCCCTGGTCATTTGTTTTCCCCTGAGAAGGTTGTCATCTTATCATAGCCTTGGCTGTAGGAGAGGGAAGGTGAATGAAATGGGGTTAGGATTTAAGGCATGTCTTGGGGCTTTCTCTCTCTGCCCCTCGGGCGGAAGTAGAAGCCTGAACAGGAAGTGGGTTCTGTGGTATGAACAGAAGGAAAGGAAGCTCTAGTGACTAGTTTATTCTTTTTTTTTTAAGATTTATTTATTTATTTATTTGAGACAGAGAGAGGGGGAGAGAGAGTGAGAATGGGCACACCAGGGCCACTAGCCACTGCAAACTCCAGACACATGTGCCACCATGTGCATCTGGCTTACGTGGGGACCTGGAGAATCGAACCAGGGTCCTTAGGCTTCGCAGGCAAATGCCTTAACGGTTAAGCCATCTCTCCAGCCCATGACTAGTTTATTCTTACAGGCAGAAGTAACTTGGGGAATGATCATATGGGCCAAACCCAGGGAGGAGTTGGTTACCAGGAGTGGCTGGTGAGAAGCCCTTGTTAGCGGTATGTATGTCTGTGGGCCTCGGTGTGTGTATGTGTGTGTGTGTG
>JAEOAD010000005.1:45417500-45532500 GCA_036365145.1 Orientallactaga sibirica
CCTGGTGCAACTATTCTCTCTCTCTCTCTCTCTCTCATAAATAAAATAAAGTATTTTTTTTTAATGAACGTTTGAAATTCTCAGTTTGTAATTTCTCATAGGAAAGAAGGAAAACCAACACCTGCAAATCTCAAGGTAGAAATTTGTGCTAGAACAATCCATAGAGTGACCATGGTGTCCCTACCAGAAGGGAGGATTGATGGAGCAACCAAGGCTCTTCCTGCTTGTGTGCCCCTCGGAAGGAGCTATCCAGCCTCATCTCCCACCCAGCCAGCTACTTTTTATTTTTCAGAGAGCCCGACCCTCTGGGAGGCCCACAAATAAGAGTAGCAGTATCTGTTTTACCCCTGACGGAGTAAAACTGCCCATCCTCCCGTCCAGCTGGTCTCTTTATGGAAAAGCTCTGGAATTTCCCTTTCCTCAGACAGAGCCTTGGATGGGGAAGTCTGGTATGTGTCCCAGAAGAGGAACGGCTGGGACTTGCTGGAGGAAAGTGGCAGATGCCTCTTACCTTGCAGCAGGAGTAAGCCCAGGATGGCTGAGCACAGTTGAGCGGCTCCGATGGTCCCCATGTCAGCTGGGTGTGTGGCTGGACGGCAGGAGCTCAGTGGAGTCTCTGTCCATAGTGGAGAAGAGAGAGGGAGTGCTGGGGCGGGGTGGGGGCGGGTGGCTCTCCAGGAGCTTCCTGTCAAAGAATAGAAGGAAACAGATTGGGGCTGGCTCCAGGAGCCCTGCTCAGCACGCCCGCCAGATGAGGATGTGAGGCGAAGCAGCTACGACTGTGTGGACTGGCCTGGGCCACCCTGTGTGCGATGACCAATGATGGCAGCCTGGCCCCATCCTCACTTTGTCCGTGGAGGGGGTCCCTCGGGTCTCTCCACACAGTACCTGGAGATTTTCCCAAATTCTACTGTTTCAAAGCATGTTTTCGTCTCCCAGGACCGAGCCCTAACTTCAGCCCACCAGCCGCCTATGCGCCCTTGATTCTGGATGCTCCACATTCCTCTCCCTCCTCAGGGCTCCCAGTCCAAATGGGACTCCAGGCATCTTTCACAGAGGTCTTGCACATACTGTTTTTATTGCGAATTAAAAGGAAAACAACAACAACAAAACAAAACAAAACAAAACAAAAAACGAGTTCCACATGCCAGATATCCCTTCTGCCTTCCCAGCCCACTCGGGTTAGGTGTTCTGTGGACGCGTGAGCAGCACCTGTTCTTAGTCTCCAACCAGCATGTCAACAGCAGGATCCAAGCACTGGCTCACTCGCTCCTGAAGACTGCAGTCCAGCACTGCCCCTTTTCCAGTACCTCTAGGACTGGGCCGGACATAATGCTTGCTATATAGCAAGTCCTAGGCATGTATTTATTGAAGCAAATCTAGCTGGGCATGGTGGCACATGCCTTTAATCCCAGCACTCAGGAAGCAGAGGTAGGAGGATTGTGGTGAGTTCAAGGCCACCCTGAGAGTACTTAGCTTAGTTCAGCTCAGCCTGGGCTAGAGTGAGATCCTACAACCAAAAAAATAAAATAAAATAAAATAAATTAATTTTTAAAAAATAAGCAAAAGAGACAGGCATGGTGGCACATGCCTTTAATCCCAGCATTCGGAAGGCAGAGGCAGGAGGATTGCCATGAGTTCGAGGATACCCTGAGACTACATAGTGAATTCCAGGTCAGCATGAGCTAGAGTGAAACCCTACCTCGAAAAACAAAAACAAGAACAACAAAAAATGTTTACAAACATGGGGAAAAAATAAAGAACAGAGAAATCTGGCTGGAGAGATGGCCCAGTCAGTTTACAAACCCTGCTGGTCTGAGTTCAATTCCCCAACATCCATGAAAATCCAGACACAAAAATGACATATGAGGGCTAGAGGGATGGCTTACCAGTTATGGTGCTTGCCTGCAAAGCCAAAGGACCCAAGTTCGATTCCCTAGGTCCCATGAAAGCACAAGGTGACACATGTGTCTGGAGTTCCTTTTCAGTGGTTGGAAGCCCTGGGGCACCCATTCTCTCCCTCTTCTCCCCCCTCTATCTCCCTCTCCTAAATAAATAAATCAATGGCACATGAGTTGGGTGTGGTGGTAAAGAGGCCACCCTGGGACTACATAGTAAATTCCAGGCCTGGGCTAAAGTGAGACCCTACTTTGTAAAAAAAAAAAAAAGCAAAAAACAGTGCCATATCAGTCTGGAATTCATTTGCATTGTCAAGAAACCATGGTGTTACAGGGAGGGGAATGGCCTAAGTGAGGCCATGGGAAGAGAATGCATAAAAGAAGGGCAGGGGGAGGGTCAATCTAAATTCAAGATATTGTGAATAAGACTTATGTAAAATTACTTTTTTGAATAATGGCACATCTAGAAGCTGTAGACAGTTACTAGAAAATTTTCAGTACCTGGGATGGGATAACTTCCAGTGAGTTGTTGGCCAAGGAGGTCCCGGTAGCCTCCAAAACATTAAAGGCTTTTGCCAAAGCCCTTGGTTTCCCTTGAGAAACAGATAGTAAGACCCTATTGCTGAAGACATCTCTTGCCTGAGAGGCAAGGTCACTGAGAAAGCAAGCTGGTGCGGAGCAGAAAACCTTCTCCCTGTAGACCAGCCAACTGAAAGCTGGAAAAAGCTGCACTGCATGCAGCGTATGGGAGACAGAAGTCATCAGCAGTGAAAACAGTGGACACTGAATATTCAAGTTTGGCCAGACAGGCCCAATGACTGAACGGGTGCAATAGTGGCATGTCTACTCTTGGGGTAACCAACTGCTCCATAATTGGACTGAAGGCCCTCTCTACGGGAGGGAATACATACCTGGTACTGAAAAATCTAAGCAACAGTCTATGGTAGGTGAGGTCATGAGTCTTAGGGGTATAAAGCCTGCTCTAGTCTGACTAAATGTATATATTATTCCCATCAGACTGCTCTGAAAGCACTACACTTAATACTCATATTCACATATTAACGCTACTCTCACTTCTGGTTAGAGAAGCTTCTCTTTTCAGATGGCGATGACCACTGGGATGACCCAAAAGGCAACATAGTGCTGAGAAGAAGGGATGGAGGAGTGCCCAGCACTGAAACACCTCTGTCACACCCTCCAAGGCTCAGGGCCCATTGCGGAAGAGGGGGCGGATAGAATGGAAGAGCCAAAGGAAGGGTACGACTCCTTACAATGCAACTGTCCAGACAGAAATTGGCCTCGATATCCATGACCTTGCAGTGCCTAGCAATACCTCTGCAAGACCCTCAAAATAGAAGAAAAAGATGATGACATCAAATTAAAAGAGAAACTAATGGAGAGAGGGAGGGGATATGATGGAGATTGGAGTTCTAAAGTGCAATGGGGGGAGGGGAGGGAAATATCAGGTGGTTTTTTTGTATGTAAGTATAAAAGTTGTCAATAAAAAAATAATAATTAAACAAAAAAGAAACCATGGTGTGCCCATTCACAGACACACCCATGCAAATAAAGAAAGAAAGAAAAATTAGGGCTGGAGGGATGGTTCAGTGGTTAAGGTATTTGCTTACAAGGCCTAATGGCCCAGGTTAAATTCCACTGTATTGACATAAAGCCAGAGAACCAGTTTCTATGCAGGGAGTATAAATAATATAAGGCCCTGGTGCAACTATTCTCTCTCTCTCTCTCTCTCTCATAAATAAAATAAAGTATTTTTTTTTAATGAACGTTTGAAATTCTCAGATTGTAATTTCTCATAGCAAAGAAGGAAAACCAACACCTGCAAAATCTCAAGGTAGAAATTTGTGCTAGAACAATCCATAGAGTGACCATGGTGTCCCTATCAGAAAGGAGGATTGATGGAGCAACCAAGGCTCTTCCTGCTTGTGTGCCCCTCGGAAGGAGCTATCCAGCCTCATCTCCCACCCAGCCAGCTACTTTTTATTTTTCAGAGAGCCCGACCCTCTGGGAGGCCCACAAATAAGAGTAGCAGTATCTGTTTTACCCCTGACGGAGTAAAACTGCCCATCCTCCCGTCCAGCTGGTCTCTTTATGGAAAAGCTCTGGAATTTCCCTTTCCTCAGACAGAGCCTTGGGGGAAGTCTGGTATGTGTCCCAGAAGAGGAACGGCTGGGACTTGCTGGAGGAAAGTGGCAGATGCCTCTTACCTTGCAGCAGGAGTAAGCCCAGGATGGCTGAGCACAGTTGAGCGGCTCCGATGGTCCCCATGTCAGCTGGGTGTGTGGCTGGACGGCAGGAGCTCAGTGGAGTCTCTGTCCATAGTGGAGAAGAGAGAGGGAGTGCTGGGGCGGGGTGGGGGCGGGTGGCTCTCCAGGAGCTTCCTGTCAAAGAATAGAAGGAAACAGATTGGGGCTGGCTCCAGGAGCCCTGCTCAGCACGCCCGCCAGATGAGGATGTGAGGCGAAGCAGCTACGACTGTGTGGACTGGCCTGGGCCACCCTGTGTGCGATGACCAATGGTGGCAGTCTGGCCCCAATCTCACTTTGTCCGTGGAGGGGGTCCCTCGGGTCTCCCCACACAGTACCTGGAGATTTTCCCAAATTCTACTGTTTCAAAGCATGTTTTCGTCTCCCAGGACCGAGCCCTAACTTCAGCCCACCAGCCGCCTATGCGCCCTTGATTCTGGATGCTCCACATTCCTCTCCCTCCTCAGGGCTCCCAGTCCAAATGGGACTCCAGGCATCTTTCACAGAGGTCTTGCACATACTGTTTTTATTGCGAATTAAAAGGAAAACAACAACAACAACAACAACAACAACAACAAAAAAAAAACACCCAAGAGTTCCACATGCCAGATATCCCTTCTGCCTTCCCAGCCCACTCGGGTTAGGTGTTCTGTGGACGCGTGAGCAGCACCTGTTCTTAGTCTCCAACCAGCATGTCAACAGCAGGATCCAAGCACTGGCTCACTCGCTCCTGAAGACTGCAGTCCAGCACTGCCCCTTTTCCAGTACCTCTAGGACTGGACGGACATAATGCTTGCTATATAGCAAGTCCTAGGCATGTATTTATTGAAGCAAATCTAGCTGGGCATGGTGGCACATGCCTTTAATCCCAGCACTCAGGAAGCAGAGGTAGGAGGATTGTGGTGAGTTCAAGGCCACCCTGAGAGTACTTAGCTTAGTTCAGCTCAGCCTGGGCTAGAGTGAGATCCTACAACCAAAAAAATAAAATAAAATAAAATAAATTAATTTTTAAAAAATAAGCAAAAGAGACAGGCATGGTGGCACATGCCTTTAATCCCAGCATTCGGAAGGCAGAGGCAGGAGGATTGCCATGAGTTCGAGGATACCCTGAGACTACATAGTGACTTCCAGGTCAGCATGAGCTAGAGTGAAACCCTACCTCGAAAAACAAAAACAAGAACAACAAAAAATGTTTACAAACATGGGGAAAAAAATAAAGAACAGAGAAATCTGGCTGGAGAGATGGCCCAGTCAGTTTACAAACCCTGCTGGTCTGAGTTCAATTCCCCAACATCCATGAAAATCCAGACACAAAAATGACATATGAGGGCTAGAGGGATGGCTTACCAGTTATGGTGCTTGCCTGCAAAGCCAAAGGACCCAAGTTCGATTCCCTAGGTCCCATGAAAGCACAAGGTGACACATGTGTCTGGAGTTCCTTTTCAGTGGTTGGAAGCCCTGGGGCACCCATTCTCTCCCTCTTCTCCCCCCTCTATCTCCCTCTCCTAAATAAATAAATCAATGGCACATGAGTTGGGTGTGGTGGTACAGAGGCCACCCTGAGACTACATAGTAAATTCCAGGCCTGGGCTAAAGTGAGACCCTACTTTGTTAAAAAAAAAAAAAAAAAAAAAAAAGCAAAAAACAGTGCTATATCAGTCTGGAATTCATTTGCAGTGTCAAGAAACCATGGTGTTACAGGGAGGAGAATGGCCTAAGCGAGGCCATGGGAAGAGAATGCATAAAAGAAGGGCAGGGGGAGGGTCAATCTAAATTCAAGATATTGTGAATAAGACTTATGTAAAATTACTTTTTTGAATAATGGCACATCTAGAAGCTGTAGACTGTTACTAGAAATTTTTCAGTACCTGGGATGGGATACCTTCCAGTGAGTTGTTGGCCAAAGAGGTCCCGGTAGCCTCCAAAACATTAAAGGCTTTTGCCAAAGCCCTTGGTTTCCTTTGAGAAACAGATAGTAAGACCCTATTGCTGAAGACATCTCTTGCCTGAGAGGCAAGGTCACTGAGAAAGCAAGCTGGTGCGGAGCAGAAAACCTTCTCCCTGTAGACCAGCCAACTGAAAGCTGGAAAAAGCTGCACTGCATGCAGCGTATGGGAGACAGAAGTCATCAGCAGTGAAAACAGTGGACAGTGAATATTCAAGTTTGGCCAGACAGGCCCAATGACTGAACGGGTGCAATAGTGGCATGTCTACTCTTGGGGTAACCAACTGCTCCATAATTGGACTGAAGGCCCTCTCTACGGGAGGGAATACATGCCTGGTACTGAAAAATCTAAGCAACAGTCTATGGTAGGTGAGGTCATGAGCCTTAGGGGTATAAAGCCTACTCTAGTCTGACTAAATGTATATATTATTCCCATCAGACTGTCCTGAAAGCACTACACTTAATACTCATATTCACATATTAATGCTACTCTCACTTCTGGTTAGAGAAGCTTCTCTTTTCAGATGGCGATGACCACTGGGATGACCCAAAAGGCAACATAGTGCTGAGAAGAAGGGATGGAGGAGTGCCCAGCACTGAAACACCTCTGTCACACCCTCCAAGGCTCAGGGCCCATTGCGGAAGAGGGGGCGGATAGAATGGAAGAGCCAAAGGAAAGGTACGACTCCTTACAATGCAACTGTCCAGACAGAAATTGGCCTCGATATCCATGACCTTGCAGTGCCTAGCAATACCTCTGCAAGACCCTCAAAATAGAAGAAAAAGATGATGACATCAAATTAAAAGAGAAACTAATGGAGAGAGGGAGGGGATATGATGGAGATTGGAGTTCTAAAGTGGAATGGGGGGAGGGGAGGGAAATATCAGGTGGTTTTTTTGTATGTAAGTATAAAAGTTGTCAATAAAAAAATAATAATTCAAAAAAAAGAAACCATGGTGTGCCCATTCACAAACACACCCATGCAAATAAAGAAAGAAAGAAAAATTAGGGCTGGAGGGATGGTTCAGTGGTTAAGGTATTTGCTTACAAGGCCTAATGGCCCAGGTTAAATTCCACTGTATTGACATAAAGCCAGATGCACAAAGTGGCATATGCATCTGGAGTTCATTTGCAATGGCTGGAAGTCCTGGCATGCCCCTTCTCTCTGTCCATCTCTTTTCACTCTATCTCTTTCTGCTTGCAAATAAATAAAAAATTAAAAAAAAAAATGTAGTATTTAAAAAAATGAAAGAAAATTTTAAATTAAGAACAAAAGGCCTGGCATGGTGGCACACACTAATAACTCATAAGGAGAATCAGCTTGAATTTGAGGCTAGCCTGGGCTAGAATGAGAAAGTGCTTCAAAAACCAAAAAAAGCCGGGCTATTCCCAGCACTAAGGAGGCAGAGGTAGAAGGATCTCCATGAGTTCGAGGCCACCTTGAGAATACAGAGTGAATTCTAGGTCAGCCTGGGCTATAGTGAGACCCCATCTAGAAAAAAAAAAAAAAAACACCCAAAACAATAAAACAAACAAATCAAAGAGCAGAGAAATCTAATCCTACCTCCATAATATTAATTTTATCATTGTTGTAAGTTTCTTCCCAGTCTACAACAATATATATAATATATACAGTCATCTACTGATCGGTAGTATTTTCTTTTCTTTTTTTTTTTTTTTTTTTTTTTTGGTTTTTTGAGGTAGGGTCTCACTCTGACCCAGGCTGACCTCGAATTCACTATGTAGTCTCAGGGTGGCCTTGAATTCACGGTGATCCTCCTACCTCTTCCTCCAGAGTGCTGGGATTAAAGGCGTGAGCCACCACGCCCAGCTCTGGTAGTATTTTCTCTGTCTCTCTCTCTTTTTTTTTTTTTTTTTTTTTTTTTTTTTTTTTTTTTGAGGTAGGGTCTCACTCTGGCCCAGGCTGACCTGGAATTAACTATGTAGTCTCAGGGTGGCCTTGAACTCGCGGCGATCCTCCTACCTCTGCCTCCCAAGTGCTGGGATTAAAGGTGTGCACCACCACGCCCGGCTCTGTCTCTCTATTTAAAAAATATTTTACTTATTTGAGCCGGGTGTGGTGGCGCACGCCTTTAATCCCAGCACTTGGGAGAACAGAGGTAGGAGGATCGCTGAGAATTCGAGGCCACCCTGAGACTACATAGTTAATTCCAGGTCAGCCTGGGCCAGAGTGAGACCCTACCTCAAAAAAACAAAAAAAAGTATATATATATTTGAGAGAGTCAGAGAGAGAGAGAGAGAATGGGCCCGTCAGGGCCTCCAGTTGCTACAAACACACTCCAGACACATATGCCACCTTGTGAATATGTCTTATGTGGGTCCTAGGGAATGGAACCTGGGTACTCTGGCTTTTCAGGCAAGTGTCTTAACCACTAAACCATCTCTCCAGCTTTTTTTTTTTTTTTTTTTTTTTTTTTTTGTGAGATAGAGTCTCACTCTAGCTCAGGCTAACGTGGAATTCACTATGTAGTCTCAGTGTGGCCTCAAACTCATGGTGATCCTCCTACCTCTACCTTCCAAGTGCTGGGAATAAAGGTGTATGCCACCACGCCAGCTTGTTTTTTTTTGTTTTTTTTTTTTTTGATGAAGAGTCTCACCCCAGCCCAGGCTGCCCTGGAACTCACTCTGTAGGCCCAGGCTGGCCTCCAACTCACAGAGATTCTCCTACCTCTACCTCTGTTTTCCTAGTGCTGGGATTAAAGGTATGTGCCACCATGCCCTGCTAGTCTTTTATTTTACATTTTTGTTGGTTAATTTATTTATTTTAACTTTAACTTTACCTTTTTTTTTTTTTTTTTTTTTTTTTTTTTGAGGTAGGGTCTTGCTGCAGCCAAGGCTGACCAGGAATTCACTATGTAGTCTCAGGGTGATCTTGAGCTCATAGTGATCCTTCTACCTCTGCCTCCCAAGTGCTGGACTTAAAGGCAGGTGCCATCACGTCTGGCTTATTTATTTATTTATTTATTTATTTATTTATTTATTTATTTATTTGAGAGAGACAGAGGCAGATAGAGAGAAAAAGAGAGAATAGGCTCACCAGGGCCTTTAGCCACTGCAAATGAACTCCAGATGCATCAGCCACCTTGGGAATTTGGCTTACATGGGTATGGGGGAATCGAACCTGGGTTCTTAGGCTTCGCAGGCAAGTGCCTTAACTGCTAAGCCATCTCTCCAGTTCTTTATCTTTTTCTTGTTGTTTGTCTTTGTTTTCGAGGTAGGGTTTTGCTCTAACTCAGGCAGACGTGGAACTCACTCTGTAGTACCAGACTGGCTGTATTAGTCATGGTTCTCTAAAGGAAAAGAACCCATAAAATGAATTGTATTAAAAGGGAATGTATTAAATGTATTAGCTTATGACAGTCCAGCAATAGCAGGTTGCCCGCCTGAGAGTCAAGGAACCCAATAGCTGCTCAGTCCACCAGGCTGGATGCCTCAGCAGTCCCAATCGGGCACTGAAGGCCTAGAGGCGTCCTGGAGAGATGCTGCTCTTCAGTCCACGCTGGAAAACAGCAAGCAGCAAGCACCCATTCACCTTTAGCAAGCACCTCAGCAGGTCTTGGTTCTTTACCTGGAGGGGTGACCCATACCTTCATTCCTGAAGGATCTGGGCCATTTATCACACTGCCTTGCTTGGATTGTGGCAGTTGTCCATTGACTTTGATAACAGGGCATGGTAACACCAAGAGACACCCTAAAGGATCTCCTGCACTCCAGACTCTCTTCCTTACCTCCATGTGGAGGAGCAGTCCAATTTCCCCCTGGTAGTCTGGATCAATCACCCCTGCTAACACTGTAACTCCTTTCTCAGCCTGTGCCACCAAGGGCATCAGGATCCCAAAGTGGCCAGGGGGAAAGTCTTAGCTTCCAGTTCAATGGGATGTTCTTTGTGCCTCCTGGCAAAGCACTCCCGCCTCTGGAACCAAGACCTCTAGGCCAGCAGAGTGTAAGGTTGTGGGAACAGGAAGCAAAAATTTGGCTAATGGGTCACTTGGGGTGATGGTAAGCAAAACCATTCCCATTTCCACCCCTTGATTCCTGGACCTGTGAGTCCGGGTTATAGGAGAATCAGCACCATGTATAGGATGCTGATTCAGAGCATATACAGCCTGCTAGAGGACAGTCCCCCAGCCCTCCAAGCTATTACCACCTAGTTGGCACAATAGCTGTTTCTTTAAAAGGCCATTCCACCAGTCTATCAAGCCAGCTGCTTCAGAATGGTGAGGCACATGGTAAGACCAGTGAATTCCATGATCATGAGCTCACTTCTGTACTTCCTTGGCTGCGAAGTGAGTTCCTTGGTCAGAAGCTATGCTATGTGGAATACCATAATGGTGGAGGCATTCTGTAAGCCCACAGAAGGCAGTTTTGGCAGAAGCATTACATGCAGGAAAAGCAAATGCCCCAGAATAATTGTCTAGTCCAGTAAGGACAAAATAGTGCCCTTTCCATGATGGAAGAGGTCCAATGTAGTCAACTTGCCACCAAGTTGCTGGCTAGTCACCCTGAGGAATGCTACCATATCAAGGCTCAGAGTTGGTCTCTTCTGCTGGCCAATTTGGCAGTCAGCAGCAGCCATAGCCAGGTGAGCCTTAGTTAGTGGAAGTCCATGTTGTCATTGCTGGTTCCTTAGACAAAGAAGGAGTAATTCTGCCAGGCAAGGGTAGAGAGGGCAAAACTTTAGGGGGTAGGGACATAATTGCCTCTAAAGGAGGAAAGCCACATTTTCATGTAAAACAACTTCTTCAGAATCTGAGAGTTTAATGTCCCCAGATTCTTTAGGGTCTTCCCACACATTCCCATCCCAATTTATAGGATCCCACTCTTTTTTTAAATCAATGCCCCCACTTTAACTTCTTTCTGATAGCCTGTGAGGCTGGGAATTGAGCTTGTGTTGTAAGTTAGTCAATCTTACAATGAGAGCTTGGGTTTGGTTTTCTGTAATTTGAGTCCTGTTCTGGCAAGAGAAGAGACTCTCCTCCAGGGCACCGTTAGAAACTTTCAAATCATGTATGTGGTTCTTAAGCTTGGAAATTTCCTTTTTGAGCCTTTGGTTTTTTCTCAATAGTTTATCCAGAGATGCTAGAAGTAACCATCTAGCATCATCATTTGTCTTTTTTCATAAATATTTTAAATTTCTAGATACAGTCACTAAATTCCTTGCTCCTCACAAGATATGACGCAGGATCACCAAATACATCTATCTCATTTAGTTCTTTGAATAGTGCACACCATGGACTATTAGTGCCCTCCTTATTACAAGTAAAAGTGCTCTGTTTATTACCAGTAGAACCTTTAGTTGTACTGAAGTTGGAGAACCAACTCCAGAGAGCACTAAGCCCACTAGGAAAATCCATCCTTACAATTCTAGACCCCACTCCTGGTACTACAATCTGTATTTGTCAGGGTTCTCTAGAGGAATAGAACTGATAGAATGAATTGTATTAAAAGGGAATGTATTGGATTAGCTTACAACAGTCCAGCAATAGCAGGTTGCAGGCCTGAGAGTCAAGAAACCTGGTAGCTGTTCAGTCCACAAAGCTGGATGCCTCAGCAGTCCCAATCGGGCACTGAAGGCCTAGAGGTGTCCTGGAGATACTCTGGTCTTCAGTCCACACTGGAAAGCAGCAAGCAGGCAGCCAGGTAGGAGGAGGGGATCCTTTCCTTCCCAGAGCTTCTTTAGATAAAGCCACCTAGTCTGGGGGAAGGGCTCACCCTGGGGGAAGGATTCCTCCTTTAGTTAATCCTTCCTAGAAGCAACCTCAGAGACCTACTTAAGAGGAATGTCTGTGGGTTGACACAAACTTAACCATCACACTGGCCTTGAACTATTGCAAGTCTCCTACCTGCCTTCTGAGTGTATATTATCATGCCTGGCTTACTTACCTTTTTTTAAAAAAATATTTATTTATCTATTTATTTATGAGAGAGGGATGGGTATGCCAGGGCCTATAGCTGCTGCAAACAAGCTCCAGATGAATGTGTCATCTTGTGCATCTGGCTTACATGGGCACTGGGGAATTGAACCTAGATCTTTGGGCTTCACATGCAAGTGCCTTAACTGCTAAACAATCTCTTCAGCCCTTTTGGAATATTTTAAAAAGATTTATTTATTTATTCATTCATTTATTAGAGACAGAGACAGAGAGAGAGGGAGAGAAAGACAAGAGAATGGGCACACAAGGGCCTCCAGCCACAGCAAACGAACTCCAGATGCATGCGCCACCATGTGCGTCTAGCTTTTATGGGACCTGGAGAATCGAACCTGGGTCCTTAGGCTTCACAGGCATGAACCTTAACTGCTAAGCCACCTCTCCAGCCCTTTTGGAATATTTTTTAAAAATATTATTTATTTGGGCTGGAGAAATGGTTTAGCAGTTAAGGTGCTTGCCTGCAAAGTCAAAGGACCATGGTTCGATTGCCCAGGACCCAAGTAAGCCAGATGCACAAGGTGGCACATGCATCTGGACTTCATTTGCTGTAGCTGGAGGCCCTGGCGTGCCCATTCTCTCATTCTTTCTATTTCCATCTGCCTCTTTCTCACAAATAAATGAATAATAAAATATTTAAAAATATATATAGGGGGCTGGAGAGATGGCTTAGCGGCTAAGACACCTGCCTGCTAAGCCTAAGAATGCTGGTTCCAATGTCCAGCAGTTCCAATCTCCAGGTCCCACGTTTAGCCAGATGCAAAGTGAGGCAAGGGCACAATGCTGCACTTGCCCACAAGGGGGCGCAGGCATCTGGATTTCGTTCACAGCAGCTGAGAGACTGCTGGTGCACCCATTTCTGTCTCCCTCTCTGTCTATCTCTCTCTGTCTCTCTCTCTAAAAATAAAATAAAAAAATAATAAAATAATTAAATATACATATATATATACATATATATGTAGGACAGGGAGGATGCTAACAATGGTACCAGCATGACTATATACACACTACATAACTAATAAAAATTTAAAAATATATATTATTTATTTATTTACTTATTTGAGATAAAAAGGGAAGAGAGAAGGGGAGAAAGGGTGTGCCATGGCCTCCTGCTACTACAAACAAACTCAAAACAATGTGCTACTTTGTGCATTTGGCTTTACATGGGTATTGTGGAATCAAACCTATGCTGTCAGGCCTTGCAAGCAAGCACCTTCAACCACTAAGCTATCTCTCTAGCCCCTACTTTCTTTCTTTAAAAATACTTTTATTGGGCTGGAGAGATGGCTTAGCAGTTAAGGCGCCTGCCTCCTAAGCCCAAAAACCCGGTTCCAATCTCCAGGTCCCACGTTTAGCCAGATGCAAAGTGACTCAAGGGCGCAATGCCGTACTTGCCCACAAGGGGGTGCACACATCTGAATTTCGTTCACAGCAACTGAGAGACTGCTGGCGCGCCCATTCTCTATCTGTCCCCCTCTCACTCTCTCTCTCTCTGTGTCCCTCTCTAAAAATAAAAAAATAAAAATTTTATTGGAAACTGGGTGTAGTGGCACACGCCTTTAATCCCAGCACTTGGGATGCAGATGTAAGGAGAATCGCCATGAGTTTGAGGCTACTCTGAGACTACACAGTGATTTCCAGGTCAGCCTGAGCTACAGTGAAACCCTACCTCTAAAAACCAATATATATATATATTGTGCTGGAGACATGGCTTAGCAGTTAAGGCATTTGCCTGCAAAGCCCAAGGATCCATGTTCAATTCTCCAGATCCCACATAAGCCAGACATACAAAATGATGCAAGCACAAGGTCACACATGCGCACAAGGTGGTATATGTGTCTGGAGTTTGACTTTGGTGGCGATGCCCTAGTGTGCCAATTCTTTTTCTCTCTCTCATAAAAAGAAAAAAATTACAATTTTATTTATATGCCAGCAGAGAGAGAGAATGGGTGCACCAAGGCCTCCAGCCACTGAAATGAGCTCCAGATGCAAGTGCACCTTGTGCATCTGGCTTATGTGAGTACTGGGGAATCAAACCTGGTTCCTTAGGCTTCACAGGCAAGCACTTTAACCACTGAGCCATCTCTCCAGAGCTACTTTATAAAGTGACTTTTCTTTTCTTTTCTTTTTCCAAGGTGGATATCACTCTAGCCCGGGCTGACCTGTCACTCACTCTGTCGTCCCAGGCTGGCTTCAAGTTCATGGCGATCCACCTACCTCTGCCTCCCTAGTGCTGAGATTAAACGTGTGCACCACTATGCCCAGGAAGGGCAATTTTCATACTTGTCTATAATGTATTTTGATCATAATCTCCTTCTATTACCTTCTGTAGTCCCTCCTCTCTGGTCCCCTTTTAATAGGAGATAGAAATTGTCTAGACAGCTTGGGGTGACAGGCCCCACAATGAATAGCTTTCTCTTGGCTAAATGCAAGTGTCCTTGGGCCTATAGGGGAAAATGTAGGTCATTACACTATAACAGGTCAGAAGGATCTGGTCCTTCCTCATCTCTGCCCCCTTAGGGAGTCCTTCCACTCCCTTCCTAGAGAATTAACATTCTGAGAAGATTGCCCCTTTCCAAAATGCTTGACCCCAAACTTCTGGTATCAGGAGTAAACTGGCTAAACCAGCCAGCCACCCATCCATAAAACCTCTTCTTCCTCATATGGCTGCTCCCCATTGTAAGGAAAGTGTAAGAGAAAAGCAAAAGAGAACACTGGATTTGATCTCTACAGACAAGACTATTTATTGAGAGAAACAGCAAAGGACCTCAGTGTTCCTGTGGGATGAAGGCTGAAGCACTGGGCCAGGCTGGGGTACAAGCTTATAAGGGGTATCCTTAGAAAAACAGACTGTACGAGCTGCATGTCCAAGGGAAGTAGATAAAGAACTATAGTTATTTATGTCCTTGCTCAGAATAAACTTTTTTTTTTTTTTTTTTTTTTTTTGTTTTTGAGGTAGGGTCTCACTCTAGCTCAGGCTGACCTGGAATTCACTATGCAGTCTCAGGGTGGCCTCGAACTCACAGCGATCCTCCTACCTCTGCCTCCTGAGTGCTGGGATTAAAGGTATGTGCCACCACGCCCAGCCAGAATAAACTTTTTTAGCCAAATTGTCTAGGGAGGATAACCCACCAGACAATTTCTATTCCCTCAAGGTTTTCTGAGCTAAGGGAAGTTTAGTTTATCATTCAGGAGATAGAGAGGCCTGTCAAGGCCATGCTTCTGAAGTTTTATTGTTTGTTGGTTTTAGGAATAATTATTAACTCTTTAGTTCCCTTTAGTTTTCAAGGAATGCTATTAACCCTTCAGTCCAGACTCTGGAAGGATACAAGAAACTGGGGGTGAGTGGGACATTTTGGGGAGGACTGCATGGGCCAGGACTGGGGATGAAGACTCATCTTCAACTACTTCAAACTGAGGGGGAGCAGTAGAGCTCTTGGGGTGTCCCAAGCATTCCTGTGGAAGTTAGATGTTCAGGGGCTGATACTCAGCGGCCATGAAAAATTCAGTGACTCGTTGTGAAGTGAAGGCATGTATTCTGTCCAGGAGGAATTCAGTGAGGCATCTGAGTATGAAAGGACCAAAAGAGAGGGTGAACATTGTCATAATCAGGGGAATAAAGAACATGTCACAGATAGGATAGGTTTAACTTAAAGGGAGCAGAGTTGTGAGATTTCTTAACTTATAACAATAGTTATTTTAGTTGGTCACAGAGAGATGTCAGGTCACATATAGAGAAATAATATTGACCATTAAAAAGGCTAACAAAAGCCAGGCATGGTAGTGCACGCCTTTAATCCCAGTACTGGGGAGGCAGAGGTAGGAGGACCACTGTGAGTTCGAGGCCACCCTGAGAATATAGTTAATTCCAGGTCAGAGTGAGGGCTAGAGTGAGACCCTACCTCAAAAAACAAAATACAAAAACAAAACAAGGCTAATACAACCCACAATATTATTGGCTCTGGATTGGTAACATTTATCCCTCCACAATCATTGTAGTCCATCATTGAAGTCTTAGTCACACAGGTGTAGTTTTGGGGAGTTTTAGCTTTTAGTTCCCCATTTGCCAAACTTTATTTTGCAGCTTGTATACATAGTTGGCTGTTATCCCACATCAATCTTATGAACAAGCAAGGAGGCAACACTTCAGGAGAGTGATAGTTATCAGAGCCATTAGGAAAGAAACACCTAGATCATGTCAAATCTATTAGCCATTATGATCTAGTTATACATGTATGCATTTTCTTGCATGTGAAATGACATTTACAGGTGACATGGACATTATATATTAAGGTAGAAAAATAATAATATAGGAGATGGGTAAGGAAGGAGTTGTTAACTTGGATGGGAGATTAGTTGGAATTTGTGGAAATATAAAGATTTGGTTTAGGTAAGGTAGGAAGTATAAGAAATTAGTATTGAAGCAATATTTGAAATATTCTTAAATTATTCTAAAATCAGATATGATAGAGATTAAGAAATTAACTAATTTTGAACTTTAGGATTAAAGGGTTGTTTTTTTAATGTGTGTGTGTATGTGTGTTAAGACGTTACTATAGAAGGTTTATGGTCTTTACTTACTTGGTCCAAAGATCAAAAAGTAATGTGGGGGCTGGAGAGATGGCTTAGTGGTTAAGCACTTGCCTGTGAAGCCTAAGGACCCTGGTTCAAGGCTCAATTCCCCAGTACCCGCATAAGCCAGATGCACAAGGTGGCACATGCATCTGGAGTTAGTTTGCAGTGGCTGGAGGCCCTGGTATGCCCATTCTCTCTCTCTCTATCTGCCTCTTTCTCTCTCTCGCTCAAATAAATAAATTAAATTAAATTTTAAAAAAAGTAATGTGGTAGTTTGAATAGATGGCCCCCATCTATTAGTATTACTATTAGTAGTTTATAGTTTACATCTGAATCCACCTGGCTGGAGACAGTGTCACTGGGGGGATATTATGGTGTGGTGATGGGTTTAGGATTTCAATCTAAAGATATGCAAAGTGTGCCTAGTTGGAGCTCCTGAAGTGTGCTGTGCTGTGTGGCTTTTGATTTTTCTGTCTGTGTTTGGTCCTGTGAAAGTAGGCTAGTTTCTTCTGCCATTATGGAACGTCCCCTGAACCTTTAAGCTTCAATAAATATCCCTTCCTCCATAACTATGCCTGGTCTGGAAGTTCATCTCAGCAAATCTGAAGCTGTCTGCTACAGAAGTTGGTACCAGGAGTGGGGTAAGATGAACCTGACCATGTGGATTTTGGTCTTTTGGAATTTTTGTTTTGGAGGAACAGGCATGGACTTAGTGCTTGCAACTGAAGATGCCATCTGGAGTGGTAAGCCAAGTTTTATGGACTATTCTGATGAAAGTTTGAGAATGCTAAGTGCAGACAATATTGAACTTCGAGGCTTGGCTTATGAGCTTCCTAAAGGGAAGAAAAGACTGCAGAGGACTTTGTTGGAACTGGGCTACTGGCATAAGGGTGGCTGCGTTCTGCTGCCCAGGCCCAGAGAGTTTGATCATGGTTAAATTTGTAATGGACTGATGTGCTTTGGCTAAAGATATTGGACTTAGAGATTTAAGATTTTAAGTTGGAAAACCTCAAGCAAGTTACAATCACAGGTACTGAGATTGGTTTTAGATTACTGAAGCTGCTATTGTTAAACACATTAACAATCTTAAGGAAGATGGCCCAACTGCTTTACATTAAAACAATGGAGAAGATGCCTGAGGAAAGACTTAGAAATGCAAACTCTTGGAAAGAGTTGACTGGAAAAGGAACCTGCTTTTCAAGGTTATGATTAATTTTGTCCCTGAATTAAGAATATGGCTGTGTCCTGCACACCTGGTATTAGTTTTAGAAGCATGAAAAATGCATGGAGTGGTCATGAATTGCACATGGCTCCAGGAGCCACTGTTGAGATGTGGCATGAGGCAGGGCGTGATTCCCTGATAGGATGAGAGCCTTTAGAGGTTGGACTGTGGTTTGCATGGAGAGCTAAAGACATTTTGGATATACCAGGACTGTGCAAAAGGGCTACCATGGGGCTGGAGAGATGGCTTAACAGTTAAGTCGCCTGCCTCCTAAGCCTAAGAATGCCGGTTCCAGTCTCCAGGTCCCACCTTTAGCCAGATGCAAAGTGATGCAAGGGCACAATGCCGCACTTGACCACAAGGGGGTGCACGCACCTGGATTTCGTTCTCAGCAGCTGAGAGGCTGCTGGCTCGCCCATCTCTATCTGTCTCCCTCTCCCTTTCTCTCTGTCTCTCTCTGTGTCTCTCCAAAAAAAAAAAAAAAAAAAAAAAAAAAACCATGGACTGCAATGTTGGCCTGGGCTGGAAGTTTTCCCTGGCTACTCTGCCCAGCTGGAGGGGTGGAATTGGAAAACCTGGAGACTGTCAGTCTCTGATTATATTGAACTTGAACTGAAGAAGTTTGATGTTTGCTGATGGTGGTTAAGTTTGCGTTATTCTAGTATCTCCTTGCTATGCCTTATACCAGTTAAAAATGTTTACTCCTGAGCCTTTATATGCTGAAAGTATTTAACTTGTTTGATTTTACAGGACTCACTATCTTAAGTTGGTCAAGACTATGGGGACCTTTGAAACTGGACTGAATATAATTTACAATGTGTGATAGTTATAAATCTATTGGGGGCCAGGGATGGAATGTGGTAGTTTGAATAGATGTCCCCCAATATATTCAGTGTTTTATTATAGTTTGCATCTGAATCCACCTGGCTGGAGACAGTGTCACTGGGGGGATATTAAGGTGTGGTGGTGGGTTTAGGTTTTCAGTCTAAAGATATGCAAAGTGTGCCCAGCTGGAGTTCCTGAGGTGTGCTGTGCTGTGTGGCTTTTGGTTTTGCTCTCTGTGTTTGGTCCTGTGAAAGCAGGCCAGTTTCTTCTGCCATTATGGAACTTCCCCTGAACCTGTAAGCTTCAATAAATATCCCTTCCGCCATCACTGTGACTGGTCTGGAAGTTCATCTCAGCGAACCTGAAGCTGTCTGCTACAATCAGATATGATAGAGATTAAGAAATTAACTAATTTTGAACTTTAGGATTAAAGGGGGTGTGTGCGTGCATGTGTGTGTGTGTGTGTGTGTGTGTGTGTGTGTGTGTTAAGTCTTTACTATAGAAGGTTTATGGTCTTTACTTACTTGGTCCAAAGATCAAAAAGTCTTAGCTTTAGGAATACTTATGAAAGTATGTTAGACTGAAAGGCTAAAACTTTGATTGTCTTGATAATTTGTTATTATCAGTTGTTCATTTTATAAACAGAATGAGCCAGGTGTGGTGGCACATACCTTTAATCCCAGCTCTCAGGAGGCAGAGGTAGGAGGATCGCTATGAGTTCAGCCACCCTGAGACTACATAGTGAAGTTCAGGTCAGCCTGGGGTAGAGTGAGACCCTACCTCGAAAAACTAAAAAAAAATAATAATAATGAAATTGTGTTTTATAGAATTATACTGGTTATATAACACAATGAAATATATTTTATATAATTAGACCCAGTTTTATTTATTAGAATAAATTTTATAGCAAATAAATAAAAGTCTTACCCAATAGGAAAACATATAAGTATAACATATAACATTTAAGAAACCTATAGCTGCAAACAGATGTCCTATGTATCAAAATAAAGGCTTAGTTTTGATTCTTATGTCACATTCAGATAGAGGTCAGGCTGACCAGAGTGAGTTGCACACAGTTCCAGGAAAAAAAAAAAAAAATGGAATGAGGAGGATGTTTAATGCCCTGATAGGCAGAAAGAGGTGGGGAGTGGGAGCAGGAAGAATTGCATGGAGACCTGAAGATGTTTTTGATATCCCAGGACTGTGGGAGGCAGGGCTAGGATGGAGTGCAGTGTTGGCCTGGGATGGATGATTTCCCTGGCTACTCTGCCCAGCTGGAGGGGTGGAATTGGAAAATAGAAACCTGCCATAGCTTCATCTTTCACACAGGGACTGGTGATCTTGACTTGGCTATTGTAGCTTGAATTTCATGCTTTATCCACCTCCATCTCCTTAACCCTGATTTTGTCTTTAAAAGTTTCATTTTTGATTCATCTGACTCATTTTGTATCAATAAAAATAATCAAATTATTTTTCTCCATAGTGAATGATTTGTATTACTGAATTTCCTACTATTGAACCATCCCCACTCTCCTAAAATTAAATTTTATTTCCTGTTTTGAAATAATTTATTTGGAACCTTCATTGTGTGATCTTTATGTGGACATCTGGACTTTACATATGTATGTGAATGTAGTGTGTTTGTGTACTTGCTTATTTGTAAAAGTTTCATGATATATTTTTTCTTTTTCTTCTATGTCTCCCTAGTATTGTCTTTTTTAAAATTTTTTATTTTTTACTTAATTATTTAATTGAGATAGAGAGAGATACAGAAATAGACAAGGAGAGAGAGAGAGAGAGATTGATAATGGGTGTTCCAGGACCTCCAGACACTGCAAATGAACTCCAGATGCATGTGCCCCCTTGTGCATCTGGCTTACATGGGCACTGGAGAATTGAGCCTTGAACAGGGGTCCTTAGGCTTCACAGGCAAGTGTTTAACTGCTAAGCCATCTCTCCAGCCCTCTACCTAGTATTTTAAATTTTGGCAATAACATTAATTCTCTGAAGAAATTGTCCATTGTATACAAGTGTGCTAAGTACACTTCTGACTTTTTCTGTGAATTAGTAGAAACATTATTTTGTTATATTCTCCTTTTTCCTTGACTAAGTGGCTTATCTGTTTTATTTTATTAATCACCAATGTTCTTACTCACTCATTACATGCCTATTGTTTGTATTCTCTACCTAATTAAATCCTGCTTTTGTCTTCATTTGCCTTTTACCTTCTTTTGCTTGATTTTATTTTTGTTCCACTATTTGCGTTTTTGAGTGGGAATTTAATCCTCATTTTTCATTTTAATTTATATTGATATGTGTTTTCATAAGTACACTTGTATCCTTCACATGCACCTAAAAAAAATTTAAGCTTTCATTCTCTGATTTTTCCTTTTGGAACCTAGAATCAGTAGTTTAAAGTTAAAGATTGGGAAAAAAAAATTTCAAGGTATTTTCACCTAACTGGGCCTACAACTGAAATTTCAAAGACCATACTAACATCTTGTCTAACCATGCGCTTTAAGAAGATGGAGCACAAGTAAGAGGACCATGGGCCACTCCCACCTCCACTCCCAACATGCTCTTTGCTATGAAGTGGCTGCTTCATCAGAGAAACTACAATGTGGAATCCCAGGGAAGTGTATGAGGGATTCTGGAAGGTGGTTTCAGTAGAAGCATTATGAACAGGAATGACTACTCCTATCCAGAGTAAGTATCTATGCCTGTTGAAGGAAAGAGACCCTTGCATAATGAAAACCATCCATTGTAATCACTGTACCACAAAGAAGCTGGCTGGTGTCTAGTAGTCAGCACTGGTCTCTGATACTGCATGTTGAGCATTCTGTGTGTCTGTTACCAGGCGGACTCTGAAAAACGGAAGTCTGTATTACTGAGTGTATGCATGGCCTCCATCCCTCCTTTGTTCATGGGCAATTGAGTAATGAAGGGGTAGTTAGAGAAACAGGTTGACTAGTATCCTTAGAATGGATATTACAATCCTTCCCTATTGAGTCACTTTTTGATGACAAGGGATATATATATCTTTACATATCATTGCACACATGGAACAGAAAACTAAAGCCAAGGCTTTCATTTTGCCTGTTTCCTCAATTATGAAGAAAAGACATTTGAAGGGTTGAGTGTTGAGGGGCTACATCTGGTGGCAGTTTTATTGCTGATAATATCATGAAATGGACACATGACAAGAGACAGAGAATATACTGGATAAATAATCCATTGATTCATGAATCATTAACCACTGAGTGTTGACCTCCATTCATAAGGGCAGTGACCTAATCAGCTCTCACAAGTACGAACTGGTCAGCTCTGCTTCTTAGCACTTCATATTAAGGAAAGTCTTTGAACATGAATCTCAATGCAAACTTGAGCTACTTGTTTAAATGCTTTGTAATGCTGTGATGAATATCTATATGTACTTATACTGAATTTCTTTAAAAGTTCCATAGCCCACCTTTTGACATTTTGGAAAAAAATGAGAAATTCTGTCTTGAAAACAGCTATGAAATAAGCAAATTTGAAAAAAAAGCTGCTACCACATGATTCCAGTTACATGACCTTGAAAAATTCATACTCTGAGGACAGTAACAAGATCAATAGTTGCGCTATACACTTGTCCAAACTCACAGAATGTGTACCAAGAGTGACCCCTAATGCAAACTATTAATGGTTGGGTGATATGATGCAACAATGTAGGTTCATCCAATGTAATAGATATTCCACTCTGCTGGGGGGTATTCATAAGTAGAAAAGCTGTGAGGGAGTGAGGGAGAATTTAATAGGTGTAGGCCCTTTTGTATCCCACTATTGGTGGGAGCTTGATATGGCAGAGAGGGCTTATATTTGGATATGGTTCTGACTTGTTTACCATTTCCAGGTATGGGTTCCATTTCACTGAGCAGATCCATTAGCCAAATCTAGAGCAGTTGGTAACCACCATGGGTAATCTCTGTACCTTCTACTTAATTTTGCTGTGAACCTTAAAATGCTCTAAAAAATAAGTAATTTTATGAAAAATAGGGATAATCATGCCATAATTTAAGACCAAATCACCTGAAGGTACATGATTCCTGGAGGGACTATTGTTTACATCCTTCTTCTGTTATTTTTATTCTTTTCTTTTCTTTTTTTTTTTTTTTTTTTTTTTTTTTTTTTTTGAGACAGAAGGTGTCTATATAGCCCAGGCTGCGTTCAAACCTACTATCTTCCTACCTCAGCCTCCCAAGTACTGGCACTGCAAGTGTATACCATCATGCTAAACTTTATCACCCTTTCCTCTAAGCCTGTTTGTGTAAGGCACTGCCTGCTAAGCCTAAGAACCTGGTTCCACTCCAGGTCCCACGCTTAGCCAGATGCAAAGTGACGTGGGCGCAATGCTGCACTTGCCCACAAGGGGGCGCACACATCTGAGTTTGGGGACTTGCAGTCACAAGGTCCACCATGCCTTCCCCATTTGAAGGACTAGATGCTCAAAGTGCCCATGCATCTTTCTCTCTGCCTCTCTCATAAATAAATAAATAAATAAATAAATCTCCATGCATAAATACATAAACAAGATAAATAAAATATATTTTTAAATACTACCAGAGCATAGCCTGATGATGTCAAAATACCCAACTACACACAGGCATCTTGCATGTAGCAGCACACTGAAATGATCATATACCATCACTGGGAGAGATTTATTCCTGAGAGGCAAGGATGGGCAATGTATGCAATCAATCTAATGCATCCCATTGACAGAATAAAGGATAAAAGCCTTATGGTTATCTAAAAAGATGCAGGGGGCTAGAGGGATGGCTTAGCAGTTAAAGTGCTTGCCTGCAAGCCAAAGGACCCAGGTTCTATTCCCCAGGACCTACATAAGCCAGATATACAAGGTGGCACATGCGTCTGGAGTTTGTTTGTGGGGCTGGAGGTCCTGGCATGCTCATTCTCTATCTATCTGTTTCTCTCTCTCTCTCTCAAATAAATAATATAAAATAAAAATTTTAAAGATGCAGGAAAGGAGCTGGGTGTGGTGGTGTGTACTTTTAATCCCAGTACTCAGGAGACAGAGGCAGGAGGATCATTGTGAATTCAAGGCCAGCCTGAAACTACATAGTGAATTCCAGATCAGCCTGGGCGAGAGCGAGACCCTACCTTGAAAAATCAAAAATAACAATTACCACGATGCAGGAATATGCTTGTTCCCATAGATTGGTATGGCTTCCAGCCTTGAACACATAAGTTTCTTTATGCAATGGGCAGAGGTTAATACAGAGACATACAGCTGGCAAAGTCACCAAGATTAAGCAACTGGTGTATGCTCAGCCTAAACATGTCATCTCAACTGTACCCTCCACGGCTCAGAGAACTTTGTGCAAGAGGAGGTGAAAAGAGTGCATAAGCAGGAAGGTGGGAAACGGGGCTACAGAATGCAGTAAGTCCACTTCACTCATGAACTCATTTCCTTCACAAGATGGAACCTGTGAATGTTTTGTCATCTGTGAGGGTGGGAGTCCATGAAATCCCACACTTCCTAGAATAAACAGTGGCAATGATGATCACTGGGAGAGGGAAAGTCATGTTGTTTAGTAGTGAAGCCACTGGTGAGTTGACCAGAGAGGAGTAAACATCCCAGAGATGGGCACACCAGCAATGTCTCAGCTGCTGTGAATGAAATCCAGATGTGGCGCACCTCTTGTGGGTCAAGTGCAGCCGCATGCTCATCACTTTGCATGAAAGTAAATAGAGATCTGGAGATTGGTCTTAATGGGGAGTGGGAGAGCATGAAGGGGCATTGAGGGAAGCGATAAAATGCATAGTACCTGAATGAAAGTGACAAAAATAAAAATTATAAAAGGGCTGGAGAGATGGCTAAGAGGTTAAGGCACTTGCCTGTGAAGCCTAAGGACTCAGGTTCAATTCTCCAGTTTCCAGGTGAACCAGATGCACATGGTGGCGCATGCATCTGAAGTTCGTTTGCAGTGGCTAGAGGCCCTGATGTGCCCATTCTCTCTCTTTCTCTCTCTCCCTCTTTTCTCTAATAAATATATAAATAAATGAATAATTTTTTAAAAGATGCAGAACACAACAAAAACTCAGTATCTACTTATGATTAAAGCTTTCAAGAAAATAAGAGTGTACCTCAACACAATAAAGACTGTGTATAAAAAATTTGCAGGTGAAGTCATAACAAAAGGTAAACTTTGAAGACCTGATGCCAGGAAAGGGAGACTAATTTTGCCATTTCTATTCAACATGGTATTAGAAATACCAGCCAAAGCAACGAGATAAGACAAAAGAAATAAAATGCCACTAAATTTGAAAGAAGAAGGATAAAATTATCTCTAGTTAGAGATGATCTGCTCCTACCTATTGTTGCTGGCTTTTTTTGCATTCTTGTCTGGCTACCCTCAAAAAACTGATCGGTGCACATGTGGCAGAAGGGCAAGTTAAGCAAGATTTTTGTGGGCATGCCAGACCCTCTAGCCCTATTTGGTTAGCTCCTTCTGTATAGTACCAGGCGCTGTGATAGACTCTGGGACACAGCACGGAACCAATCATGGTTCGTGGTAAAATAAGCTCACCCATATATGTGACATAAGACAAAGTATGACAAATGTTAAAAATAAGCCAGGCAGGGCTGGAGAGATGGCTTAGCGGTTAAGGCGACTGCCTGCTAAACCTAAGAACCTGGTTCCAATCTCCAGGTCCCACATTTAGCCAGATGTAAAGTGACACAGGGGCGCAATGCCGCACTTGCCCACAAGGGGGTGCACACATCTGGATTTCGTTTACAGCAGCTGAGAGACTGCTGGCGCGCCCATCTCTATCTCCCTCCCTCTCTGTCTGTCTCTCTCTGTGTCTCTCTCCAAAATAAAAAATTAAAAAAATTAAAAAAATAAGCCAGGCATAGTAGTGCACGCCTTAAATCCCAGCAATCAGGAGGCAGAGGTAGGAGTATTGCTGTGAGTTCAAGGCAGCCTAGGACAACAGAGTAAGACCCAGGTCAGCCTGGGCTACAGTGAGACCCTACCCCCAAAAAACTATAAATAAATAAATAAACAATGTGAGCCTGGCATGGTAGAGCACATCTTTATCCCAGCATTTGGGAGGCAGAGGTAGGAGGATCGCCATGAGTTTGAAGCCAGCCTAAGACTACAGAGTGAATTCCAGGTCAGCCTGAACTAGAGTGAGACTCTACCTTGACCCCCCCCCAAGATAAATAATGTGGGCTGTGGTTGGAGAGATGGCTTAGCAGTTAAGGCACTTTCCTGCAAAACCTAATGATCCAAGTTCAATTCCCCAGTAACCATGTAAACCAGATGCCCAAGGTGGCACATGTGTTTGGAGTTTGTTTGCAGTGGCTGGAGGCCCTGGTGTGTCAATTTTCTCTCTCTCTCTCTCTCTCTCTCTCTCTCCATATATATATATATATCTTTCCTCTCGCACTCTAAAATAACTAAAAAATGTTTTAAACTGGGCATGGTGGCAAAGGCCTTTAATCCCAGCACTCGTGAGGCAGAGATATGAGGATTGCCTTGAGTTTGAGGCCACCCTGAGACTACATAGTGAATTCCTGGTCAGCTTTAGCTAGAGTGAGACCCTACTTCGGAAAAAAAAAAAAAAAAAACAACCAGTAAAATACAATTTAAAAAATAGCTGAGTGTGGTCCCAACACTTGGGACACTCAGGCAGGTGAATTACCATGACTTCAAGGCCAGCTGGATGTACATAGTGAGATCACGACAACATAAATAGGGGCTGGGGAAATGACTCAGCAGTTAAAGGCACGTGCTTGCTTGCTGGACATAGTGGCTCATGCCTTTAATTCCAGCACTTGGGAGGCAGAGGTAGGATTGCCACGAATTCAGGGCCATTCTGTGACTACATTGTGACTTCCAGGTCAGCCTGGGCTACAATGAAACCCTACCTTGAAAAACGAAAACAAATAAAAGGTACATGCTTGAGCATCCTGACAGCCAGGGTTCAATTCCCTAGGAGTCACATAAAGCATAAAGATGCATAAAGGGGTGTCTAGAATTTATATGTAGCAGCAAGAGGCCCTGGTGCATCCATCCTCATTCTCTCTCTCTTTTGCACATGAGCGTGAGCGCACACCCACCCACCCACACCCACACACAAATAAAATAATTTTTTTGAGGCAGGGTCTCATTCTAGCCCAGGTTGTCCTGGAACACACTCTGTAATCTCAGACTGGCCTCAAACTCACAACAGTTCTCCTACCTCAGCCTTCTGAGTGCTGAGATTAAAGGTGTGTGCAAAAAAAAAAATTCTTAAGCACAAAAATTTTTTTTCAAAATTTTATTATTTTTTTAATTATTTATTTTTGGAGAGAGACACAGAGAGAGAGACAGACAGACAGAGAGGGAGACAGATAGAGATGGGCACGCCAGCAGTCTCTCAGCTGCTGTGAACAAAATCCAGATGTGCGCGCCCCTTTGTGGGCAAGTGCAGCATTGCGCCCTTGCATCACTTTGCATCTGGCTAAACGTGGGACCTGGAGATTGGAACCGCTGGAGATTGGAACCAGCATTCTTAGGCTTAGCAGGCAGGCGCCTTAACCCCTAAGCCATCTCTCCAGCCCGCATAAATAAATTTTTAAAATAGATTTAGCCAACCTACATGTAGAAAGACTACATAGTGAGTTCCAGGTCAGCCTGGGCTAGAGTGAAACCGTACATTGAAAAATAAAAAAAAATAAAAAAAAAAGATTTATATTTTAAGAAATATATGTGACAAAATACCAAGAAGTAGATTGAGCTGGTGTTTGGCCTGTAGAGATTTAGATTGATTATACATATAGTATATTATATAGAGCACATGATATCTGCACTTAGTGTTGTGTTTGAGTTATTGCATATAAAAAGAAAAGATCAAAGGACTATCTGTTGCTTCAGGAAATTGGTGGGAATTGGAGAGTGGGCAGGTCCCAGGCAGAGGGTGGGGTGGGTGCGTTGGCCTGGTGACTGGTATATGATGGAGGAGGGGTGGGCGGTTGATTTGGGCTCTCGAAGCTGGCAGGCAGTATGAAAGGAGGTGCTAAGGAGGAAGATCAAGGCACTATCAAAGTGAAAGGCTGGCCCAGGGTAGTCTAGATGTTCCCGGAAGTGCAAGCGCGGGAAAGAGCAGTGTGGGTGTGTGCAGAGGGTGTGTGCCTGGTGAGCCCCGCAGACGTGGCAGCTCCGGGTAGGGGCTGAACTAAGGTAGTTAGCTCTCCTCTGCCCAGCTGGCCTCAAGTCCTAAGAGAACTCTGCACCAGCCCGGGACAATGCACCAGGTAGACTCTATTCACCCCCCTGCAGGGGCCCCATGCCTTTCCCTGTCTGAGCTTTCTTCTCCCCCTGTACATCCGGAGCTACTTTCTGAGCCCAGTGTCTGGAGTCCTATGACCAAGCCCCTGACAGCTCAGCCTTGCAAGAAAGGGTGGCACTGGCTTCCTGCATGCAAAGGGACAATGGGAAGGATTGAGAAGGACTAAAGGAAATGAGTTTGTCCTGGTAGCCTTTCCCTGACCCTAATTGCTTTGTCAAGGGGAGGGCCAGGCCCTACCCCTAGGGTCTACTACAGAATGGTGGCTGAGGCAGGGGTAGCTAGGGAGAAAAGGTAGAAAAGACAAGCCTGTGGTGACCTCCCTAACTTTAAGGTTATTTATTTTTATTTTTTATTTTATTATTATTATTATTTTTGTTTGTTTGTTTGTTTTTTTGGTTTTCCGAGGTAGGGTCTCGCTCTAACTCAGGCAGACCTGGAATTCACTATGTAGTGTCAGGGTGGCCTCGAACTCACGGTGATCCTCCTACTTTTGCCTTCCTAGTGCTGGAATTAAACGTGTGCACCACACCTGGCACTGTTTTTTTTTTTTTTAAGTCTTTTAAGTATCTTATTTATTTTAAAATATTTTATTTTGGCAGAGAAAGGGATGGGGCATCTGGCTTTATGTGGGTACTAGGGATTTGAACCCTGGGCCATCAGGCTTTGCAAGAAAGTGCCTTTAACCACTGAGCAATCTCTCCAGCCCTGGGGTTACACTTTTTAAAATTATTTGTTTGTTTGTTTGTTTGTTTGTTTGTTTATTTATTTCAGAGAGAAAGAATGGGCATGCCAGAGTCTCTAGCCACTACAAACGAACTCCAGATGCATGTGCAACTATGTGCATCTGGCTTACTTGGATACTGGGAAACTGAACCTGGATCCTCAGGCTTCCCAAGCAAGCACCTTAACTTTTAAGCCCTCTCTCCGGTCCTAGGGTTACACTTTTGATGTTTGTGTCTTTCAGTGTGATTCTCTCATCCCTCATTCAACACCAGCAGGGTAAGAACTTACAGAGGTAGGGACTGTGTACTCAGCTTTTGCTGAAAGAACCCAGGGGTTCTGGAAGAGATAGACTGGCACAGGATTTCTTCAGTCCATCCTGGACAAAGCCAGACTGGGCACCATCCCTCTCCAGGCCTCCAGAACTTGAGCCTTAGGTCTGGGGAAACAAGGGGTATAGTTTTGGGATGAAGTACACCCCCTTTCACCTCACCCTTAAGCTTCTGGGACTCATGTCCTCTCTTCCTGTTCCCCTGCCTCAGTACCACCTTTCTTCCTTCCAGTGAGTTGCAGCTGGGGACGCCCAGGAGGCTAGACAAAGACTCCCTTTTTCCAGAACATCATGAAGCAGCTGCTCGCTGCCCACTGTCCAGGATGTGGGACAGCAGCCCATAACATGCTCAGATTCCTGACTCGGACACAGGCTCTATTTATGAATCTTTCTAGAGCCTTGGGAAGAGAGGCCAAGGGCAGAGGACTTCTGTATTATGACAGAATCTGTAATGCAGATGCTTTCGTTGCGTCTTCTGAATGACTTTAACTCTCTGGAGCTATCTCTCCAGCCCTCTGTTTTTTTCCTGGTTTTTCGAGGTAGGTTTTCACTCTAGCCCAGGCTGACCTGGAATTCACTATGTACACTCGGGCTGGCTTTGAACTCGCTGCTATCCTCCTACCTCTGCCTCCGCAGTGCTGGGATTAAAAGTTGTGTGCCAGGCTGGAGAGATGGCTTAGTGGTTAAGGCATTTGCCTGTAAGCCTAAGGACTCAGTTTCAATTCACCAGAACCCACATAAGCCAGATGCACAAGAGGGCACATGTGTTTGGAGTTTGTTTGCAATAGCTGTAGGCACTGGCATGCCCATTATCTCTCTTTCTCAAAGGAAAAAAAAAAAAAAAACAGGTGTGTGCCACCACACCTGGCATAGCTCCCTATTTTCAATTTTTTTTTCTGTCATTGTCTCCATCTTCATTTCTGTCTGTCTTTATCACTTTCGCTCCAACCCATGTATGTATTTCATAAGATTTGACATGCTGCTTTCTGCACTAAGGATGCACATCCAGCTTTGTCTTTTGTTGTCTTTGCTACTTATTCTCTCTCTTACTCTCTCTCCTCTTTTTCTGTGTGTTCATGCCAATGTCAACCTCTCTATCTCACATTCCCCCAGGATGGCTACTACCCCCCTGCCTTCTCCAGCTGTGAACCGCTCATTGGAGCAGGAGCCCCAAAGACAGCTTCTGGGGATACTAGGTGAGACCTGGGAACCACCTCGAGGGGATGGGCTACCGCTGCTCACTGTCATCATAGCTGCCTTCGTCCTACTGGCGGTCTGCATTGTGGTGGCAGTACACTTTGGGCCCAAGCTGCACCAGGGCCATGCCACTCTTCTCACAGAGCCACCCGCTCCAAAGCCAGAGGACGGTGTTTACCTCATTCACTGGAGGCCACTGGTCCCCCAGGACAGTTACAAAGAAACCCAGCAGGGACCTCCTGTCCATGGCTCTAGCCCTGCACCAAATGGGCCCAGGCCCAGTATTGAGGAAGTCACATATCTCTAGGAGGGAGATATGAAGCTAACTTGACTTGGCTCAGACAAAAAAACCTGGACTGAGAACTGGAAAGGAAGCAATTTGGAGCCTGGTGTCAGAGGACTGGCCTGAGCTGGAGCTGTCCTCAAATATTTAAAGAGAAAGCTCTGTGGTGATGGGGACTCTAAAAGGATCTTGAGGGCTCCCCCACTGACATGCTGCTGTGGATGTTCCCAAGGCCAAGGCTGCCCGTAGGTTGCTCCCTCCCCTCTGGGATCTCCAGAACCTCCTGTTCCCTCCTGGCACCCCAATCTCTATCCCTTTTGGTGTAAAAATGAATCCAGCCTGGAAGATTCTACACCCAAGCAGGAATGACACAGGTCTCCCGAGAGGCCTTGCTTCTGTGACTTCCAAATCCTATGAAGCCCCCCAGGGACAGCGGATGCAAGGACTCTGTGGCCTGCCTTCTCTGAGATGCTGGAGACTGGAGGAAAGAAGGAATCCATCTCTGTTACCTTTCAGGGGCAACCCTTTGCCTGCCTTCTTGACAACCTTCAAAGCCTTTGGAATGCTTAAACACCATTTATAGCTTGAAGATTGTCTTTGAATGACCTCCCCGGCCACACACACTGACTTGGTCTTGCATCCCCAGGATGTGATGGGGGAGTTCAGGGGCTCTCATTATCTCTCGCTTTCTGTGTGTGGGGGCCTGTCGGAACAAGCCTAGAATTGACCACAAAAACTTTCCAGGTCCAGAACTTTCCACGTGGTGGGAAAACAGGAAATAAAAAAGAGCTCTTGTTTAAGGAAGGAAGAGGTGAGCAGTGAAGAGACTCATTCCTGCAGGGGAGGATCATAGAGCAAGCCAGCCAGGGGCCAGGAAAACAAAGCTAAGCCTCCTGGGGGCTCTAGAAAAGCACCCCTTTCTCAGGCACTGCAGAGCCTCACTCAGGTGAGGGGAGCAACACCCAGACAGACAAGGCTAAAGGGCTCTCTGGGGCTTTACTCTGGGGAAGTCCTGAGGACAGCAAGCCAACCCTGGGGCCCTGGACTTGATCCTGGCAGAGGGAGGTTGGGAAATAACAGATAGACAGGAACAGAGGAGGCCTTGCAGTGTGTGTAGAGCATAGGCTTGGCTCCTTGAGACTGGTGAGAGAAAGCTATAATGCTCAAAGCTGCTGCTCCATGGGGTCAGCTACGTGCAGAACACTGGGCCTATCTATATACCTACACATCCTTACAATCTTGGCAGGAGGTGCCATGTTCTCTTCATTGTACATTTGGGCAAAGTGTGGTTTCATAAGATCCCCTGCTGGACACAGGTACCAAGTGGTGAAGCCAGGCTTTGAACCTAGGGCTGACAGACTCTACAGCCTGGCCATTATACTAGAGACCCATGGGCAGACAAGGTCAAGTTGGGTAGGACTTTAATTCTGGGCTGGTTTCTGGGGTAAGTGACTGATGTGATGGAGGATCCTCAGGTCTTGGGGACAAGATGACTGGGACATCTGAGGAGAAAAGACTTTTCCCCCATTGATTCCCTTGGCTCTGCTATTTTCAGGGGCAGATGGTTCCCTCTGGCAAATATGTTCACGCTCAGAAACACATGTTGAGGGCAGGGGATATAGCTCAGTAGTGCTGTTTGCCTAGCGTGCACAAGACCCTGGTTTTGATCCTAGTACAGGAAGGAAGGAAGACATCTGAGAAAAAGGAAAAATAAACACATACTGAGCACTTATGATGAAAACAAGGGTGGGAGGGAGGGAACAAGGCCAACCTGGGTAGAACTAGTTGAAAGGGACTCCCTTCTTCCCAGACAGAGGCAAACGTGCTACCACAATGTTGTTCTGCCAACAACTGCTTAAGCACAATGCTCCCAGGGTATGTCCCAACTCCTTACTCAAACTCTTCTTCCTCCCTAATCCTTTTTTTTGGGGGGGGGTTGAGGTAGGGTCTCACGCTATCTCAGACTGACCTGGAATTCACTATGTAGTCTCAGCATGGCCTCAAACTCCAGGCAATCCTCCTACCTCTGCCTCCCGAGTGCTGGAATTAAAGGTGTGCACCACCAGCTGCTGATCCTTTTTTTTTTTTTTTTTTTTTAATTTTCTTTTGTTTTTCAAGGTAGGGTCTCACTCTAGCTCAGGCTAACCTGGAATTCACTTTGTAGTCTCAGGGTTGCCTCAAACTCCAGGCGATCCTCCATCCTCCTATCTCTGCCTCCCGAGTGCTGGAATTAAAGGTGTGCACCACCAGCTCCTGATGTTTTGTTTTGTTTTGTTTTGTTTTGTTTTGTTTTGTTTTGTTTTGTTTTTTGAGGTAGGGTCTCACTCTAGCTCAGGCTGACCTGGAATTCACTTTGTAGTCTCAGGGTGGCCTCAAACTCATGGTGATCCTCCTACCTCTGCCTCCCGAGTGTCCTGATCCTTTTATAGACTCTGTCATCTGAGAATATTTATTCAGTGGTCCCTGTTGCTTTGAGTGGACATTTACTCAGGACACAGCTGTGTGCTGGCTCTGCCCAGCTCTGACCCATACTCACCAAGTATCCCACTGGAGACAAAGGTACTGAAAATGCAGATGGGAGGGAGGCACCACCCAGGTCCATGCTCTCAGATTAGCAGATTTAGTCTAGATTGAAATGGTACCCATGGGCTGGAGAGATGGCTTAGTGGTTAAGGTGCTTGCCTGCAAAGCCTAAGGACCCATGTTCGACTCTCCAGATCCCATGTGTGCCAGATGCACAAAGGTGAGGCAAGTGCAAGGTTGCTTATGCCCACTAGGTAGTGCAAGCATTTGGAGTTTGATTTCAGTGGCTGAGGCCCCGGTGTGCCAATTCTCTCTCTTCTCTTTCTCTCTCTAAAAAATGAGATGGGCCGGGCGTGGTGGTGCACGCCTTTAATCCCAGCACTCGGGAGGCAGAGGTAGGAGGATCGCCGAGAGTTCGAGGCCACCCTGAGACTACATAGTTAATTCCAGGTCAGCCTGGACCAGAGTGAGACCCTACCTCGAAAAAAAAAAAAATATATATATATGAAATGGTACCCATCCCCCTAGTGCTCTGAGGAGGGTGAGAAGAGGCACCAGGAAGTATACTACATGTTACTACATGTGCAAGTAATAATACCTTCCAATGTCTTGTATCTGTCAGAGCCTAGCAGCAAAAAGATGACATGCTCAAACTGGGTATTTGAGGAGCAATTTTTAAAATTTTTATGTTTATTTATGAGAAAGAGGCAGAGAGGGAAAGAGAGAGAATGGGCGTACCAGGGCCTCCAGCCACTGCAAACGAACTCCAGATGCATGCACCGCCTTGTGCACCTGGCTTACATGGGTCCTGGGGAATCGAGACTCGAACTGGGATCCTTAGGCTTCACAGGCCAAGTGCTTAACCGCTAAGCCATCTCTCCAGGCCCCGAGGAGCAATTTTTTTGTTGTTGTTTTCAAGGTAGGGTGTCACTCTACCCCAGGCTGATGTGGAACTCACTCTATAGTTCCAGGCTGGCTTCCAATTCACAATGATCCTCCTACTTCTACCTCCCAAGTGCTAGGATTAAAGGCATGCACCACTGCATCTGACTGAGGTCCTTAGGCTTCTGCATTGACTTTTTGTTGGTTTTTCGAGGTAAGGTCTCACTCTAGCTCAGGCTGACCTATATCTCAGAGTGACCTTGAACTCACGGCTATCCTCCTACCTCTGCTTCCCAAGTGCTGGGATTAAAGGCATGTGCCACCACACCAGGCTTGCATTGGCTTTTTTTGAGGATGCTGGGGAATTGAACCCAGGCTGGTAGGCTTTGCAAGCAAGTGCCTTTAATTGCTAAGCCATCTCCCCAGATCATAATCCCATTTTATAGAGGAGAAGATTGAAGCTCAGAGAAGTGAAATGCCTTGTCCAGGGATATGGGATTCATCTGGAGGTGTCAAGTCTCTGCAAGGCCTCTGGCTACCAATCCAGAGGTTTAGGGAGCACTGGAAGTTCAGACTGGGTCTCAGGTGAAATCAGTGCGGAGTGGGAGAGGCTCATCCATATCACTGATAAGGAGCTTGGGCTCTTGGGAGAGCACAGAAGACCCGTGCACCACTGAGGTCCTGGCGGTGGCGCTGCTCACGGTAATCTCCTCCCTTTCTTCCTGGCGCAGGTGCTGGAGAACCTCCTGTGACAGCGAGAAACTACTTCCTTCTGCAGGTTCTGGAACAGGGACATGGGATGGAGTGGGGCAAGGACCTTACACTCTCCCACCAGAACACACCCCAAGACATTCTCGCCTTCCCTCCCCTCTAATTCCATCTACCTCACAGCCTCTGGGTTACACTCAGATAATCTCAGAACTAGAAGTGGTTTCAAATATCATAGAATCCCACCCTCTGTGATGGCACATGTCTTTAATCACAGCACTTGGGAGGCTGAGGTAGAAGGATCAATGAGTTCGAGGCCAGCCTGAGACTGCATAGTGAATTCCAGCCAACTTATGCTACAGCAAGACCCTACCTCAAATAAATAAATAAATAAATAAATAAATAAATAAATAAATAAATAAATAAATAAAAATAAAGGCTGGAGAAATGGCTTAGTGGTTAAGGTGTTTGCCTGTGAAGCCAAAGGATCCTGGTTTGATTCGCCAGGACCCACGTAAGCCAGATGCGCAAGGGGCACATGCATCTGGAGTTTGTTTACAGTGGCTAGAGGCCCTGGCATGCCCATTCTCTCTGTCTGCCTGTCTGCTATCTCTCTTTCTGCTTGCAAATAAATAAATAATAAGCCGGGTGTGGTGGCACATGCCTTTAATCCCAGCACTTGGGAGGCAGAGGTAGGAGGATTGCTGTGAGTTTGAGGCCACCCTGAGACAGTGGCTAGAGGCCCTGGCCCACCCATTCTCTCTCTATCTGCCTCTTTCTTTCTCTCTCTCAAATAAATATTTTTTTTCTTTCTTTTTTTTTTTTTTTTCAAGGTAGTGTCTTGCTCTAGCCCAGGCTGACCTGGAATTCAGTATGTAGTTTAAGGGTGGCCTCAAAAATAAAATAGTTTTTTAAAAAATTTTTTAAACGGAGAGAGAATCCCACCCTCTCACTTTTATAGATGATACTCAGGAAGGGGCCGAGATCTGCCCAAAGTAACACAACCAAGAAGTGGCAGAGCCAAGGCTGCCCCCCAGGATTCTCCCACTTCCTCAGGTATCTCCTCAGGAGAACCCCCTCCTCTCCAGGCTGCACTCAGAGAAAGCACTCAAAGTCCTCAGGAAGCAATTTGGTGTCTTGGGTAGGAGGGGAGGAAAGGGCAGGGCAGGGCATTACCTCCCTGACTACTTGGGAAGGCCCAGGAAATGGCGCTATGTGTCTTGGCTCTCAGGGACACACAGGGACCTGTTGGGCCCTGCCCGGTGTGAAGCCGAGTGGTTAGCCCAGCCAGTCTTGGCCTACTCCCGGTGAGGCCTAGTCGAGCTTCCAGAGCCTGAGTAGAGTTTCACGACCTGTCCTTGAAGTGACTCAGCACCTAAGCTAAAACTGCCTCTGCCCAGCTGCTGCTGACGTGGTGAAATACTATTGGCCCTTATACCTTTCTCTCATCCCCCTCTTCCCGCCCCCTTCCTCAAAATATATAAATACCTCCCCATGACAATAAACGGAGAGATTTTCCCGCCTTAGACGGTCTTCGCGACTCAATGTGGTTTTTCACCCCGGTGTTTTGGGGGGGGAGGGGTTTGAGTCGCCGACACCCGCCTTCTCGCTCAGCCTCAAGAGAAGCAGCCGGCTCGGTTCTCTCTCTCTTCCGCTCTACCTGCCGGTGGTGGAGGGAAAAAACCCCGGCATCTGGCGCCCAGACGTGGGGCGCAACAGGGACCCTTGACTCCTTCTCTGTAGTCCTATCAGTCTCTTACCCTGGTAGACAATGAGGCGGCAGTTGTTCTGAGACTCAGGGACATCAGCTAGGATTTCCTCTAGTGTCCGGCAGAAGAGTTTGGCCTGCTCAAGCCGATCCTCCCGGCTAAAGCCAGCTCTGCCATCTTGTGACATGGCAAACAAGACCTGCAAGGGGGTAGCATATTCCAGGACACAGGTGGCTGCCTGGAAGAAATGAAAGGAAGACCAGATTGAGCTAGGGCCCTGGCAAAAGCACACTGGGGACTAGAGAGATTGTTTTAATGGTTAAAGGTACTTGCTTGCAAAACCTAATGGCCTAGGTTCAATTCCCTAGTACCCACATGAAGCTAGAAGCACAATGTGGTGCATGTGTCTGGAATTTGTTTGCAGAGGCTACAGGCCCTGGCACTCTCATAGTCACTCTCTTGATCTGCCTTTTTCTGTCAGTCTCTCACTGTCAAATAAGTAAATAAAAATAAAAATAAAAATAAAAATAAGGGCTGGAGGGATGGCTTAGCAGTTAAGGCACTGGCCTACAAAGCTAAAGGATCCAGGTTCGATTACCCAGGACCCACATAAGCCAGATACACAAGGTGGCACACTCTTCTGGAGTTCATTTGCAGCAGCTGAAGGCCCTGGCGTGCCCATTCTCTCTGTCTATCTGCTCCCCCTCTCTCTCTGCCTTTTTCTCTCTCAAATATAAATAAAATATTTTTTAATTTATAAAAATAAATAAATAGGGCTGGAGAGATGGCTTAGCGGCTAAGTCGCCTGCCTGCTAAGCCTAAGAATGCTGGTTCCAATGTCCAGTGGTTCCAATCTCCAGGTCCCACGTTTAGCCAGATGCAAAGTGAGGCAAGGGCACAATGCCGCACTTGCCCACAAGGGGGCGCACGCATCTGGATTTCGTTCACAGCAGCTGAGAGACTGCTGGCGCGCCCATCTCTGTCTCCCTCTCCCTCTCTATCTCTCTCTGTCTCTCTCTCTCCAAAAATAAATAAAAACAAATAATAATAATAAAATTTAAATAAATAAATAAATAAATAAAAAAATAAAATGAACTCTATGCCTGGAAGGATTGCTTAGTGGTTAAGGCACTTGTTTGCCTGCAAAGCCAAAGGACCCAGGTTTGATTCCCCAGGACCCATGAAAGCCAGGCACATAAAGTGGTATCTGGAGTTCACTTGCAGTGACTGGCATGCCCATTCTGTCTCTCTTTCAAATAAGTAAGTAAGTAAAGAACTCTGAACCAAGTGCCATGGGCTGAGGCCCCATCCCTCAGTCTACAGAGGCAGAGTCCTGAGAGGTCACCACCCTGATGGGCTTCTGCTATCTGGCCAGCCTTTGACTCTGACACCCCCTTCTTGGAAATAAAGCTGTGCTGGGCTAAACACCCTTCACAGATCCTCCTCCTGCGATCCTGGGATAAGGGACAAAGCACCAGATTGTCAACAGCTCCAGCTGGAAATTGAGTCTGGGGGTGGGCTCTGGATTCCACTCTGCCCTGAGTCTCCTCACACCCTTAAGAAATCTTTCAGATGCTCTTATGGTCTTCCTCAAGGGACATCTGATGGAGAGCATGGTATGTTCAAGTGGAAAAATGCTCATATTCTTACTGAATCTTTTGTTTTTAAGCTCACAGAAGTGTAGTTTATGGGCTGGAGAGATGGCTTAGCAGTTAAGGCACTTGCCTGTGACACCTAAGGACTCATGTTCTACTCTCCAGATCCCATGTAAGGCAGATGCACAAAGGTGAGGCAAGAGCAAGTTTGCACATGCTCACCAGGTGGTACAAGCATCTGGAGTTTGATTTCAGTGGCTGAGGCCCTAGCACACCAATCTCTCTCTTTCTCTCCCTATGTCTTTCTCTCTCTCTCTCTAAAAATAAAATAAAAAAGACCAGCACTCGGGAGGCAGAGGTAGGAGAATCGCTGAGAGTTCGAGGCCACCCTGAGACTACATAGTTAATTCCAGGTCAGCCTGGACCAGAGTGAAACCCTACCTCGAAAAACCAAAAAAAAAAGGGGGGGGCTGGAGAGATGGCTTAGCTGTTAAGGCACTTGCCTGCAAAGTCAAAGGACCTAGGTTCAACTCCCCAGGACCCACGTAAGCCAGATGCACAAGAGGGCACACGCATCTGGAGTTCGTTTGCAGTGGCTAGAGTCCCTGGCGTGCCCATTCTCTCTCTCTCTCTCTACCTGCCTATTTCTGTCTCTCTCAAATAAAAAAATAAAATATTTTTAAAAAAAAAGAAATATAGTTTATTTCATGCAAAGCTATATAATTTCCTATATTTTAACAACTAAAGATATAAACATTTCAAAAAATTCATTACACCACAATAAATTACAGTATTACAAAGGAACTGCAAATCAGTGAGTTTGTCAAAACCAAACTGAGAGAACATTAAGCATAGATAAGGCCAAAGATGCTAATTTACTTACAGGAAGCATACTTGGCAGCTTTTTCCAAAAATGTATTTGAAAATGTAATGAGAATTTACAGGGGAAAATAGTTATATTTACAACCCCACTGGTTATGTAGGAAAACATTTGTCATTATTCAGCAGATAAAAAAGCTGATTAAAAATAAATTTGACATCATGTACACTAAATTAACATAGTCATTTACCATTTTCAAAAATTATTAGATGCACATTTGAAAAGACTTTTTTTACCTTTTATCTTATCTAGTCAATTGAATTAGATATAGGCAAAATAATAAGCACTTGACTAATGCAATGCAAAAATCAGGCTTTTGTAATACTTATCTTAGGTATTAATATATATAAACTGGAGCTGGGTGTGGTGGGGCACGCCTTTGATCCCAGCACTCAGGAGGCAGAGGTGGGAGGATTACAATGAGTTCAAGGTCACCCTAAGAATACAGAGTGAATTCCAGGTCAGCCTGGACTAGAGTGAGACCCTACCTCAGAAAACCAATAATAATAATAATAATAATAATCATAAACAACTATGTAAAAGCAATATTATAATTACAAAACACAAAAAAATAAATACCAGGAAGTAATAACATCAGTAACTAGAGCTCTTCTAGGGCTGGAGAAATGGCTTAGTGGTTAAGGAGCTTGCCTGCCAAGCCTAAGGACCCAGGTTTGATTCCCCAGGACCCACATAAGCCAGATGCACAAGGTGGCACATGCATCTGGAGTTCGTTTGCAGTAGCTAAAGGCCCTGGTACACCCACTGTCTCTTGCCCTCTCGTTCTCTCTCTCTGCCTCTCTCTCTCTGTGTCAAGTAAATCAATAAATAAAATATTTTTTAAAAAATGAGAGGGGCTGGAGAGATGGCTTAGCAGTTAAGGTGCATGCCTGCTAAGCCTAAGGACCCCCGTTTGATCCTTCAGGTCCCACATAAGCCAGATGCACATGGTGGCGCATGTGTCTGGACTTTGTCTGCAGTGGCTAGAGGCCCTGGTGCACCCATTCTCACACACACTTTCTCTCCCCCCTCCCCCTCTCTCTGTCTCAAATAAATAAAAATTTTAAAAAATAAAATCTTAAAAAAATTAGAGCTCTTCTCTACTTTGTAATACTATATAAATATATATTAGATTATAGTAACTTAAAAGATAGGTCTACATACTCTTCACCTTCTAAAATGAGAAAAAAACTACCCGTTATTCTCAAAATATGGACAAAACAAATCCATTGGATTGCCTTAAAAAATAAATACACAATCTCTCCCCTGACATCTTACTAAATTGGGAAGATGCTAGCCAGTATTCTTTTGTTGTTTTGTTTTTTAATTTTTATTTATTTATTTGAGGGAGAAGTAGGCAGGTAGAGACAGAGAGAGAATGGGTGCTCGAGGGCCTCCAGCCACTGCAAATGAACTTCAGATGCATGCTCCCCCTTATATACCTGGCTTATGTGGGTCCTGGGGAATCAAACCTGGGTCCTTTGGCTTTGTAGGCAAGTGCCATAACCACTAAGCATCTCTCCAGCCCTTGTATTCTTTTGATAAATACAGCTTTAAGTGGATAGGCTGATAAGAATTATGCCAGTAGTACCAACTATAAATGGTGTTATACAGTTTAATGTATTGAACTTATCCTATATATGTCTGCCATAGTAAGCCACTCTTCCTACTCTATCATAGCAAAGTAAAGTATCCTTTTACAAAATGATCTGAGGTCAAAATGACCACAAAAGAAAAGGTTTTCTGGACTTCTTACTGTTTCTGAGCCATACTTTCCTCCTTGGTAGAGATCATAGCAGTCTCTGCCCTGCAGAGGTGCACATAGAGTTAACTTCTGGCATATAGTTAAGTGTTCTGTAAGTGGTACTCCTCAGTGTCGTGCCTTGCCCTGGGACTACGTGGGGAGCCAGGCTCAGAGGACGGTTGTGAGTTTTTACCAGGATGTGACCTCCCCAGGTCCCACCTTCCTGTCCACTCACTGTCTGCCCATTCTCCAGAAGCTCATAGACACTGTTGTTGTAAACCCGACCCTTGATGCCAGCACGGTCTGCAATCTGCTGGGGCAGCATGTGCAAGAAGCGAATGTTGGGGTCAGCCACGCTCAGGTCATCAGGCACCCCACAGTCCAGTGGGAAGAGGATGTTCAGCCTTCGGCTCCCTGGGCCCTGTAGGATGTTGTTGTGCAGCTGATTGAAAGTTCGGATGCGGGCCTGGAGACCTGCAGTAGGGAAGCCCAAGAAATCAGACCATTGACCCTGTCTCCCACCTAATCCAGAATGAGACAGACCAGCGTCCTCCTCTATAAGACACTTGGTTGTCTGGATCATTCTCCATATACAGCAAAGAGACTGGGGGACAGGGAAAACACACGGAGCTCCCTACCCCACCTCCTCTCTTCTACCCCCCACCCCTGATTTTTTTTCCTGAATTTCTATCAGCCCCAATTCTTACTACCTCGGCTGTCCAGGGCTCTGAGAGGCTGGAGGTTGCATTTTCATCATTCTAGAGCTAAATTTCTAGTTCTAGGAGTTTCCTAGAAGCCAGGAGATAGAGCAAAGCCACAGCCTAAGCTTGTGAGTCAGGAGAGTAAAACACGTCAGCTCCCCAGTGTAATGATCAAGGATCCAGGCTCTGACCAACCCTGGGTTCAAATCCTGTCTCCTCCTCTCACTCAGGTATGTAATCATGACAGGCCACTTCTGTCTCAGAAGTCACACTTTTCTTATCTAAAATATAAATGATGCTGGGCATGGTGGTGTACATCTTTAATCCCAGTCCTTGGGAGGCAGAGTGATTTCCCGGATAGCCTGGGCTAGAGGTGAGACCCTCCTTTGACACAAAGTGTGATGCAGTGTGCCTGTAAGCCCAGCACTGGGGAGGCAGAGTTGGGCAGATCCCTGGAGTTTAGTAGCCAGCTAACCTAGCCTAATTGGTGAGTTCTAGGCCAATGAGAGACCCTGCCTCAAAAAGAAGGTAGTCATGAAGCGGGCATGATGGCACACACCTTTAATCCCAGCACTCAGGAGGCAGAGGTAGGAGGATCGCCATGAGTTCGAGGCCACCCTGAGACTACATAGTGAATTCCAGGTCAGCCTGGGCTAGAGCAAGACCTTACCTTGAAAAACCAAAAATATCTGTTTCTCAAGGGAAACCAAGGGCTTTGGCAATAGCCTTTAATGTTTTGGAGGCTACCAGGACCTCCTTGGCCAACAACGCACTGGAAGGTATCCCATCCCAGGCACTGAAAATTTTCTAGTAACAGTCTATAGCTTCTAGATGTGCCATTATTCAAAAAAGTAGGTTTACATAAGTCTTATTCACACTATCTTGAATTTAGATTGACCCTCCCCCTGCCCTTCTTTTATGCATTCTCTTCCCATGGCCTCGCTTAGGCCATTCCTCTCCCTGTAATCTGTTCTTCTACTTACATATGTGCAATACCATACTCTTAAGGCCTTCCCTCCCCTCGCTCCCTTATAGCCTTTTACCACTTTACTGGTTTCTGGTACCAATTTTTGGTTCCAGTTCACACACAAGTCTATACATTTGTAGCTAGGATCCACATATGAGAGAGAACATGTGACGTTTGGCTTTCTGAGCCTGGATTACCTCACTTAGTATAATCCTTTCCAGATCCATCCATTTTCCTGCAAATTTCATAATTTCATTTTTCTTTACCGCTGAGAAACAGATAGTAAGACCCTATTGCTGAAGACATCTCTTGCCTGAGAGGCAAGGTCACTAAGAAAGCAAGTTGGTGCTGAGCAGAAAACCTCCTCCCTGTAGACCAGCCAACTGAAAGCTGGAAAAAGCTGCACTGCATGCAGCCCTATGGGAGACAGAAGTCATCAGCAGTGAAAACAGTGGACACTGAACATTCAAGTTTGGCCATATAGGCCCAATGACTGAACGGGTGCAACAGTGGCATGTCTACTCTTGGGGTAACCAACTGCTCCATAATTGGACTGAAGGCCCTCTCTATGGGAGAGAATACATACCTGATACTGAAAAACCTAAACAAAAGTCTATGGCAGGGGAGGTCATGAGCCTTAGGGGTATAAAGCCTGCTCTTGTCTGGCTAAATGTATATATTATTCCCACCAAGCTGCCCTGAAAGCACTAAACTTAATGTTCATATTCACATATTAATGCTACTCTCACTTCTGGTTGGAGAAGCTTCTCTTTTCAGATGGTGATGACCACTGGGATGACCCAAAAGGCAACATAGTGCTGAGAAGAAGGGATGGAGGAGTGCCCAGCACTGAAACACCTCTGTCACACCCTGCAAGGCTCAGGGCCCATTGTGGAAGAGGGGGCGGATAGAATGGAAGAGCCAAAGGAAGGGTACGACTCCTTACAATGCAACTGTCCAGACAGAAATTGGCCTTGATATCCATGACCTTGCAGTGCCTTGCAATACCTTTGCAAGACCCTCATAACAGAAGAAAAAGATGACAACATCAAATTAAAAGAGAGACTAATAGAGAGAGGGAGGGGATATGATGGAGATTGGAGTTCTAAAGGGGAATGGGGGGAGGGGAGGGAAATATCATGCATTTTTTTTGTATGTAAGTATAGAAGTTGTCAATAAAAAAATTATTAAAAAAAAAAAAAGAAGGGCTGGAGAAATGGCTTAGCGGTTAAGGCGTTTGCCTGTGAAGCCAAAGGATCCCAGTTCGATTCTCCAGGACCCACGTAAGCCAGATGCACAAGGGGCACATGCATCTGGAGTTCATTTGCAGTGACTGGAGGCCCTGGCGTGCCCATTCTCTCTCTGTCTGCCTCTCTTCTATCTCTCTCTCTCTCTCTGCATGCAAATAAATGAATAAAATTTTTAAAAACCTTTAAAAAAAAAAAAGAAGATTGGAAGGCCAGCTGTCACTGTCCAACTGGAGTTAGCTGAAGGTTCAAAAATGGGCCACAATGAGCATGTTCTTTACCACTCACCAAGTTTTTCTGTAAATCTAAATGCTTCCAAAAATAAATGAATTATTTTAAAATAATAAACAAGGGACTGGAGAAATGGCTTAGCGGTTAAGATGCTTGCTTGCAAAGTCTTAAGGACCCAGGCTTCATCCCCAAAACCCACATAAGCCAGATGCACAAAGTGGAGCATGTGTCTGGAGTTCATTTGCAGTGGCTAGAGGCACTGGCACAACCATTCTCTCCCTCTCCCTCTCCCTCTTTGCCTCTTTCTCTCTCTAATAAATAAATTAAATATTTAAAGTATTTTTAAAAATAATAAACAAAAAGCACCTGATATGAAAAAAAAAAAAAAGAAAAATCAAAAGTAAAAAGAAGGTAGCCAACATATCTGAGGAATGACACCTGAGGTTGTCCTCTGACTTCGGCACCACAAAACAAACATGCATACATGCACAGCACACACATATATGAAAAAATAGTAATAGGGCTTGGAAATGGAGCTTAGTTGATGGAGTGCTTGTTTAGTATACACAAAGTCCTGTGTTCAATTCCCAGTACCACATAAACCAGGCATCATGGCACATACTTGTAATCCCAGCATTTAGGAGATAGAGGTAGGAGGATCAAAAATTCAAGGTCAAGGGCTGGAGAGATGACTTAGCCATTAAGGCACATGCCTGTGAAGCCTAAGGACCCAGATTCGATACTCCAGGTCCCATATAAGCCAGATGCACATGGTGGCATGTATCTGGAGTTGGTTTGCAGTGGCTAAAGGCCCTGGTGTGCCCATTCTCTCTCTCTCTCTCTCCCTCTGTTTGTCTCTAATAGATAAATAAAAATTCAAGGTCAAAAGCCAGGCGTGCTTGTGCATGCCTTTAATCCCAGCACTTGGGAGGCAGAGGCAGTTCGAGGCCACCCTGAGACTACATAGTGAATTCCAAATTAGCCTGAGCTAGAGTGAGACCCTACCTTGAAAAACAAAAACAAAAACAAACAAACAGAAAATTAGGGCCGGGCGTGGTGGCACATGCCTTTAATCCCAGCACTTAAGAGGCAGAGGTAGGAGGACTGCAGTGAGTTCGAGGCCACCCTGAGGCTACATAGTGAAATCCAGGTCAGCCTGGGCTAGAGTGAGACCCTACCTCGAAAAAAAAAAAAAAAAAAAAAAGAAGGAGGAGGAGGAGGAGGAGTAGAAGAAGAAAAAGGCATGTGTCTTATATTCTAGAAATGGCGGCGCAGATATTCCGGATACCTGGTAGAATCAGCCGCAGGTACCCGATGTAATATGACCATGCCAGCCCATGGGCAACGTTGAAGTTCTTCTTTTCGCAGACTGCAGAGACCTCTGCTGGGGCTAGGCCCTGTGGACAACAGGATGAGGCTCAGGGGCTTTCATGAAGGATTCTCAGAGCTTGCACCTCCTTCCCCCCACCCCTGCCACTCCAGGAAACTTTCTCAAACCACTGCCTGCCTACTTGCTCTCTTCTCTGCTTCTGTTAAACACGTCATCCACATTATAGGCTCCACTCCCAGGACCTTAACCTTTAAACTAGTCCTAATCCCAGTACCAAGTTTAGGTAGGTCATATTTGCCGCAGTTACACTCAGTCAGATCTTCCACCTCTCTTTGTATCATACCTGGAGGCCCAGGAGGATGCTGAGGGCCTGCGAAAGACCCAGGAGGGCAAGCATCCAACCGAGGGGCAGGCCAGTAGTGTTGGGGAGGGAGGAGTAGAAATAGTAAGACAGCAACAGCACTGCCCCACGACGAACCGGGCAGCCCAGGCAGGACTGCACTGCTTTCCAGTAGCTGCCATGGTACCTGCAGGGGATAGCCCAGCTCCACATCTCAGCATAGCTCAGCCAGGGAAGGTGCAGAGCTAGGAGTCAAGGGTGTGGCATCTTTTGGCTACCCAACCCCCATGGGGACTGCAGAGGGTCACCTGGAATGGACGTGGCACAGCTCTTCAGCCAAACAGCAGACCTCTTTCAGTAGCAGTCCCAGCTGCCAAGAGGCTAGGTGGAGTGCAAGGAACTGGAGAGTGTGATCTGCTGACTCCCCCAGGACCCAAAGGGCCAGCAGACACGTCCCTAGCAGGAAAAAGGCTGCCTGCTGGGCCCTGTGTCCTCTGGGACGTGGGATGGACGGATGTAGGCTGGAGTATGGCATCTGTGGACATCAAGAAATCCATAACCATGCTTCTCTCTCTCTTTTTTTTTTTCTCCCAAGGTAGGGTCTCACTCTAACTCAGGATAACCTGGAATTCCCTCTGTAGTCTCAGGGTAGCCTTGAACTCATGGTGATCCTCCTACGTCTGCCTCCCAGTGCTGGGATTTAAGGCGTGCGCCACCACGCAAGGCTCCATGCTCCTAATTCTGACCGTCAGTGACTTCCCCTGGACCGCTCCCTTCTCTGCTACCCAGCCATTCCCACAAGCTGCTCTCCCAGATACCTTTAGGGGATTGCCCTGGCATCCCACAGCTCCTGTCCAGGAGAGGTTGTAGCACATAGAGCAGAGCCCAAGCACTCATTCCCCCACTGAGCTCAAGTTAAGACCATCCTTGTGATGAAGAAACAAGAGAGTGACCATCCTAGACTCAGATGAAAATACCCTGTGCCACCCAACCCACCAGGGACCCATGGGGAACAAGGCCTCCTGTCTCCAAGATGTTCTGGCCCTAGTGCCCAGGGCTCTGCCTGCTCTGCTGCTGACCTTACCGTCTGCCTCCTGGACGACGTGCGGTGTTCCTGGAAGATGACCGGCACTGAAGCATGACACAATGGGTACCAGCTAGAAGCCTTGCGGGGTGCAGCTTAAAAATGAAACATTAAAAACCACTGCAGCTTCCTCAGCAAAACCCCAGCCCTGGCCCCTAGCCAGAGCCTTTGTAGGTACTCTGCTGCAAAGGGTATTTCCTGCACAAGCCAGGAGGAAAGGCCCATCCCCAAAGCCTTGATGAGCCTGGTAGTAAGTCTTGGGGGTGATGGGTGGGCCTGGAGACTTCAGTAGCTCCTCTCCCTTGCCCCTTGCTACCCTCAAAAATGAGAATATTCAAAAAGTTCCTCACTCACCCGCAGCCACAGCCCTGAACTAGGTTCCCCTCGAGCTCCGGGGATGTAACCCACTCCTCCACAGTCAGCCGGACTTCCCAGGGCCTCCCAGGATTTCCTGATCTGCAGACTTCTTCTTCAAGAGGGGCGGGATGGAGGAGTGAGGGGTGAAGAGCTACAGCAAACACCGTTACTTCCTGAAACCACTGGGAGGAGGCTGGAAGAGGAGGGGTGCTCTGGCTCTGAGCAGACAGTGGCCACGCCTGCAACTACACAAGCTGAGAATGGCCCCTGAGGGCAGTAACACTAAAGCATTGCTTGGTACGGACTCCCTGCCGAGTGCTTCACACCCTGCTTTAGTCTCCCAGATACCTTGTGCCAGAGAGCTGTAATTCTATCCTTGGTGGTTGTTGTATTTATTATTTGTTTGTTTGTTTGTTTGTTTATTTATTTGTTTGTGAGAGAAAGAGGCAGTTACAGAGGGAGAATGGGTGCGCCAGGGCCTCCAGCCACTGCAAACGAACTCTAGACGCATGCGCCACTTTGTGCATCTGGCTTACATGAATCCTGGGGAACTGAACGTGGCTTTGGCTTTGCAGGCAAGCGCCTTAACCATTAAACCATCTCTCCAGCCCCTATCCTTGTATTTTATTTTTGTTGTTGTTGTTGTTGTTTTGGTTTGGTTTTTTACATATTTATTTATTTATTTGCAAGCAGAAAGTGACAGAGACAAGAGTGAAAGACAGAGAAAGAGAGAGTGAGAGAAAGAATGGACGCACCAGGCCTTCTAGCCACTGCAAATGAACTCCAGATGCATGCACCTCTTTGTGCATCTGGCTTTATGTGGGTTCTGGGGAACTGAACCCAGGTTGTTAGGCTTTGTAAGCAAGTGCCTTAACCACTGAGCCATCTCTCCAGTCCTGTATCCTTATTTTGTAGGTGGGTGATCTGAGGCCCAGCAAGGTGAAATAACTTGCCTGATTGTAAGGGAATGAGGACTTGAAGCTCCAAAGTCGCTCACACTGTGCCTTGCTATCATGAGCAGGTGAAAGGACCACCATCCAGGTATGCCATTTCCCTTGGCATAGGAAGGACTTTGCCATAGGGCCTTCCCAGGTCAGAGCCGTCTCCTAGACTCCTGCCCTCACATTCCAAGAAGACAGTCACGGAGGCCCCTTGGTTCTCAGAAATAATTTGGCTTCCTGGAAAGTCCAATTTTTGCAAAGCATTTCCTTAAGCTAGAGGGAGTTCCCTACACTTTCTCTTCCTTGTAATTGCTGACATGAAGAGCTGGAAGAATAGCTGACTTCATATAAGCAAAGATGTTTGCGTCAATGCAGTAGAATCTGGGTAATCTTTATTCTATTTTTCCCTGGAACATGAGTTGTTTGATGCTTAAAGTATACAGTAGGGTCTGGGATGTAGCTCAGTAGTAGAATGCTTGCCTAGCAGGAAGGAAGTCCTAGGTTCCATTCCTAGAATCACATAAAGCTGGGTGTCATGGCACATACCTGCAGTCCCAGTACTTGAAAGATGGATGCAGGATGATCGGAAGCTTAGCCTCAGCTGCGTAGGGAACTTGAGGCCAGCGTGGGCTGCATAAGACCCTGTCTCAAAATAACCCATGAATAAATAAATAAATAAATAAATAAATAAAGTAGTAAAAAGCAGGATATAGTGGTACACCCTTGTAATTCTAGCAAGCAGGAGGCCAGGCAGGAGTTGCTGCAAGTTTGAGGTTATCCTGGTCTATATAGTGAGTTCAAGGCTAGCCAGAGTTACATAGTGAGACCCTATCTTTTTTGTTTGTTTTGAGGCAAGATCTCGCCCTAGCCCAGGATGAGTTGGAACTCACAGTGATCCTCCTAGCTCTGCCTCCTGAGTGCTAGGATTAAAGGAATTTGCCACCAAGCCCAGCAATTGTGTGCCACTTTATTTTATTTTTTTGGTTTTTTGAGATAGAGTCTCACTCTACTCCAGGCTGACCTGGAATTCACTATGTAGCCTCAGACTAGCCTCAACTTTGAAATTACAGTGATCCTCCTACCTCTGCCTCCAGAGTGCTAGGATTGAAAGTGTACACCACCCACCTGGCACATATGCCACTTTTTGTATGTGGCTGAGCTACAGTGAGACCCTACCTTGAAAACAATAATTAGCTGGGTATGGTGGAACACGCCTTTAATCCCAGCACTTGGGAGGCAGAGATAAGAGGATCGCCATGAGTTCAAGGCCAGCCTGAGACTACACAGTGACTTCCAGGACATCCTGGGCTAGAGTGAAACCCTACCTGGAAAATCCAAAACAAAAAACAAACAAAAAAAATTAAAAAGGAAGAAAAAAAGAAAGCCAAGCATGGTGTAGCATACCTTTAATAACAGCACTGGAGAGGCTGAGGTAAAAGAATCACTGTGAGTTCAAGGCCAGCCTGGACTACAGAGTCAGCCTGGGCTGGAGGAGACCCTACGTGGAAAAACCAAAACCAAAACCAAAACAAAACAAAACAAAACAAAACAAAAGAATAATAATAGTAGAGCCAGGCGTGGTGGCGCATGCTTTTAATCCCAGCACTGGGGAGGCAGAGGTAGGAGGATCACCGTGAGTTTGAGGCTACCCTGAGACTACATAGTGAATTCCAGGTCAGCCTGGACTAGAGTGAAACCTTACCCCCAAAAACCAAAAAAAAAAAAAAAAAAAAAAAGAATAATAATAGTAGCTGGATGTAATGGCTCACACCTTTAATCCCAGCACTTGGGAGGCAGACGTAGGAGGATTGCTGTGAGTTCAAGGCCACCCTGAGAGTACATAGTGAATTCCAGGTCAGCCTGGACTAGAGCAAGACCCTACCTGGAAAAACCAAATAATAATAATAATAATAAATTAAAGGCCGGGCGTGGTGGCGCACGCCTGTAATCCCAGCACTCGGGAGGCAGAGGTAGGAGGATTGCCGTGAGTTCGAGGCCACCCTGAGACTACATAGTTAACTCCAGGTCAGCCTGAGCTAAAGTGAGACCCTACCTCGAAAAAAAACAAACAAACAAACAAATAAACAAATAAATAAATAAATAAATAAACCTATTTATAATTTACCCAGTTTGTAATTGTAGTAGACAGCTTTAGGTTTGCTGAGATGAACTTTCACACCAGGCAATTATGGAAGGAAGGTATTTATTGCAGCTTACAGATCCAGGGGACGTTCCATAGTGGCCAAAAAAAAAAAAAGCTGGCCCTGCTTTCACAGGTCCAAAGAGAGAGAGAGAAAAGCCACAAGCCAAATAGCATATCTTTAGATTGGAATTTTTTTTTGGGTGGGGTTGAGATAGGGTCTCACTCTAGCCCAGGCTGACCTGGAATTCACTATGTAGTCTCAGGGTGGCCTCTAGCTCACAGTGATCCTCCTACCTCTGCCTCCCAAGTGCTGGGATTAAAGGCGTGTGCCACAATGCCTGGCTGTTTATTTATTTTTAAATTTTATTTATTTATTTGAGAGAGAGACACAGAGAGAGAATGGGCATGTCAGAGCCTTCAGTCACTGAAGCAAATGAACTCCAGATGCACGGTGCCACCTTGTCATCTGGCTTACGTGGGTCCTGGGGTATTGAACTGAGGTCCTTAACTGCTAAACCATCTCCTTTTTCCTCTGGCCCTATTTATTTATTTAATTTATTTATTTATTTTATTATTATTATTTTTTGAGAAGGCTCTTACTCAAGCTCAGGTTGACCTGGAATTCACTATGTAGTCTCAAGGTGGTCTCAAATTCATGTTGATCCTCCTACCTCTGCCTCCTGAGTGCTGGGATTAAAGGCACATGCCACCACGTCTGGCTATTTTATTTTTATGTATTATGAGAAACAGAGAGAGATAATGGGCATGCCAGGGCCTCTAGCCACTACAAACAAACTTCATACACACGCACTACCATGTGCATCTGCCTTACATGGATTCTAGGGACTCGAACCTGGGTCCTCAGGCTTCGCAGGCAAGTGGCCTTAACTGCTAAGCCATCTCTCCAGCCCTACTTTACTTTATTTTTTTATTATTTTCCTTATTTATCTGAACGTGTGTGTGTGTTCATGTGCCCATAGACACACAAGGTTTTCCTGCCACCAGATGCTGTTTTTTGTTTTTTTTTTTGCAAGGTAGGGTCTCACTCTGGTCCAGGCTGACCTGGAATAAACTATGTAGTCTCAGGGTGGCCTCGAACTCTCGGCGATCCTCCTACCTCTGCCTCCCGAGTGCTGGGATTAAAGGCGTGCGCCACCACGCCCGGCTTGTTTTTATTTTATTTTATTTTTTATTTTTTTTTTTTTTTTTTTTTTTTGGTTTTTCAAGGTAGGGTCTCACTCTGGCCCAGGCTGACCTGGAATTAACTATGTAGTCTCAGGGTGGCCTTGAACTCATGGCGATCCTCCTACCTCTGCCTCCCGAGTGCTGGGATTAAAGGCATGCACCACCACGCCTGGCTTCTGTTTTTATTTTATTTTATTTTATTTTATTTTATTTTATTTTATTTTATTTTATTTTATTTTATTTTATTTTATTTTGTGGAGAAAGAAGGAGAGAGAGAGAGAATGGGCATGCAGACAAACTCCAGACACATGCACCACCTTGTGTATCTGGCTTATGTGGGAATTGAACCTGGGTCCTTTGGTTTTGCAGGCAAACACCTTAACTGCTAAGCAATCCCTCCAACCCTCCAATCTGGGTTTATGTGAATGCTGGGGAACTAATGCCCAGTTAGTCAATTGCAAGAAAGCACCTTCAACCACTGAACCATCTCCCCAGCCCTAGGGGAGGTATTATTATCAGTTGTACCCTGTGGACATGGGATCCAGTCTGGCCTCTGCTTCTAGCTGTGTGATATTGGCCTAGCTATGCAACCTCTGTAATCCTAGGTATTCCTATACCTAACATGGGAATAGCAACGACATTCAGTTTATAGGCTTGTCATGAGAGTAGAAAGAAGTAATGTGTAGATCTTAATTGTAACTCCTCAGAATTAATAAAGTTAATCATTACCACTACCATTGGCAGTTAGACCATGTAGATGCCAGCCACTGATATCTTGGCTCTAGCTTGGGCTCAAGTCACTTCTGCATACATTAGGATTTGATGTTTTATGGGGTGGCTTCGCGGTCTGACTCCAGCTGCCTCTGTTATAACTCCATTACCTCATCATGTAGCTGTCAAGCGTGTCATGGTCTTCCGTGAGCAGGATGATATATGATGGGGAAAGAGGCCGGATGATGGCATGAAGCACAGCTGGCTGAGGGGCAGTACTCAGGGAGTGAATGCTGGACCCTCATTCTTTCTAAGAAGGCGGTATCCTGCTGCACAGGATATGTCATATATCATACAGTTCATCCTTTCTTTTCTTTTCTTTTCTTTTCTTTTCGTTTCTTTTTTTGGTTTTTCGAGGTAGGATCTTATTCTAGCTCAGGTTGACCTGGAATTCACTATGTAGTCTCAGGGTAGCCTTAAACTCAAGGCGATCCACTTACCTCTGCTTCCCGAGTGCTGGGATTAAAGGTGTGTACCACCATGCCCGGCTTTTTTTTTTTTTTTTTTTTTTTTTTTTTTTTTTTTTTTAACAGCAGGGTTCCCTCTAGCCCAGGCTGACCTGGAATTCACTATTTAGTCTCCAGCTGACCATGAACTTACAGCAATTCTACCTCTGCCTCCCAAGTGCTGGAATTAAAGACGTGTGCCACCATACCCAGCCTCCCTACCATTTTCTTTCCCCCTGAAGGAGTTTCTCTTTATTAGAAACCAGGCATAGGATGTGACTAAGACTGCAAGGTATCTAGACACATGGCATGGAACTGGACTGACCAGCTCATTTCCCATCTACCATCCTCCATCCGCCAGCCTTATTCCTGTAAGAAATCTGAGTCACCATGTGGATTACCTGTTTGGGATCTGTTCCAAATTGGGAGCATTCTGCTTTACTTTCTTTCTCAAATACTCACTTCTGTAGACTCCTCTTGCTGTACAGGAGCTCTGTCTTTCCTTCTCTTAATCGCTGTAATAAAATCTGTCTTGTTTGTTTGTTTGTTTTTTGGTTTTTCGAGGTAGGGTCTCACTCTGGCCCATGCTGACCTGGAATTCACTATGTGGTCTCAGGGTGGCCTTGAACTCACAGCGATCCTCCTACCTCTGCCTCCCGAGTGCTGGGATTAAAGGCGTGCGCCACCATGCCCAGCTGCTTTATTACTTTAAAAAATTTTAAATTAATTAATTAATTAATTTGAGAGAGACAGAGAGAGAAAATGGGCATTCCAGGGCTCTAGCCACTGCAAAAGAACTCCAGACACATGCACCACCTTGTGCATCTGGCTTACAAGGGTCCTGGGGAATCAAACCTAGGTCCTTTGGCTTTGCAGGCAAGTGCCTTAAGTACTAAGCCATTTCTCTAGCTCACTTTATTACTTTTTATGGTCCAATAATATTTCCTCATATGATTACATCACACATGTTTACCCAGTATTTAGTTTCAGTTTTGTTTTGTTTTCTTTTGTTTTGAGGTAGAATCTCATGTGTCCCAGGCTGGCTTTAAATTCACTATGTAGCTGAAAATGACCTTGATCTTCTCCTCCTCCTGCCTCCACAGCAGATTTAAGCAGTACTAGGGATCTAACCCAGGGCTTTGTGCAGGATAGGGAAGAGCTCTACCAACTGAGCTACAATCCCAGGTCTCACCCACTAATTAGCTGAGGGCTTGAGTCACTTCTACGTTTGGCTATTATGAATAATGCCTCCCTCCCTTCCATCCTTCTTTCCTTCCCCCTTCCTTCCTTCCTTCCTTCCTTCCTTCCTTCCTTCCTTCCTTCCTTCCTTCCTTCCTTTCTTCCTTCCCTTCTTCCCTCCCTTCCTCTCTTCTCTCCCTTCTCCTTGCTCTTTAATTCATTTGCGTGTGTGTGTGTGTGTGTGTGTGTGTGTGTGTGTGTGTGTGTGTGTGTATTCATGCCACAACAGGCATATAAGTCAGTGGACAGCTTTGAGGTGCTCCACCTTCTCAGGGCCTCTCAATGCTACAAATGAACTGCCAGACTGCAAGCTAAAGTTCTGTGTATCCAGCTATACACAGGGGTTGGGAAGCTGAACCAGGGCTGGCAGGCTTTGTAAATACCTGCCTTTAACCACTGAGCCAACTCCCCTAGTCTCTCTCTCTCTCTCTCTCTCTCTCTCTCTCTCTCTCTCTCTATCCCTTTCTTCCATGTAGACAGGGTTTCACTATTACCTACCCCAAGCTGACCTCAAACTCATGATCTTCTTGCCTCAGCCTCTTTGATTACTAAGATTACAGGTGTGTACCACCATGCCTACATCAACCTGGTAGTCCCTTACTGACAACATTAGTAGTAGATTTTGTACACTTAGAAACCATGATGGGAAGCCGGGAGTGGTGGCACACGCCTCTAATCCCAGCACTTGGGAGGCAGAGGTAGGAGGATCACCATGAGTTCGAGGCCACCCTCGAATTCACTAGTGAATTCCAGGTCAGCCTGGACTAGAGTGAGACCCTACCTCAAGAAAACAAAACAAATATATATATATATATATATATATATATATATATATATAAAATTTGTTGATTGATGGAGTCATTGATTGGAGGAAGAGAGAGAAAGAAAGGGAGGGAAAGAGGCAGACAGAGAGAATGGGCATGCCAGGGCCTCCAGCCACAGCAAAGGAACTTGTGCATTTGGTTTACATGGGTTCTGGGGATCAAACCTGGGTCCTTAGGCTTCGCAGGCAAGTGCCTTAACCACTTAGCCATCTCTCCAGCCCCCACTTTTTTTTTTCAGACAGGTCTCTTATAAGCCTGGAACTCTCTAACTAGGCTAAACTGGCTGTTCAGCAAGCTTCAGAGATCTGCCTGTGTCCATCTCTTTGCCCTGGGATTATACCACCTAAACTGCTCTACTGCCTCCTCAGCCACCCACCCCCACCCTTTTTTTAGATTGGGTCTTACTATGCAGACTCGCCTCTAACTCACAATCCCCCTGCTTCAGCCTTACAATTGCTAGGATTATAGGAGTTTAACACAGTAGCTGTTGTTGTTTTGTTTTGTTTTGTTTTGTTTTGTTTTGTTTTGTTTTGTTTTGTTTTTTTCTAGGTAGAGTCTCACCCTCACTCTAGCCCAGGCTGACCTGGAATTCACCATGTAATCTCAGGGTAGTCTCAAACTCACAGTGATCCTCCTACCTCTGCCTCCCAAGTGCTGGGATTAAAGGCATGGACTACTATGCTGGGCCACTTCGGGCTTGCATCATCTCTTTCCTCCATTGTGGGCGCCACAAGACTCTGTATTCTGTGTCATTGCTTGTATGGTGTTTCCTGTCCCTCCTCTGCCCCTAGATGCCCCACCTCACCTCACCTCACCTATGATGCTTCATTTCCCAGGGAGCACACTCTGATTGTCTTCCTTTTTTTTTTTTTTTTCCCAGTATTGGGGATTAAATCCAGGGCCTCACACATATTAGCTAAGCACTGTACCACTGAGCTATATCACTAGCTATTATTTATTTACATTTTCTATTTTATTTATTATTTATTTATTTATTTATATTATTTATTTGAGAGAAAGAGGCAGAGAGAGAGAGAGAATGGCACACCAGGGCCTTCAGCCGCTGCAAACTCCAGACGCATGTGCCCCCTTGTGTGCACATGTGACATTGTACTCTTGAGTCCCTGTGCATCTGGCTTATGTGGGACCTGGAGATTCAAACATGACTTCTTAGACTTCACAGGCAAGCACCTTAACCACTAAGTGATCTCTCCAGCCCTTATTTATTCTTTATATTTTTATTATTTTATTTTGAGGCAGGGTCTCACTAAGTTAATCAAGCTGGCCTTGAATTTATTATGTAGCCCATAACTTGAACTTAGTATGTGGACCTGAACTTGCAATTCTCTTGCCTCAGCCTCCTAGGTGGCTTGAATCATAGGCATTTGGCACCATGCTCAGCTTCTTTGACTCTCCTTTAAAACATTGATATTGAAGCTGGGTGTGGTGGCACATGGCTTTAATCCCAGCACTCAGGAGGCAAAAGTAGGAGGATTGCCATGAGTTTGAGGCCACCCTGAAACTACATAATGAATTCCAGGTCTGTCTGAGCTAGAGCAAGACCCTACCTCGAAAACACCAAAAAACAAACAAACAAAAAAAAAAAATTATATGTGGGGCTGTGGAGAAGACTCAGTGTGTAAAGTACTAGCTGCTCAAGCCTGAGTGTCTGAATTCAATCCCCAGCTCTCATGTAAAATGCCAGAGCTGTGAAGAGCTTCTGTAATCCCAGCAAGCTGGGGGCAAGATGGGAGGCACAGACAGGAGATTCCCAGAAGCTCAGTGAATGCAGCACAGAAGAACAAAGAGCTGGAGGGGAAAACCCTGCCTCAGATGAGGCAGAAAGACAGAGAGAGTTGTCCTCTGACTTCCACACATGCACCACACCATGGTACTTGTTTACACACATGAACACACACACACAAATTGAGCATTGAGCTGCTCATCTTTTTAAAAATTATGTAAACTGGGCGTGGTGGCACATGCCTTTAATCCCAGCACTCGGGAGGCAGAGGTAGGAGGATTGCCATGAGTTCGAGCCACCCTGAGACTACATAGCTAATTCCAGGTCAGCCTGGACCAGAGTGAGACCCTACCTCGAAAAACCAAAAATAAATAAATAAATAAATAAATAAATAAATAAATAAATAAATATAAAAATTATGTATTTATTTATTTAACTGGGGGAGGGAGAGAATGGGCACACCAAGGCCTCCAGCCACTACAAACGAACTCCAGATATATGCGCCACCTTATGCATCTGGCTTACATGAGTCCTAGGGAATCGAACCAGGGTCCTTTGCCTTTGCAGGCAAATGCCTTAACCGCTAAGCCATCTTCTTCAGCCCAAGATGCTCACCTTTTACGTAACAGGAAAACCTCCCCAGAAAGCACCTATGCTGGGAGGAGGGCTAGCCTGGCCTCCTGTTCCAGGTTAGTCCAGTTTCTTCTTGTCAGCCTGGCGTCTCCTTCATTGTTACTGCCAATTTTATTGTTGGCTTCATTTTCCCCTTTCTTTTCTTTTCTTTTCTTTTCTTTTCTTTTCTTTTCTTTTCTTTTCCTTTCTTTCTTTCTTTCCTTTCTTTATTTATTTATTTTGGTTTTCTGAGGTAGGGTCTCCTTATAGCTCAGGCTAACCTGAAATTCACTATTTAGTCTCAGGGTGGCACCAAACTCAAGGCAATCCTCCTACCTCTGCCTCCCAAGGGCTGGGATTATTTATTTATTTATTTATTTATTTATTTATTTATTTATTTAACAGAGAGAGAGGGACAGAGAAAGAGAGAGAGAATGGGCGTGCCAGGGCCTCCAGCCACTGCAAGCGAACTCCATACGCGTGTGCTCCTTTATGCTTCTGGCTAACGTGGGTCCTTGGGAATCGAACCTGGGTCCTTTGGCTTTGCAGGCAAACACCTTAACCACTAAGCCATCCCTACAGCCCAGGGCTGGGATTAAAGGTGTGTGCCACCATGCCCGGCCACTTCTTTTCTTATTTATTTATTTATTTATTTATTTATTTATTTATTTATTTAATTTTTTTGAGAGAGACACAGAGAGAGACAGAGAGGGAGAGGGAGACAGATAAGAGAATGGGCCGCCAGCAGTCTCTCAGCTGCTGTGAACGAAATCCAGATGTGTGCGCCCCCATGTGGGCAAGTGTGGCATTGCACCCTTGCATCACTGCATCTGGCTAAACATGGGAGATTGGAACCAGGTTCTTAGGCTTAGCAAGCAGGTGCATTAACCGCTAAGCCATCTCTCCAGCCCATTTTTCTTATGTTTGTTTGTTTGTTTGTTTGTTTGTTTGTTTGTTTGTTTTGGTTTTCCGAGGTAGGGTCTCACTCTAGCTCAGGCTGACCTGGAATTCTCAGGGTGGCCTCGAACTCACGGCAATCCTCCTACCTCTGCCTCCCAAGTGCTGGGATTAAAGGCATGCGCCACCACGTCTGGCTCATTTTTCTTATTTTATAAAAATTATTTAAAAAACAATTTTTTTTAAATGGGGGCACATGCATCTGGAACTTGTTTGCAGTGGCTGGAGAGCCTGGAGTGCCATTAATTCCAGGTCTCTCTCTGAAACCCTCTTAAAAAAAAAAAAAAAAAAAAAAAAAAAAAATTAAAAAAACAAAAACACATGCATCTGGAACTTGTTTGCAAAGGCCCTGGCGTTATTCTTTCTCTCTCTCTATATACACAAATAAATAAAAAAAAAATAAAACTATAAAAAATTATTTTAAAGTTTTATATATATATATAGTTTATTTATTATAGAGGAAGAGAGAATGAGTACGCCAAGACATATGGCCATTGCAAATGAACTCTAGATTTTTTTTTTTTTTTGAGGTAGGGTCTCATTCTAGCTCAGGCTGACCTGGAATTCACTATGTATTCTTAGGGAGGCCTCCAACTTACGGTGATCCTCCTCCCTCTGCCTCCCAAGTGCTGGGATTAAAGGTGTGTGCCACTACGCCTGGCTCAAATGAACTCTAGACACAAGCAACACCATGTGTACCTGGCTTACATGGGTCCTGGGGAATCAAATATGGGTCCTTTGGTTTTGCAGGCAAGTGCCTTAACTGCTAAGCCATCTCTCCAGCCCCCCTTTCTTTTCTTTTCTTTCTTTTTTTTTTTTTCAAGGTAGGGTTTTGCTTTAGCCCAGGCTGACCAAGAATTCACTCCGTAGTCTCAGGGTGGCTTCATGGTGATCCTCTTATTTCTGCCTCCCACTGGCATTAAAAGTATGCACTACCATGCTTGGCCCCCTTTCTTTTCTTTTTATTGTTGTTGCTGCTACTACTGTTGCAGTGCTGGGGATCAAAACCAGGGCCTGATGCATGCTAGGCAAGAGTTAACCACTGAACATACCCCCACATTCAGATCTCTTGTTTTTATGTTTTTTGATTCATATTCCCTCTCTCTCTCTCTCTCTTTCTCTCTCTGGACACACAGTCTCATATAGCCCAGGCTGACCTCAAACTCACTATATAGTTGAACCTCTGATTCTCCTGCCTCTACCTCCCAAGTGCTGGGATTTTAGGCATGTGCCACCATACCCAGCTTTTTTTATTACTATTTTTTTTTTATTTTATTTTTATTTTTTGAGGTAGGCTCTCACTCTAGCCCAGGCTGACCTGGAATTCACGAGATGTAGTCTCAGGATGGCCTTGAACTCACGGCGATCCTCTTGCCTCCCGAGTGCTGAGATTAAAGTTGTGCTTTATTACTGTTATTTTTAAACAGACTATCACTGTGTTTCTCAGGTGGCCTCAAATTCATAATCTTTCTGCCTCAGATTCCTGAATGCTAGGATTACAGGCATGTGCCACCACACCTTCTGGTTGTTGGCAGCATATGAGCCACAGAGTATAAACCACAGGCAAACAGGCCTCAAACTTGTTTGCTCTTTGCTATGGCTTGACCCAAAGCCAACACATACCAAATGCTTTTACAGTTATGAACAAGTCAACAAATAAACTGCAAGGGCAGAAGAGCCTTCCTCTTTGTGAGCACAGATAGAAGAAGTAGAAGTCAGAGTGAGTGTCAGATTTTGGTTGGGTATAAGGAGGACCTTCTACTAACGTAGGCTGCTTTGTGTGGGGTGACGTGCAGTCACAAAGGGATTTGCAGGAAGCCTGGTGGGCTCTGTGTGAGAGACAGGCTGCAGAAAGTTTCCAGAAAAGGGCTGGAGAGATGGCTCAGCAGTTAAGGCACTTGCCTGCAAAGTCTAACCACCTGGGTCCCAGTACCCAGTACCCACGTAAAACACCCATTAAAGCCTGATGCACAAGGTGGCACATATATCTGGAGTTTGTTTGCAGAGGCTGGCGGTTCTGGCATGCCCATTCTCTCCCTCCTTCTCCCTCTCTCTCTCTCTGCTTGCAAATATATAAAAATAAAAAATATAAACATATTTATATATGAAAATATATATATATATACATGAAAGAAAGTTACCAAACCAGCTTGAGGCTGTGCATTTCCAAGGTTCCACACCAACTGGATATTGAGAAAGTCACAAGGATGTCTTTATAGCGACAGTCTTTATCGTGACTGTTGAGAGGAGACAAATGTCAATTTTCCATTTGAGGAACTTGCTTCTGACTCAGGCTGGCCAGAGCTGAGCTGGGCAAACTCACTCATTCACACTTCCTACCTTAGTCCATCTCTTTCCAGGCCTGAGACACCATGTGACTGACACTAGTGCCACCTGGTGGCCAGTTAGACTAAGAAAGCAAACCAGGCTTGAAGGCTCACACCTATAATCCCAGCACTGTAGTGAGAGAATCACAGTGAGTTTGAGGCCAACCTGGGCTACACAGTAAGTTTTGGGTTAGTCTGAGGTAGATTGAGACCAGGACTTAAAAAAAAAAAAGGAGGAGGCCTGGAGAGATGCCTCAGTGGTTAAGGTGCTTGCCTGCAAAGCTTAATGACCCAGGGTTCAATTCCCCAGTACGCACAAAGTGGCACATTCATCTGGGGCTCCTTTGCAGCAGCTGGAGGTCCTGACATGTCCATTCACTTTCTGTCTCTCGTCTCTCTCTACTTGCAAATAATTTTTTTTTTTTTTTGGTTTTTCGAGGTAGGGTCTCACTCTGGTCCAGGCTGACCTGGAAAAATAAATATTTTTTAAAAAAATTTTTTTATTATGGAGAGCTGGGTGTGGTGGCACACGCTTTTATTTATTATTATTTTTTTTTTTTTGAGGTAGGGTCTCACTCTAGTCCAGGCTGACTTGGAATTCACTACATAGTCTCAGGATGGCCTCCAATTCATGGCAATCCTCCTACCACTGCCTCCCAAGTGCTGGGATTAGGTAGGAGGATCGCCATGAATTGAGGCCACCCTGAGACTACATACTGAATTACTGAATTCCAGGTTAGCCTGGGCTAGAGAGAGAGAGACCCTACTTTGAAAAACAAACAAACAAAAAGTGGTCGAATTGGAAGTGGTGGTAGGAAACATCTAGGGGACCTCCAACCCCGTTGGCCTTGAGCTGTAAGGAGTGGGAGGCGACCCTGGGAGAGCAGGTAAGAGGAGGATGTGAGGGGGGGGAAGGGAACTAACGTGGCATCTGAGGTCTGAGAGGGACAGATGACCACAGGACACGGAGGGAAGGTGAGGAAGCCCAAGACTCAGATGCAGGAGGCTCTTCACAGGCCAGGCAGGCAGGTTCTCCACTGGTGTTCATCCTCCTCCCTCGGCCCCTGGGTGACTCAACCCAGCATGCCTGCTCATTGGGCTCCGGTGCTAAGGTCAGGCCTTCGCTAGATGGCGCTGCTCTCAGCAGAAAGACCCAGAGGATGCCAGCTCAGCTAGGCAGTCACGCATTGGGGGGTAGGATCCTGCTGTCCTGTTTATCATCTCTGCTTTAAAAAAAAAATAATTTTGCTGGGCGTGGTGACACACGCCTTTAATCCCAGCACTTGGGAGGCAGAGGTAGGAGGATCGCTGTGAATTTGAGGCCACTCTGAGACTACATAGTGAATTCCAGGTCGGCGTGGGTTAGAGGGAGACCTTACCTCGAAAAACAAAAAACAAACAAAAAAAAACGTTCTTTTTTCTTTCTTTCCTTTCCTTTCTTTCTTACTTTTTTCTTTTCTTTCTTTCCTTTCATTCTTTCTTTTCTTCCTTTTTTCGTTCTTTCTTTCTTCTTTCCTTTCATTCATTCATTCTTTCTTTTTTAAAATATTTTATTTTGGGGCTGGAGAGATGGCTTAGCGGTTAAGGCGCCTGCCTCCTAAGCCTAAGAACGCTGGTTCCAATCTCCAGGTCCCACGTTTAGCCAGATGCAAAGTGACGCAAGGGCGCAATGCCACACTTGACCACAAGGGGGAGCACGCATCTGGATTTCGTTCGCAGCAGCTGAGAGGCTGCTGGCGCGCCCATCTCTGTCTTCCTCTCCCTCTCTCTCTCTCACTCTCTGTGTCTCTCTCCAAAAAAAAATATTTTATTTTTATTTATTTATTTATTTGACACAGAGAGAGAGAGACAGAGAATGGGTGTGCACCAGCGCCTCCAGCCACTGCAAACGAGCTCCGGAGGCATGCGCCCCCTTGTGTATCTGGCTAACATGGGGCCTGGGGAATCAAACCTAGGTCCTTTGGCTAAGCTACTAAGCCATCCCTCCAGCTTGTTTGCTTGCTTGTTTGCTTTCTTTCTTTCTTTCTTTCTTTTTCTTTCTTTTTTCTTTTCCTTTCTTTTTTCTTTCCTTCCTTCCTTCTTTTCTTTTGTTTCTTTTTTCCTCCTTCCTTCCTTCCTTCCTTCCTTCCTTCCTTCCTTCCTTCCTTCCTCCCTTTCTTTCCTTTCTAAAAGAAAGAGAATGAGAGAGAGAGAGGGAGAGAGAATGGGCACACCAGGGCCTCCAGCTACTGTAACTGCAGACTCATGGGCCTCCTTGTGCATCTGGCTTACATGGGTACTGGGGAATGGAATCTGGTCCTTTGGCTTTGCAGTCAAGCACCTTAATGGCTAAAGCCATCTCTCCAGCCCTCATCTCTGCTTTTGCCTGCTTCTCCCAGGAAGCCAAGTCAGAAACTTGGGTTTCATCCTTGGGACCACTTATCCTCACCCCCACATGCTAGTGGACGTGGACTGGGGTCCATTCTGTCTCTGAATCATCTCAGGACTGCTCCCTGATGCCCCACCTGCCCTGTTGGCTCTGCAGGTCATGAACAAATAATCGAGTTAAGGCACTTGCCTGCAAAGCCAAAGGACCCAGGTTCGATTCCCCAGAACCCATGTAAGCCAGATGTATAAGGTGGTGGATTCATCTGATGTTCGTTTGCAGTGGCTGGAAGTCCTGGTGTGCCCATTCTCTCTTTCTTCCTCTTTCTGTCAAATAAATAAATAAATAAATATAAAAATATTTTCGGGCTGGAGAGATGGCTTAGCAGTTAAGTTGCTTGCTTGTGTAGTCTAAAGATCCAGGTTCAATTCCCCAGTACTCACATAAGCCAGATGCACAAGGTGGCATATGTGTCTGGAGTTCATTTGCAGCAGTTGAAGGCCCTGGTGTGCTCACCCTCTCTGTCTCTCTCTCTTTCTCTCTCTCTCTCTCTGTTTCTTTCTTTTTTTTGTTCATTCATTCTTTCTTTCTCAAATAAATAAATAAAAATAAATATTAAAAAAATAGTGACAGGCTGGAGAGATGGCTTAGCAGTTAAGGCGCCTGCCTCCTAAGCCTAAAGAATGCTGGTTCCAATCTCCAGCAGTTCCAATCTCCAGGTCCCACGTTTAGCCAGATGCAGTGATGCAAGGGCGCAATGCCGCACTTGCCCACAAGGGGGCGCACACATCTGGATTTCGTTCACAGCAGCTGAGACTGCTGGCGCACCCATTCTGTGTCTCCTTCCTCTCCTCTGTCTGTCTCTCTCTCTGTCTCTCTCCAAAAATAAATAAAATAATTTTTAAAAATTAAAAAAATATATTGACAGCTAGGCATGGTGGTGCATGCATTTAATCCCAGCACTTGGGAGGCAGAGGTAGGAAGATTGCCATGAGTTCGAGGCCAGCCTGAGACTACAGAGTGCATTCCAGGTCAGCCTGAGCTAGAGTGAGACCCTACCACACACACAAAAAATATTGATAACCTCTGCACATATAGACAATATACCATGATCATAATCCCCTCCCACCATCTTCTCTTTTCTTCCTCCTGAGTACCCCCTCCACTGACTAGCTTATTTCCAACTGATCTCTAAGAAGAGATTTCAACATAGATGTAAAGGGTTAACAGAGAGGTATCGAGGAAATAGATAAGACACAGCAAACATGGATGTAGGCTTCCCAAAGGAAAATCATATTTAAGTGTCTGAACAATAGCCATATATAAGACTTTGGGGCCGGTGGCACACACCTTTAATCCTAGCACTCAGGAGGCAGAGGTAGGAGGATAGCTGTGAGTTTGAGGCCAGCCTGAAACTACATAGTGAATTCCAGATCAGCCTGGGCTAGAGTGAGACCCTACCTCGAAAAACAAAACAAAACAAAACAACTTTGGGGCTGGAGATATAGCTCAGTGGTTAAGGTACTTGCCTTAAAGGCAAGTATACCTTAAAGGGTTGCTTAAGAAGTTTTTTTTTTTTCTGGGGCTGGAGAGATGGCTTAGTGGTTAAGGCACTTATCTGTAAAGTCAAAGAACCCAGGTTCAATTCCCCAGGACCCACGTTACCCAGATGCAGAAGGTGACACATGTGTCTGGAGTTTGTTTGCAGTGGCTGGGGCCCTGGCACGTCCTTTCTCTCTCTCTCAAATTAATAAAAATAAAAAGTATTATTAGCCGGGTGTGATGGCTCACGCCTTTAATCCCAGCACTCGGGAGGCAGAGGTAGGAGGATCGCCGAGAGTTTGAGGCCACCCTGAGACTACATAGTTAATTCCAGGTCAGTCTGGACCAGAGTGAGACCCTACCTCGCAAAAAAAAAAAAAAAAAAAAAAAAAAAGAAGTATTATTAAAAAAAGAAACTTAGCCAGGTGTGGTGGCACACGCCTTTAATCCCAGCACTTGGGAGGCAGAGGTAGGAGGATCACCATGAGTTCAACACTACCCTGAGACTACATAGTGAATTCCAGGTCAGCCTGGACTAGAGTGAAATCCTACCTTGAAAAAAAAAAAAAAAAGAAAAAGAAACTTTTTTTTTCCCAAAAAAAAGCAAATCATTTTTTTTTCTGCTGTGACATTTTAGTTCCAGACTGAGTTCCAAGTTTGCTGTACTTGGGTTGCAGAAAAAAAACTTTTTGCCACTTAAACTTGAAACATCTGTGCCTCTAAGAGACTGAGAATGGAAAAGTTTCAGATAACAGAGTGAACTTTGCCTGCAAACAAAAATTCAAGAGTATGAAAAGCTTAATTTAAAAAATTTATTCATTTATTTGCAAGGAGAGAGAGGGAGAGAGGAGAGAGACAGATATAGAATGGGCACTCCAGGGCCTCCAGCTACTGCAAACAAACTCCAGATGCATATGCCACTTTGTACATCTGGCTTTACATGTATACTGGGGATTTGAACCCGGGTCATTAGGCTTTGCAGGCAAGTGCCTTACAACTGAGGCGTCTCTCCAGCCCCTTATTTTATTATATATTTTCTTATTTTTTTTTAATTTTTGAGAGAGAGAGAGAGAGAACCAGAGAGAAAGAAAGAGAGAATGGGCACACCAGGGCCTTCAGCCACTGCAAACAAACTCCAGACGCATGTATCCCCTTATGGCGCATGTGCAACATTGCGTGTTTGTGTCACTGTGTGTCTGGCCATGTAGGACTTGGAGATGCAAGCATGGAGTTCTAGCCAGGTGTGATGGCACATGCCTTTAATCCCAGCACTCGGGAGGCAGAAGTAGGAGGATTACTGTGAGTTTGAGGCCACTCTGAGACTACATAGTGAATTCCAGGTCAGCCTGGGCTAGAGTGAGACTCTACTTCAAAAAACCAAAAAAGAAAAAAACAACAAAAAAAAATGAGTTCTTAGGCTTTGCAGGCAAGTGCCTTAACTGCTAAGCCATCTCTCCAGTCCTTTTTTTTTTTTTTTTTTTTTTTTTTTTTGATTTTTTGAGGTAGGGTCTCACTCTGGTCCAGGCTGACCTGGAATTAACTATGTAGTCTCAGGGTGGCCTCGAACTCTCGGTGATCCTCCTACCTCTGCCTCCCGAGTGCTGGGATTAAAGGCGTGCGCCACCACGCCCGGCTCCAGCCCTATTTTATATATATATATATATTTAATTTTGTTTTTTTGAGATAGGGTCTCACTCTAGCCCAGGCTGACCTGGAATTCACTACGTAGTCTCAGGGTGGCCTCGAACTCACAGTGATCCTCCTACCTCTGCCTCCTGAGTGCTGGGATTAAAGGCATGCGCCACCATGCCTGGCGGGTCCAGTTCTATTTTTTAATATTTTGTTTATTTGAGAGAGGGAGAGAGGCAGATAGAGAGAGCATAGGTGTGCCAGGACCTCCAGCCACTGCAAACAAACTCCAGATGGATGCGCAACCTTGTGCATGTGGCTTATGTGGGTACTGGGGAATTGAACTGTGTACTTTAACCACTGAGCCATCTCTCCAGCCCTCCAGTCATTTTTTTCTAATAATGATCACCTTTTTAAAATTTATTTATTTATTTATTTATTTATTTGTTTCAGAGACACACAGAGAAAGAGAGAGAGAGGCAGGGAGGCAGAGGGAGAGAATAGGCACGCCCGGGCCTCTAGCTGCTGCAAATGAACTCCAGATGAATGCGCCCCCTTGTTCATCTGGCTTGCATGGGTCCTGGGGAATCAAACCTAGGTCCTTTGGCTTTGCAGGCAAGAACCTTAACCCATAAGCTATTCCTCGAGTCCCTCCAGTCCTATTTTTAACAAAGAACTGATAAAGATGGACTCAAGAAAGATAAATTATGATTAAGTTTAGGGACAAATCACAAAATGTTGGGCTTATTTAAGGGAAACTGGGATCTAGGAAGAAGACTAGAGCAGAGACATAAACACATGGGAAGTAGGACACACGCACTTATGTGGAAAACACTGAATCATAAGGTTCATTTAAGATAAATTGAGGGTTTTTTGTTTTGTTTTGTTTTGTTTTTTTGAGGTAGGGTCTCGCTGTAGCTCAGGCTGACCTGGAATTCACTATGTAGTCTCAGGGTGGCCTCAAACTCACTGTGATCCTCCTACCTGTGCTTCCTGAGAGCTGGGATTAAAGATGTGCGCCATCATGCCCCACTTGTTTTGCTTTTTTGAGGTAGGGTCTCACTCTAGTCCAGGCTGACCTGGAATTCACTATGCAGTCTCAGGGCAGCCTCAAACTCACAGCAATCTTCCTACCTCTGCCTCCCAAGTGCTGGGATTAAAGCATGAACCACTATGCCCAACTTTTTAAAAATGTTTTTATTTATTTTTATTTTTTGTGTTTTTTTTAAATTTTTTTTTTTACTTTATTTTTGGAGAGAGAGACAGACAGAGAGGGAGAGGGAGACAGATAGAGATGGGCGTGCCAGCAGTCTCTCAGCTGCTGTGAACGAAATCCAGATGTGTGCACCTCCTTGTGGGCAAGTGCAGTATTGCGCCCTTGCCTCATTTTGCATCTGGCTAAACGTGGGACCTGGAGATTGGAACCCAGTTCTTCGGCTTAGCAGGCAGGCGCCTTAACCGCGAAGCCATCTCTCCAGCCCTATTTTTTGGTTTTTTGAGGTAGGGTCTCACTCTATCCAAGGCTGCCCTGGAATTCACTATGTAGTCTCAGGGTGACCTCGAACTCATGGCGATCCTACTACCTCTGCTTCCCAAGTGCTGGGATTAAAGGTGTGCACCACCATGCCTGGCTATTTTTTTATTTTTGAGAGAGAGAGAGAGAGAAAGAGAGAGAGAGAGAGAATGGGCACATCAGGACCTTCAGCCACTGCAAATGAATTCCAGACGTGTGAGCACCCTTGTGTGCATGTGTGATATTGCACACTTGCATCACTGTGTGTCTGACTTATGTGGGACCTGGAGATTTGAATATGAGTTTTTAGGCTTCACTGGCAAGCACCTTAACTGATAAGCCATTCCTCTAGCCCTATTTATTATTATTATTATTGTTGTTGTTGTTATTGTTGTTGTTATTGTTGTTGTTGTTGTTTTGGCTTTACGAGGTAGGGTCTTGCTCTAGCTTAGGCTGACCTGGAATTCACTATGTAGTCTCAGGGTGGCCTCGAACTCATAGCAATCCTCCTACCTCTGCCTCCCACATACTGGGATTAAAGGCATGCACCACCATGCTGGCCCCCTTTTTATTTATTTTTAAGCAAAGAGAGAGAGTGTGAGACACACACACACACACACACACAGCTGAAAGAGAGGCAATGGGCATGACAAGACCTCCAGCTGCTGCAAACAAACTCCAGATAAATGGACCACTTTGTGCATCTGGCCACCACTCCAGTTCATATCCTTACTTGGCAGGGAACTGGATGAAACTAGAGATCATTGTGTCCAGGGAAGTAAGTCAGACTCATTACACAGGTATCACATGTTTTCTTTCATATGTGGAAGCTAGAAAAAAGTCATGGAATTTGAAGGGGCGCTATTAGGGACGAGGAAGGGATCAGGTAGATAGGGATACATGAGGGTGATGTAGGTTATATGTTTGTATATAAATGTTACCAAATGTCACTGTGAGAAGTTGCTGTATAAGCATGAGGACCTGAGTTAGGGTCCTTGGCACCCACGTGAATGCTGTACATGGTATCTCACTAATATAATCCCAGTGCTTGGGATGCAGAGACCAGCAGAGAAAGACAAGATAAAGGGAGTGCATGAGAGAAAGAGAGAGAGAGAGAGAGAGAAAAGAGGAGGTTGCATGAAGGAAAGACTTTGGGTCATGTGCAGAGGTATAGGTTTGGGAAAGTGACCTTCCCTCCTGTTGCAGTCAAAAATCACCCGACCAAGAACAGCTTTGGGGAAAAAAAGGGTTTATTTTGTCTTACAGACTTGAGGGGAAGCTCCACGATGGCAGGGGAAAACGAAAGCATGAGCAGAGGGTGGACATCACTTCCTGGCCAACATCAGGTGGACAATAGGAACAGAGAGTGTGCCAAACACTAGGAAGGGGGAGCTGGCTTTAACACCCATAAACCTGCCCCAACAATACACTGCCTCTAGGAGGCTTTAATTTTCAATTGCCATCAGCTGAGAACCTAGTATTCAGAACAACTAAGTTTATAGGGGACACCTGAATCAAACTACCATACCTCTGGGCTGGAGAGATGGCTTAGCGGTTAAGGCGCCTGCCTGCTAAGCCTAAGAATGCTGGTTCCAATCTTCAGTGGTTCCAATCTCCAGGTCCCACGTTTAGCCAGATGCAGTGACGCAAGGGCACAATGCTGCACTTGACCACAAGGGGGCGCACACATCTGGATTTTGTTCACAGCAACTGAGAGACTGCTGGCACGTCCATTCTCTATCTGTCTCCCTCTCCCTCTCCCTCTCTCTCTCTCTCTCTCTCTCTCTGTGTATCTCTCCAAAATAAATAAATAAAATAATAAAAAAATTTAAAAAAACTACCATACCTCCTTTTAGCCCAGAGGTATACTCAGTTACCATGCCAGGAGGCAGTCCCAGAGTCTAAGGGTTAGCATGGCCAAGTGTGCCAAAAAAAAAAAAAAAAAAAAATCTGGGCATGGAGCAGGATTGACTCCATAAAAATTAGTTATACAAGCTAAGGAGGTTAGAAAATGTGGGAGATGATCGGTTTTAGGACCTCCTATTGCTTGCGTTGGAGAAGAAATTACCTGTGGTATCTCAGCTTCTGGGACGAGAAATCCTAATTGCTATCCGTTGTTATGGGCGACCGGGTAACAGACGAGGTGGGAATCCCACCTTGTCAACTACTCCTAGGGTTTCTTCAGGGTCTGTTTATTTATTTATAATTTGTTTGAGACAGAAAGATAAGAGTATGGGTGTACCAAAAGTCCCTGTCACCACACAGAACTTCAGATGCATGTGCCAGTTTTACATCTGGATTTATGAGGGCCATTGGAAAATGGAGAGCTTGGGCCATCAGACTTGGCAAAGAGCCTTTATACACACTGAGCCACTTCTTCAGCCTTTCCTTTTATGCCCAAACGTTAAGGTTGGAAAAAAAAAAAAAAACCTATATACAAACTGGTATTTTCTTTTGCAACCAATTCTTAAAGCACCTCCCAATTAAGATTCAGGATTGGGGGAAACTCACCGTGCCCACTGCCTTGGGAATACAGTGGCCGCACGAAGCTGGCTGCGCCTAAGTCCACAGGCATGTTTTAAATCAGTACTCAAATATTTTTGTTGCTATTGCGAGTACTTGCACCAGTAATGTGGGTTTTCCATACTAATGTCACTGTTACATTGTGTGGTAGAGGTTCACAGGGTCACAGCACCTTACAAAGAGGAAGGAGGTGGCTCTGAAAAGAGCCTTTGGGTTCGATGCCGATCATCAGGGAAGGTTGCCTAGGCCCTCTCCCCGCGGATGCGGCGCGCCAGCTGGATGTCCTTGGGCATGATGGTGACCCTCTTGGCGTGGATGGCGCACAGGTTGGTGTCCTCGAACAGCCCCACCAGGTAGGCCTCGCTCGCCTCCTGCAGCGCCATCACGGCCGAGCTCTGGAAGCGCAGGTCCGTCTTGAAGTCCTGCGCGATCTCGCGCACCAGGCGCTGGAACGGCAGCTTGCGGATCAGCAGCTCGGTGGACTTCTGGTAGCGGCGGATCTCGCGCAGCGCCACGGTGCCGGGCCGGTAGCGGTGCGGCTTCTTCACGCCGCCCGTGGCCGGCGCGCTCTTGCGGGCGGCCTTGGTGGCCAGCTGCTTGCGCGGGGCCTTGCCGCCCGTGGACTTGCGCGCCGTCTGCTTCGTGCGGGCCATGGCCGGAAACAAAGGACCACCAGAAGGACTCGGGGCTGGAGGATGCGCGGTGGGCCCCTGTATTTATACAGGAACTGAGTTACTCTGATTGGATTGTGGTCACTATCACCCGGTGTTCCGGTACCCGAAACCGGAAGTGACCCCAAGAGTTATGATTGGTTCATTCTTTCATCGTCGCTTCTGATTGGTCAATCGCAACTGTCAGCCTGCCCTCCCCAAAATCAGTCTTTTCACGCGGGTGGTTCCCGTTAGGTGCAGCAAAATGGCAATATCCTTGGGTCGCTTGTTCTATTAAGATCAGTTTCCAAGCAAACGGAGACTTTAGCCCTGTTGCTTGTTTTGAATATGGGGTTTTGAATACTGGATTTTGATATGGAAACAACTTGAAAGCCTTTGCAATGTGCATCCTCGAAAGATGGCGACGGTCTCCCGATGCTGAATTTTCACGCAGCCGCCGTGGGCTCAGCGTCTCGGGATTGCTGTCCGAGCGGTGGAGCTAGGCTGGACCATTTGGGACACAGGGCAGAACTGCGCTCGCTTGGACGGCAGAATTCCTGTTCTTTTCAGGCGTAAACACAGCAATTTCCCCCTTTTCAAATCACAAAACAAGACTCTGGGCTGGTTTGGGGAGATGGCTTGTCATGCAATTTTTACTACCTAAATTCAGACCCCAAGCTTTAAAGTAGTTAACAGAGTCCATAGCGACTAAATTCACTACTCTGTTTTGTACATCAACCTATTTGATTCCGCGTCAGTGTTCATTTTTTATTCTTCAAATGATTTAAAAAAATCGTTTTGGAGTTACTAATTTACATACTGCCCATCGACTTTGGTCCAATCAGAGTTTAGATCTGCAAGTCCTCGTTTGCATATTTCTGCAGCATACCAGAGCTGGGGTGAAGGGAGGTTTCCAAGAATTTCTGTTACTTTATGGTTCCTATTGAGGTTCTGGCTCCCAAATTGAAGTTCTCCCTAGTTTTCCTTTCCCAACGTCTGTTCAAACCCACTATTGTCTGATGCATTGTCATGTTGAGGCATTTTAGGGGTGACAGGCGCCCAAAAGTGAACAGCATTTTCTTGGCTAAATGCTGAAATGTTCTTGTTATCATAAGGGAAAATCTAGGTTATTACACTGTTGTGAACTTTAGAAAGGGCTGGCCTTTCCTTATCCCTGTCCTTCCACTCCTCAAGAAGGTCCTTCCCCGACAATTAAGATTTCTGGGAAGTTTGCCCTTTTCTGGAAATCCTGACTCCAGGCTCACTTGAAGTCAGGATTTGACTAGACCTGCAGCCCATCCACTGGGAATCGAGTGCCCAAACTGAATCTTGAGGTGGCCTTCTCAAACCCCTTCTGGATTTCTTAGACAAGAGGTATAGTTTCCTTCCCTTAAGTGACCCCTCCTCTAAGGCTCTAAGTGTAATAAAACCTTTCTGAACCTTAACTGTAGATTTCATTCTTCGACTTCATAAGACAACTATCAGGAGACACCCCAAAACTATAGGTTCATTGGTGTACCATGTTTATGAATTGACAAGGAACCCTAAAATTATGTAGTATGTTAAGATACTTGATTGTGTTTTGTACATATTTTTCCTTGTTTATAAATATAGCATGCTCAAAACACGTAAGACATCAGATGATTGTGGTTTATTTCAATTTTCAATCTAGGAAGAACTTTAATATTTGATTGTGCACATGGCAAGTCTCTAGAATGTTTTTGTATTGCATATATATATATAAAATAATAATTTTTTTTTTTTTGGCTTTTCTTAGGTAAGGTCTCACTCTATTCTAGGGTGACCTGGAATGCATTTGGCAGCTCCAAGCTGGACTCGAACTTAGAGATCCTCCTAAGTGCTGGGATTAAAGGCGTGCGCCACCACGCCCAGGCTCAATATATTGATTTTTAACCCTTGAATTTATTCTTTAAACAGCGGTCTGACTTTGTAACCTTTAAAGTGACTGTCTGTGGACTTCAAAGTTGCCTACTAGTACTTAGATTCTTGTGCTCCGGGTCTTTCAATTATAGTGCCCATAATGTGATTATATCTACTTTGAAAATTGAAAACCAGAACTGGACGTGATGATGTACATTTTTATACCATCCCCTGGGAGTTGTAGGTAGGATGACCTTGGCTACACTAGGAGTTCAGTGCTAGCCCTGACAATATGATGAGACCTTGTAAACCACCCAGTCTGTCTCCTACCTTTTTCTGCCATGGAAGTCACATTTTATTTTTTAATTAATTAATTAACTAATTTATTTACTTATTTTGGTTTTCGAGGTAGGCTGACTTAGAAGTAATTATGTAGTCTCAGGGTGGCCTCGAACTCACTGCGGTCCTCCTCCCTCTGCCTCCCGAGTGCTGGGATTAAAGGCGTGCGCCATCACGCCCTGCTGAAAGTCACATTTTATAATGGTGACACAATGTTAGGCACACAGGAGACCCAGTAGTCCATTTGGGAGGATTTTTTTTTTTTTTTTTGGCCTGAATGTTTTATCTTCTTCCTACTATTGTGATTGTTTTTTCTTGATCATTCTCAAGTTACTGAAAAGTGAGGGTTTTTTTTTTTTTTTTTTTTTTTAACAACATGTTGTAATGTCACTTTGCCCACGTGTTGCTGCTCTAGGTCCTGTGATGCAGGTTTCTGTCTTTAAAAAAAAAAAAAAAAAAAAAAAAAGCTTTTATTATTTTAGAGAGAGACAGAGGCAAACAGAGACCGCTGGAGATTGGAACCAGCGTTCTTAGACTTAGGAGGCAGGTGCCTTAACTGCTAAGCCATCTCTCCAGCCCAGGTTTCTGGGTTTTAAAGTGCACCATTTGTGTTCTAGGTGAGGTAGCCTAGGTATAGATGCACTGCCCTTTGAGCGAATGTGAATGCTTAAAATCTTGTTATTAGAATGACTGCCAAGGCAGGACCTATTTCTGACAGCTGTATGTTGTACAGTTTGGCACAATTGTGCAACAGTATGTTTCCTTAATAGGCTATTTCCTTCAATATGTAAGTCTTCCATTACTTAAAATGTTTTTATTTTTGCTGGAAAGGATGGGCTGGGGAGATGGCTCTGAGGTTAAAAGCATATAGAAATAGAAATAAAAAGAAGAAAAATAGCATATGCTTGACACTTGTAAGGCATGTGCCCCCCTACCCCCCCTGGGCCCCCTACAGCCTCAAGGAGTCAATCCTAGAGGCCTTACCCCAAATTCTATCTGGCAGATGGATGTTACCCACATACCTTCCTTTGGTAACCTCAAATATGTCCATGTCATTGTGGACACTTACTCTAAGCTTACTTTTGCTATTGCTCTCTCTGGGGAAAAGGCATCCCATGTTATTAAGGCAACAAAAACCGCTATGTTAGTCATGGGCGTGCCCTGGTCAATTAAAACAGACAATGGCCCTGCATACACATCTGCCCAATTCACATCCTTCATGGAATCTTGGGGAATAAAACACTCCCTTGGGATCCCCTACAACCCACAAGGACAGGCCATCGTGGAAAGAACAAACCGGACCCTAAAGGAACTAATTATAAAACAAAAGTCCACTATGTCGCCCAAGGACCCCCACTTGGCCCTAGTGGAAGCTCTTTTCACCCTCAATTTTCTCACCTTTGATGAGGCAGGAGTCTCCCCAGCCTACAAACATTGGAGATCCCAACCAACCACAACACCCTTACCCTTAGTCCGCTGGAAAGATCCTCTTACTAATATTTGGAAGGGGCCCCACCCTCTTTTAACGCAGGGCCGAGGGTATGCTTGTGTCTTTCCAGAAACTTCACAGATCCCAGTTTGGGTTCCTGCCAAAAACAGTCCGACCAGCCACTGACTCAGCTTTAAACTTACCAGCCTTACTGAAGAAGATGATGCCAGACCCCTCAGACTACATACAGGACTTTAAACTTATTTCCCTCCACCAGCCACTGACTCAGCGACCAGCCTTGCTGAAGAAGATGATGCCAGGCCCCTCAGACTACATATGGGACTTTAAACTTACCCCCACCTACCTATAAATTCCTTTCCAACTCCTTTCATTACATTGAGCTGCTACCATTAAGGACACTCAATGCTACTGACTATGACGCTTAGGGTGAACTCACCCAGCAACCTGTCCTACCCCAGTCTTCTTCAGGCTCTCTAGTTGATTCTCGCTTGCTGGGACTGTTCACATGCCACAGAGCCATGCCCACTTGGCCCTTCCATGCCTCCTAGGCAACAGCCTCATATGTATGGTACAATACAGGTCTAGCCCTAGCCAGACCTCATGCTAAAAGCCATACCAGGCCATACCCTCGGGTTTTCTCACCAGGATGGCAGCCAGCCCAGGACGGGTAAGATTCCATGAGATGGGGCAACCTAAGACAGGCACTGTCACATGTGATGATCCCTTGGGGCCTGGGTTCAACAATGGCTTTCCAAAAGCCATACCAGGCTATCCCCCCTCGGGTTTCCTCACCTAGGTGGCACTTGGCCCATGACGGGTAAGTCTCCATGAGATGGAGAGGATATGTATGGCACAATACAGGCCTGGTCCTAGCCAGACCGCATGGCAAAAGACACCAGGAAGTGGCTTCTGTGAAAATGGCGTTTTGCTGCAGGCTTGATATGACAAGAGTTACAGCCCCATGCTGGTGAGAAGCCTACTACGAGATGTCCTGTCCAGAGACAAGCTGTCATTGGTCACCAAAAGGGGACCACCCCATACAATGATTGGCCAGCCAAGCCCCTTTAAAACCCCTACACGTTTTTGAATAAACGAGTTTCTGGCAGCTCGCGCTCTGCTGCTTCCACCCAACTCCTGGAGTCTGTGTCGTGATTCCACGCTTCTCACCTCCAACTTGGCAGAGACCCTGCCGTCCCTCCTGGGCTGGCCTAGAGGGGACCCCAACAAGTGTTCCCATAGTGCACTCCTCCAAAAACCACATTTTCTCACAGGATACTGCTCCAGGAACCTCAATGTTGCCATGGAGCACTGTTCCATAAACCAGTGTACACTACTCTGAAAACCGAGGGCAGGTGTGCAAGGCGGGATCTCCCCAGTGTGGAGGTCCTGCCCAGCTGGGTAAAGCCAGGGAGCTTAGGAGCAGAGTTTTCCTTTTATTTTGTTTTTTCGTGTACATGTGTATGCATCTTTGTTTGTAGGTAGGTGCACATGTGTGTATATGTGTGTGTGCATGCATGGATGGGCCAGAACTTGATGTCAGATGTCTTTATTGCTCTCCACCTTATTGTATGAGACAGGGTTTCTTTTTTAAAATTTTTATTTATTTATTTATTTATTTATTTATTTATTTATTTATTAGACTGAGAGAGAATGGGTGCACCCTGTGCATCTGGCTTACGTGGGAACTGGAGAATTGAACCCGGGTCCCTAGGCTTCACAGGCAAATGCCTTAACTGCTAAGCCATCTCTCCAGCCCCCTAAGACAGGGTTTCTTACTGGACCTGGAGTTTGCCAATTTGGCTGGACTAGGTAGCCAGCAAGTCTTAGAAATCTTCTGGTTTCTTCCTCTCCAGCCCTGGGATCACAAGCACACCACCACCACCACCACCACCACCACCAGCACCACCACCACCACCACCACCACACCACCACCACCACCACCACCAGCAGCACCACCACCACCACCAGCAGCAGCAGCAGCAGCAGCATGTTTCCATGGGTTCTGGGGACCTGCACTCACATCCTTATGCTCGCACAGCAGGTGGTTTACCTCACTGAGCATCTCCCCAGCTCCAAGAATGTTTGTTTTTCTTGGAGCTTCAAGTTGCTCCTGACAGAGCCTGCCACAGCTGTCCTTGAACTAGTGAGCAAATCTCCCTATCTCCTGCATGTCTCGTCTCGTGATGAATTAGCCCCTTTGGTGGTCACATTCAAGTGGCAAACAAAAAGGTTTTCTTTCTTTTTTCTAAGCCCAAGGATGTAGCAAACACCTCAAGTGCTGGCTCACTATCTCGGAGGCTGGGAACAATAGCCCTCCTGCCTTCCAAATGTCAAGGAGCCCTGGCAGAGCTGTGGGCGCTGTTCGGTGGCAGCCTTTGGTCCAAGGGACGCTTGCTTCAGAGGCTCTGAAAGTGAACGCACCCTCCCGGTGAAAACGCTGTCCTACCGGAGGGTGCTTTGTTCTCGGGGTCTCCAGGGAAAGTATTGTCATGGCAATGATGTGGAACAAGCCAGTGCTATGTGACTCCTTCAAGGTCACCTGCAAGCCTCACCACCTGGGGGCTGGGAAAGCTTCGCCAAGAACTGTGTGTGCCGGGCACCAACTGCGCTTCTGTGTTCTGGGGATGCAGCCAGTGGTAAATCCAGTGAGCAAAATCACTTCTGCCCCAGGGGCCCAGTGCCAGTCCCAGAGCCAGCCAGGACCCCTGGAAGCAGAGGGCCGTGATGACTCAATGCGGCCTGACTTGAGTGCCCTGCCTGCGCTGGAGCCACGTGGCACCCTTTCAGAGCTTGGTACTTGGTCACTTGACCTTGACGCCCACCACACCCTCATGAGCCCATCCTAGGTGAGGAAGAGCTGCGGAGATCCGGGGAAGGACCTTGCACTCTGGAGGAGGCTCAGCCAGGCCCTGTGCAGTGCAGCTGCACCTCTGTGCTCTTCTGGGGGATTGCCAACAGGCTCCTGGCCCTCATCCCTGCAGGACACACAGGCTCGCATCAGGAAGTGGGTGACTCTCAGACCCCAAGTCAGGATGGGCTGGCTCTGTGAGCTCTCCCAGGACATCGCAGGATATGGAAAACAGCCTTGCCTTGGATGCTTGGGAAGCAGTTTGCATTTCTCCCGACATGCCATGAAAGGTACCATTTTTATTGAGACAAAATTCACGTAACATAAAGTAACCATTTAAATTACACAAATTCGGTGGGTGTTAGCACATCCTATGTGTGTGACGACTACCTCTATCTAGTCAAACCTTTCCATCACCTCAACAGGAAACCCTGTCTCCATCACCTTCCTCCTTCATCTCACTACCCTCAGCCTCTGGCAGCCATTTATCTGCCCTCTGTCTTTGCAGGTGTACCTAGTTTTCCTTGGCCATGTTGTTAGCGTTTGGATGAGAATGCCCCCACAGGCTCGTGCTTTGAGCAGGAGTGTGTTGTCACAGCTGGCAGAGCTGTTTTGTGAAACCTTTGCAACACAGTGCCTCACTAGTAGGCTGAGCCTCATAGCATGCTGGAACTGTTCACATGCCACAGAGCCACGCCCACTTGGCCCTTCCATGCCTCCTAGGCAACAGCCTCATATGTATGGTACAATACAGGTCTAGCCCCTAGCCAGACCTCATGCTAAAAGCCATACCAGGCCATACCCCTCGGGTTTTCTCACCAGGGTGGCGGCTAGCCCATGACGGGTAAGATTCCATGAGATGGGGCAACCTAAGACAGGCACCGTCACATGTGATGATCCCATGGGGCCTGGGTTCAACAATGGCTTTCCAAAAACCATACCAGGCCATCCCCCTCGGGTTTTCTCACCTAGGTGGCGATTAGCCCATGACGGGTAAGACTCCATGAGATGGAACAACCTAAGACAGGCACCGTCATGTATGATGATCCCTTGGGGCCTGGGTTCAACAATGGCTTGGCAATAAACCATACCTCTCAGGGTTGCCAATAATAAAAACAAAAAGGAGGATATGTATGGCACAATACAGGTCTGGTCCTAGCCAGACCGCATGGCAGAAGAAAACAGGAAGTGGCTTCTGTAAAAATGGCGTTTTGCGCAGGCTTGATGTGACAACAGTTACACAGTCCCATGCTCGCGAGAAGCCTATTACGAGATGTCCTGTCCAGAGACAGGCTGTCATTGGTCACCAAAAGGGGACCACCCCATACAAGGATTAGCAGCCCCTTAAACTCTATGTGCATTGTGCTAAATAAAGCAGTTTGTGGATTCTCGCTTCCGCTTTCACCCAACTCCCGGAGTCTGTATCGTGACTCTGCGCTGCTCACCCCGATTCGGCAGAGACCCTATTGTCCCTCCTGAGCTGGCCTTGGGGGGGACCCCAACACCTTGGTGTCCTGTCCTGTGTGTTTGAAAGTGTTGGGCAGTATCCCTGCTGCCATCAGTCCCCCCACCCCCAGGGACATTTTTAAGCTTTGCCAAGTGACTGCCGGGGGACAAAATCCCCCAGGGCTCTCTTGAGGCATCTGCTATGTTCCATCTGTGTGGAGAACAAACTTCTGTGGCCTCCCCTGGTGAGTCATCATCTTTTTCTTTTAATTTTTTTTTATTTTTTTAAATTTACTTATTTGAGAGCAACAGACAGAGAGAGAAAGAGGTGGGGGGCGGGGGGAGAATGGGCACACCAGAGCCTCCAGCCACTGCAAACAAACTCCAGGTGCATGCGCCACCTTGTGCATCTGGCTTATGTGGGTACTGGGGAATTGAGCCTTGAACCAGGGTCCTTAGGCTTCACGGCAAGCACTTAACCGCTAAGCCATCTCTCCAGCCCCAAATCATCATCTTTTAATCAGTGCACCTACAGGTCATTGCACCCAGTGGGATGTGTGTGTGTGTGTGTGTGTGTGTGTGTGTGTGTGTGTGTTCCTGTGTTCTGCCTGAGTCAGTTCCATCAGAAGAATGTGTGAGGGTGAGGGGAATATGGGAAAGGGTTCTGCTTCCTGTACCCGCCACCATGTAAATCCGTATTTCTCAGAGGTTTCCTTGAACTGGCTTCTCTGATGTCACCAGATCACCTGCTCATTGGTGTGTGCCACCATGGCCCATTCATGGTTACTAGTGTGTGCCACTGTAACAGGGTAGGGAGGAGAAATTGGGGTCCTAGGGTGCTTTCTGGAATCCCAAGCCCTGAGTTCATATCTGTTAACTAACCAGAGAATTAGCAATTCCAGATTCAAGAAAATGATTTTTGGTTTTTCTTTTCTTTTCTTTTCTTTTTCTTCGAGGTAGGGTTTCATTCTAGCCCAGGCTGACCTGGAATTCACTATGTAGTCTCAGGGTGGCCTCAAACTCATGGTGATCCTCCTACCTCTGCCTCCTAATGCTGGGATTAAAGCCTTGCTTTAATTTTCAGATCTTACAAAGGAATGGGGAAGGGAGAAAACTGGGAGATAAGGGAAGATAAAGTGGGGAGAAGACAGGTACACCACAAGGTGCCCAAAAGCCCTTGTAGGCCATGGGTAGCCCAGGAGCCCACTTAAACGAACATAGATCTTAGGGGGAAAAAAAAAGAAAAGAAAACATGGAAAAGGGTTTTAAAAAATGTGTGCTTCCAAAAAGATTAAAAGTGAAGACAGTAATAAAATATAAAAAGTGTCTCTTCCCCATCCGAGGACTTAAGAATGTCGCTACCAGTTCCAGAGAGAGAGAGAAAACACCCCACTGTCTCCATGGATCCACGGAGACACACTTTAGAATTTGCACCACTATACCTGGACATACCTATACCTGGTGTCCCAGCCCATCAGTCTGGGCTTAGAGGAGAAACCCACCCTCCCCTGGGCAGGGTGAAACTCAGATACATGCAGGCAGGATTATAGCCAACACCTGGTGTCAGTAGAACCTGCCCAGGTGCCTGGACTTAGCTATTCACAACACTGGAACTTTCTGAACAGAATTACAGCCAACACCTCACAATCGTCACTAGTGGGCGCCTACACCTAGGTGCCTGGACTTGAACATTCACAGTTCAAGGACACAAGAGAACAAGGTTAGAGATGAGGGACCACTCATGGAATAGGGAGGCCACCCCTCTCAGGGGCGTTTCTGACTCGGCCCTTTCTGTGGAAGAACTTAGGTTTAAGGATCGGCCCTGAGGTTTTCACGGCGTGTCATGGAGAACTTCAGTTCCAAGGCCTTGGACACTGGTATCTTAAGACACTTTGTCATGCAAGGAGCTGAACACGGTAAAGAAATAGATTCAGATGCAGAAGAATGCCACGGGGTACTTGGGACCAGGTCCAGCCCACCTGGCCAGAGTTAATATTTGAAGTCATTTCAGTATGTAGACCCAGGAGGACCGGGTTTACCCTTTGACGAGTTTTATGAAGTCCACCTTCTCTGATAACTAAGCTTGTCTTTCAACAGCGAGTTCGTCTAGGCAGCAGAAGCGCATGTTATGTCTCCACCTTCACAACGGGAAGTGGGGATTCAGTTTCCCTAAGTGCTCGCGAATCCTACAGCCTTGGCACTAAACTCCGTTTCAACTCTCCAGAGGCAGTTTGGGCCCCACCTACGTGCCTCTCCACTGCTTCCCAGATTGACCCAGGTTACTTACACAGCAACCCTAGTCTGGCAGAAATCGGGAAAAGCTTAGAAAATATCATCATTTAAGTTGTACCCAGCATGAAAGCAGCCTAGTAAACAAGCTCCCGTCCCTTCCCGTTCTATCCTAGGATTTCCTCATAGCTGTATTTGAGGTGGTTTTGGTGGCACTGGGGCCAAGACCCTGGTGTCAGGCAGACAACCGACCAGTGAGTTACATCCCCAGCCCTCTGGTTTTCTTGTCATCGCTCTCTACTTGGAGAGTATCCGTAACACCACCCTTGGAAAGGTATCATAAAGCTTTTCACACAGAGCCAGAGAAGAGGAGTTGTCTTCTACAGGGGGACCAGGACTGGCAAAGGTGTGCATGGCAGACCAGGGACCATTTTCAAGGTCAGAGCCATCACCTTCTGCCAGACAACCCAACTAAGACCTTATGGCCACCACCCTTGTCCTACCCCTGTTAAGGATCACATGTCACACACAGACCCTGTAGGTGGGTGACCCTATGGACAGCTTGTGGGTCAAGGCCCAGCGTGCTCTAAAGAGAAGGAAGGTTGAGTCTTTAGCAGCCACGCAGGTTCTAGAGACATTTCAGCCTCCTCTCCCAGATCTTCCTCCCCACCCGTGGCTTGTTGGGTGTCAGAGCCCATGAGGCTTTCGTACAGGGAAATACAGCTTTCCCTCCTACCTCGTAAGTAGGTGGCCTCTGTTTAAGTTTCAGATACTTCCCCCCTTGAACTTAAAGCAAGCTTAAAGTCACTTCTATCTTTTTCCCACGTCGGAAAGCTTTGAGACCCTTGCAGATCTGCCTACATGGTAGACTAGCTGGAGAGCCAGACAGAGAGGTGAATACGTCCCCTCCCCGAGAAACCTTGCTTCTTTTATTATTTTATGGAAAAGTTTGAGAAGCATTGGTGTTAGTTCTTATGTGAAGGTCTGGTAAAATTCAGCAGTGAATCCATCTGGGCCTCGGCTTTTCTTTTTTTTTCTGAGGTAGGGTCTCACTCTAGTCCAAGCTGACCTGGAATTCACTATATAGTCTCAGAGTGGCCTTGAACTCACAGTAATCCACCTACCTCTGCCTCCTGAGTGCTGGGATTAAAGGCATGTACCACCATGTCCAGTTCTCTATGAATTTTTTGATTTCCTTTTTGATTTCTTCAATGACCCATTCATTATTCAGTAGTGTAGTGTTTAGTTTCCAAGATTTTATGTATGCTCTGTAGTTTTTCTTGTATGCTCTGTAGTTTTTCTTGTTGCTGACTTCTAGTTTAATTCTATTGTGATCAGATAGAGTACAAGGAATTATTTCAATTTTCCTGTAGTTGTTAAGATTTGCTTTATTTCCTACCTAATATATGGTCTACTTTAGAGAATTCCATGTGCTGCCAAGAAGAATGTGTATTCTGCAGCGTTTGGATGTAATGTTCTGAATCTTATGTAAGAGTGCGTATTAAAACAGATAATCTAACAAAGTCAAAGTCCCTAAGGGCATGTCCCACACTGTTAATCCTGTCAACTGGAAGGCTGAGATTTCTGGTTTGTAAAGGGTCAGCCTGAGGCTGAGTGAGACCCTGCCCCCACGAATGACAGACGAAGAAGACAAAGGCCCTATAAATCAGGAAACAACAAAGGACAACCCCAAAATATAGCTTATTTAAGAATGGCAAAGTTAAGCCGGGTGTGGTGGCGTATGCCTTTAATCCCAGCACTCGGGAGGCAGAGGTAGGAGGATCACCACGAGTTCAAGGCCACCCTGAGACTACATAATTAATTCCAGGTCAGCCTGGACCAGAGTGAGACCCTACCTCGAAAAACCAAAAAAAAAAAAAAAAAAAAAATCAAGAAATCAAATCTGGTAAAAGAAATTGACCATCAATCAAATCTGACAAGTACTAACCTGGTGTAAAAGGCCCTGGTACCTGACATAGGGAACACTCTGTCCAGGCTGACCTGGAATTAACCAATTCAGGGGCCTATATACCTGGATCCTTCATGCCTCCCAAGTACTAACCTGGTGTAAAAGGCCCTGGTACCTTTTTTAAAAAATTATTTTATTTAGTTTTGGAGAGAGACACAGAGAGAGACAGAGAGGGAGAAGGAGAGAATGGGCACATCAGCAGTCTCAGCTGCTGCAAATGAAATCCAGATGTGTGCGCCCCCTTGTGGGCAAGTGTGGCATTGCGCCCTTGCATCACTTTGCATCTGGCTAAACGTGGGACCTGGAGATTGGAACCGGGTTCTTAGGCTTAGGCAGGCAGGCACCTTAACTGCTAAGCCATTTCTCCAGCCCCCTGGTACCTTTTGAGATGGCTTTGGTCTCAGCTATGCTGTGTGCTGCTTGGGTACCTTTTTATTGTGCTATGGGCTCAACTAGCATGGCTAGGTTGGTGGGTCCACTGCTCTGATTGCCTGTGCTGGACACTGTGTAGCTGAGTTCCCTTCTCCAGGTCTCCAGAGGTTGCTGGTGCTGGCAGTTGGGGGATGGGAGGTTGTGGAGGGTGCCTGAAGTCGTATGGAAGTGGTGTAGCTGGCCCCCATGATCCTCTTCCTCATGAGCTGCTCAGCTGTTTGCTGCTATCCTCTCCTTCAGGTTTCTTGATTTTGCGAGGAGGCTGGTGTGAGTGGAAAATCCCTTCACCTGGCTTCTCCTGCACAGGCTGGTGGCAGCATGGATCAGTGCCACTTGTGTGGTTGCTAAAACCCAAAATGCTGGGATTAAAGGCCTCTACCACCAGGGGTGGCTGTTTTTTTCTTCTTTTTTTAATTTTTATTTTTTCAAGAGAATGAGAGACAGAGAGAGAAATAGAGAGAGAAAATTGTTGCACCAGGGCCTCAGACACTGCAATCAAACTCCAGTTGCTTGCACCACCTACTGGGCATGTACCACCTTGTGCTTTCCTTTTGTTTATCTGGCTTGAGAGATAAAACATAGATTCTTAGGCTTCACAAGCAAGTGCCTTAAATGCTAAGCCATCTCTCCAGTCCTGTTTTGGTTTTTGAGATAAGCTTAGCTCTAGCCCAGGCAGACCTGGAATTCACTATGTAGTCTCAGGCTGGCCTTGAACACACAGACCATCCTCCTACCTCGGCTTTCCAAGTGCTGGGATTAAAGGCGTGTGCCACTATGCCAAGGCCCTTTTGTTTTGTTTTGCTTTTGTTTTTTTGAGGTAGGGTCTCACTCTAGCCCAGGCTGACCTGGAATTCACTTTGTAGTCTCAGGGTGGTCTCCAGCCACAGTAAACAAACTCCCAGTGCTGGCAATAGTCACCTTGGGCAGCAAGGCCCTATTTTTTTATGGGGAAAGATTTTTATTTATTTATTTATTTATTTATTTATTTATTTGAGACAGATGATCTTGAACTCCTGATCCCCTGCCTTCACCTTCCAACTGCTGGGATTGCAGGCATTACCACCAAACCTTTTGTGTGTTTAAATCAGTCTTACTGTAGCCCAACCTGACCTGGAAATCACTCTGAAGCCTAGGCTGGCCTATCATTCATAAAGTTCCTTCTACCTCAACAGTTAGTACTGGGATTAAAACCAGTAAGCCATTCCCTCAGCTCTACTGTTACTTTTTTTTTTTAAAATACAAAAAGAAAGAGGGCTGGAGTGGATGGCTTAGTGGTTCAGCCACTTTGAATGAAAGCAGAAAAGATACAGGTTTGATTCCCAAGGATCACCATAAGCAAGATGCATACTTGGTGCTAAATGGATCTGGAGTTCGTTGGCATTAGGCTGGCAGGCCAGGCACCTTAACCGCTAAGCCATCTCTCCAGCCTTTCTATACTCCTTTCAAAAAATAAAATTTTAATTTTATTTATTTTTAAAGAGAGTAAAGCTGGGCTGGAGAGATGGCACTTATGCATCTTGCTTATGGTGATTAAGGTGCCTGTATCTTTTGGCTTTGCAGGCAAATGCCAACCCTAAGCCATCTCTCCAGCCCTATTCTTTTTTTTTTTTTTTTAGCCAGACACAAGGGTCTCACTCTGGTCCAGGCTGACCTGAATTAACTATGTAGTCTCAGGGTGGCCACGTGTCAGAGTTCATCCACCTCTGCCTCCCGAGTGCTGGGACTAAAGGCTGGCGCATCCACTCTCTCTCCTTTCTATTTTTGTATTTCAAAAAATATAGGAGCTGGAGAGATGGTAGACTGGTTGAGGGAATGGTGGCTAAAGACCCTGGTTAATCCCAAGTCCTAACCAAGCTGAGATGGAAGGAACTTTATGAATGAGTTTGGCCAGCTAGAGGCTTCAGAGTGATTTCTCAGGTCAGGTTGGGCTCTCAGTAAGACTGTTTCAAATAAATAAATAGGTAAATAAATGCCTGCAAACAAACAAACAAATAAATAAATAAAGGGGATTAAAGTTCAAAGATCATCCTCAATGCCCAAGTTGATATTGAGTTGGAGTTTGCCAGTGGCTGGAGGCTGTGGTGCCCAAACCTTTCTTTCTCTAAAAAAATAAAACAATTTTTTTAATTGAAAAAAAATAGGCGTGGTGTGGTGCACACCTTTTATCTCAGCACTCGGGAGGCAGAGGTAGGAGGATTGCCGTGAGTTCCAGGCCACCCTGAGACTACAGAATAAATTCCAGGTCAGCCTGAGCTAGAGTGAGACCCTACCTCAAAAAAAAAAAAAACAAAAAAATTAGAAAAATAGCCGGGCGTGATGGCACACGCCTTTAATCCCAGTACCTGGGAGGCAGAGGTAGTAGGATCGCCATGAATTCAAGGCCACCCTGAGAGTACATAGTTAATTCCAGGTCAGCCTGGGCCAGAGTGAGACCCTACCTCAAAAAAAATTGAAAAAATAAAATACAAAAATATAGCCGGGTGTGGTGGCGCACACCTTTAATCCCAGCACTTGGGAGGCAGAGGTAGGAGGATCCCTGTGAGTTTGAGGCCACTCTGAGACTACACAGTGAATTCCAGGTTGGCCTGGGCTAGAATGAAACCCTACCCCCCAAATACATAAATAGGCCTAGAGAGTTAGCTCAGTGGTTAACACTTGCCTGCAAAGCCTAAATACCTGTGTTTGTTTCCCCAGTACCCATTTAAAGCCAGATGCATAAAGTGACACATGCATCTGGAGTCCAATTACAGTGGCAGAAGGTCCTAGGGCACCCATTCTCTCTCTCTTCTTGAAAATAAATAAAATAAAATAAAAAAACACCAGACGTTGGTGTATTACAAATACAAAAATGTTACTGGGGGCTGGAGAGATGGCTTAGCGATTAAGGCACTTGCCTGCAGATCCAAAGGACCCAGGTTCAACTCCCCAGGACCCATGTACGCCAGATGCACAAGGGACGCATGCATCTTGAGTTTGTTTGCAATGGCTGGAGGCCCTGGCATGCTCATTCTCTCTCTCTCTCTACCTGCCTATTTCTGTATCTCTCTCTCTCTCTCTCAAAATAAATAACTAAAAATAAAAAAATTTAAAAAAATGTTACTGGGACAATTTTTCAACATCTGACCTACGGGCAATTTTGTACTTCCTGAATAGGGCAGGTGGCATGAATGAACCTTGTCACTCATTGAGTGACCATGTCAAAATTCTATTCCTTAGTCCCTGGCCAGTGTCTGACTACAACGGGGGTACATCTCCTAAGGCCAAGATGCCAGTGGTTGAAGAGAGAACATTCAAGCCACCTCCAATTGGGATCTTGGCTGGGATTGCTAATTTCAGGGTTGCCTGTACAAATTCTGGTAACATAATTCCGAGCTGGTGGTTCTCTGAGAACCAACTCCAGAAAAGGATGTTGACTCCAGCAAAGTCCTACCAATGAAATGCGACCTTGGGAAAAAAAGTCCATTTCTCTTTCAGGAAAAGTTTAAATAGGATTAGGGTCTTCCTTCTAAAACTGGTCCGAGGGTCGTCAAAGAATGTGGAAAACATGTGCCTTTAACCGTTTACTGATCTCCGGTTACCTGTACAGGGCATCGTAACAGAGAAAAGACTGTGGGAACTGGGCAGAGCAGCGTACAGAGCCGCCCACTGAGCTCTCGCGAGATCTCCCAGCGCTTCGCGGCGTCATCTCCTCAGCGGAGGATGCGACTGCGACGCCGCGGACAGCCTTCGCAGGGACGGTCCGTATCCCTCCGCCATTTGCGCGGCCCGGCCCTCCTTTCCCCGCCCGCCAATCCCCTTGCTTCCCGACCTGCCCCTCGGCCTGGACCCACCCCGCGCTCTGACGGCCCCACCCCGGCGGCGCCGCCCGCCCGCGCGTCCCTCGTTCCACCTGCATTAGGCAGAAAGGCCGAGTCAGTCCCCTCCGGGTTATCTCATCGATTAGGGAGGACCGGAGAGCCCGAGAATCGGGCCCTTCCTTCCCGGCGGAGGGATCCACCGCGGCCGAGGAGGCGGCGCCGAGCCTAGCAGGAAGAGGCAGCACGGCGGCGGCTGTGGCAGCGGCGCATAAAGGGGCCGCCGCCGGGTGTTGCGGTGAGCGCTGCGGCAGGCCCAGAAGCTGAGCGGGCCTCGGCCCTCAGCCCGTCGGACGGACGGACGGACGGACGGACGTGCGTTCCGGGACTTCCGCTCTTCTCCCTCCGACTCGCCACCGCTAAGGCGGTCGCAGGCCCCCTCGTCCCTTCCCCATCCCTCCCCCGCCCCCGTCCCCGCCCCGCGGAGGCCGCCGCCGCCTCCTTCCCACCATGGCTCTGAAGAGAATCCATAAGGTAAGCGGCCCGCTAAGGGGGTTTGCTGCGGGAATGGGCCGCTGGGCGGGCGGGCCTGCACTTCCCGCCGTCGCCTCCGCCGGGCTCGCGGCGCATGGTTCGCGCTGCCGCGCCGGCCCCACGGGGCGGCCCCAACACCCCACTCCCAGTGATGGCGCCGGCCGAGGCCCGGGCGCGCGGCCCGCGCTTAGGCCTCTCAGCGTCCCTCCTGGCCGCCTTTGCAGAGGGTTGCAGGAGTACGGAGTTCCAGGGTCGCCATCCGCACCGGGACTTGAGCTCTCGAGTGCCATTGTCCGGCCTGGGAAGGGGGCTTGGATGGGGCGGGGACCGGGGCCTTGGGCGGTCCAGTGGACAGAGGTCGAAAGGGCTCCTCCTCACCCCATCTCCTGTCCAGACCCTCCCACCCCGGCCCCGTTCGCCGAGCTGCCCGAGCTCTGCGCTTCTGTCCAGCACATAAAGCCGTTTTTCCCGATCCACAACTAAAATTTCCCGAGTTCGCTTACCTCTCGGGTAGCTACACACTTGAATCCACCTGACTTGTGTAGAACAGGCTAGAGTCAGAAGTTGAGAAGGAAGAAAATATGACTCAGGAGGCGGGAGTGGGGGAGGAAGAAGAGGGAGAATCTTTATTTCTTGAGGTTGCCATATGTAGTCAGAAGTAGCGCTTGGATTTTCCGGGTTGGTTCTGTTAGGAAAGCTGTTCCCTTGGTAAGGTTTAGAAGGCCGGCAGTTCCGAAAACAACATCGAGAAATTCCTTCCACAGTCTCTTGACAAAATGGATTTAACTGAAATTAGGTACTGTGTTCATTGAGACTCCTAAATTACAAGAGGTTTTACTCGATTCTTGGCTAGAAAGGATTTCTGCTCTTAAATGAAAGCTTATTCATTTCGTTTTTGATACGGAGATTTAACGCTACAAAGAATATGGGCTTGGCTTAAACTTTATTGTCGCCACTTAATACACTTACTATCGCGCTTTTTTCTTGGGCTTGGAAAGGCACCCCTGGTGATTTTTTTTTTTAGTGTCGAATTTGGCTACTCAGATGGGCTATATAAACCTTTAGTTTAGTAAGTGATAAATCCTGGGATTATCCATTCCATCCTTGATGGAATGGGGATGCAAGAGAAAGACAGTTTTCAGTTTATCTTATACTAACTCAAAATGCAAATTAACAAGTTTAAAACACTATAGGTTAGTGATTTTATTACTAATACTGTTTCATTTTCTTTTCTTTCATTCTCTTTTAACTTAATATATTTTATTTATTTGAGAGAAAGACAGAGAGAGGGAGAATGGGCATGCCAGGGCCTCCAGCCACTGCAAATGAACTCCAGATTGCATGCGCCCCCTTGTGCATCTGGCTTATGTCGGTCCTAGAGAGTCGAACCGGGATCCTTTGGCTTTGCAAGCAAATGCCTTAACCACTAAGCCATCTCTCCAGCCCTCTCATTCTTTCTTATTTGTTTATTAGAGAGAGGAAGGGAGAGAATGGACACACCAGGGCCTCGAGCCACTCAAACAAACTCCAGATGCATGTGCCACCTTGTGCATCTGGCTTATGTGGGACCTTGAGAATCGAACCTGGATGCAGGCAAGTGCCTTAACTACTAAGCCATTTCTCCAGCCCTCTCCCAGGTTCTTCTCCAGATCCCACATAAGCCAGATGCACAAGGTGGTGCATGTATCTGAAGTTTGTTTGCAGTGGCTAGAGGCCCTGGTGCATCCATTCTCTCTCCCTTTTTCTCTCCCTTTCTCTGTCTTAAATAAATAAATTAAAAGGAAAATTCATGCACAAATACGTGATAAATAAAATGTGCACTGGGGAGATGGCTCAGTGGATGAGACACTTGCCTGCAGAGCCTGGCAAGGTGGGTTCGATTCCCCAGTACCCATATAAAGCCAGATGAACAAAGAGGCACAAATAGTTAAATAAAATAAAATGTAGCAGGATATTTTTTTTTTTTTTTTTTTCCTTTGGTTTTTCAAGGTGTAGTGTTTCACTCTAGCTCAGAGTGACCTGGAATTCCCTATGTAGTCTCAAGATGGCCTCAAACTCATGGCAGTCCACCTACCTTTGCCTTCCAAGGGCTGGAATTAAAGATGTGCACCACCACGCCTGGCTCAGGATATTTCTTTTAAAAAGATGTGAACCTTGGGCTGGAGAGATGGCATAGTGGTTAAGGTGATTGCCTGTGAAGCCTAAGGATCCAGGTTTGATTCCCAGTACCCACATTAGTCACATACACAATATAGACATTAAAAGCTTTAACTCTTGCCCCGGCATGGTCGTTGTGCAAGCCCAGCAGAGGTAGGATGGCTGTAAGTTTCAGGACAGCCTGAGACTACATAGTGAATTCCAGACAAGTATGGTCTAGAGTGAGACCCTACCTCGGGGGGGTGGGGGGGGGAGTTTTAACCCCTCTCGAGCCCAGGGCCTACATCGATATGCGTCCTGTAGAAACTTTTTCAGAGAGGGAAGTAGCATTTAGACTCAAAACATCCATCTTAATCTTTTCTTTATTTCTTTGAGAGAAAGTAAGTATTGGCCTGCTATGGCCTCCTGCTGCTGCGGACAAATCCCAGTTGCATGTACCATTTTATGTTTGGTTTTACATAGGTACTGGGGATGTGAACCAAGGCTACCAGGCCTTGCAAGCAAGCACTTTTAACCCCTGAGCCATTTCTTCAGCCCCCACATTTTTTTCTTTTTTGAGAGAGAGACAGAAAATGGGCGCCAGCAGTCTCTCAGCCCCCATTGTGGGCATGTGCAGCATTGCACCCCTGTGTCACTTTTTTTTTTTTTTTTTTTTTGGTTTTTCAAGGTAGGGTCTCACTCTGGCCCAGGCTGACCTGGAATTCACTATGTAGTCTCAGGGTAGCCTCGAACTCATGGTAATCCTTCTACCTCTGCCTCCTGAGTGCTGGGATTAAAGGCGTGCACCACCACGCCTGGCTCCCTGTGTCACTTTTTTTTTTTTTGGCAGATTTTATTAAAGAAAAAATTTTACATAGTTTATGTTGCACCAGTCTGCTCTTGCAAGCTTCTAATAATGTCAGAATCATGTGGATCAATGTGATAGCCACTGTGCATGCTCTGTAGTATTTCCACATGTTGAGCTCAGTTTACTATTACTGCCACTGTAGTGATAGATACCAGTTTTGGCCAACATAGCACAGTAAGTACTCTTTTTTTTTTTTTTTTTTTTTTTTTTTTTGTGAGGTAGGGTCTCACTCTGGTCCAGGCTGCCCTGGAATTAACTATGTAGTCTCAGGGTGGCCTCAAACTAGCGGCGATCCTCCTACCTCTGCCTCCCGAGTGCTGGGATTAAAGGCGTGCGCCACCACGCCCAGCTTCCCTGTGTCACTTTTTGCGTCTGGCTAAATGTGGGACCTGAAGAATCAAATGGGCTTTCCTAGGCTTCGCAGGCAGGTGCCTTAACTGCTAAGCCATCTCTCCAGCCCAGCCCCCACATTAAAAAAACTATTTATTTATTTATTTATTTATTTATTTATTTATTTATTGGAGAGAGAGAATGGGTGTGCTAGGACCTCTAGCCACTGTAAACAGGTGCATTTGCCACCTTGTGCATCTGGCTTTACATGGGTATTAAAGAATCGAATCTAGGTCCTTTGGCTTTGCCAGCAACTACCTTAACCGCTAAGCCATCTCTCCAGCCCCCCACATTTTAATCTTATAATATTTGTTCCTAGTAATATGGTTTCTTTTTCTTTTTCTTTTCTTTTTCTTTTTTTGGAGAGAGACAGAGAGGGAGAGGAAGACAGACAGAGATGGGCACGCCAGCAGCCTCAGCTGCTGTGAAAGAAATCTGGATGTGCGCGCCCCCTTGTGGTCAAGTGCGGCATTGCACCCTTGCCTCACTTTGCATCTGGCTAAACATGGGACCTGGAGATTGGAACCAGCGTTCTTAGGCTTAGGAGGCAGGCGCCTTAATGGCTAAGCCATCTCTCCAGCCCTCTTTCTTATTTGAGGTAGGGTCTTACTCTAGCTCAGGCTGACCTGGAATTCACTATGTAGTCTCAGGGTGGCTTCGGACTAGTGGTGATCCTCCTACCTCTGCCTCCCGAGTGCAGTTTCTTTTTGTTTTTGTTGAAATAGGGTTTCACTATTACCTTGAATGCTGAGAGCCAGTCACTACCATGCCTGCCTCAGTGTGGTTTTTTTTTTTTTTTTTTTTTGCAGTACTAGGGATCGAACCCAGAGTCTCTTGCATGCTAAGGCAGGCATTCTGCCACTGAACCACATCCCCAACCCTTCTTTAATTTTTTTTTTTTTTTTTTTTTTTTGGTAGGGTTCCGCTGTAGCTCAGGCTGACCTGAAATAATTCACTATGTAGTCTCAGGGTGGCCTCAAACTCTGTGATCCTCCTACCTCTGCCTCCTGAGTGCTGGGATTAAAGGCCTGTACCACCACACTCAGCTCAAAAAAACTTTTTAAAAAATATTTTATTCTTATTTATCTATTTATTTGACAGAGAAAGAAGGAGAGAGTGGGCGTGCCAGGGCCTCCAGCCACTACAGATGAACTCCAGACATGTGCGCCCCCATATGCATCTGGCTAATGTGGGCCCTGAGGAATTGAACTGGATCCTTTTGGCTTTGCTGGCAAATACCTTAACCACTAAGCCATTCCTCCAGCCCTCTTAAATTTTTTTAATAATTCAAATTTAGAAATGATAGCTTTGAGCCGGGCGTGGTGGCGCACGCTTTTAATCCCAGCACTCGGGAGGCAGAGGTAGGAGGATCACCGAGAGTTCGAGGCCACCCTGAGACTACGTAGTTAATTCCAGGTCAGCCTGGACCAGAGTGAGACCCTACCTTGAAAAAACAAAAAAACAAAAAAAAAAAGTTAAAGCTATCATTTTTTTTTTTTTTTTTTTTTTTTTGGTTTTGCGAGGTAGGGTCTCACTCTGGTCCAGGCTGACCTGGAATTAACTACGTAGTCTCAGGGTGGCCTCGAACTCTCGGTGATCCTCCTACCTCTGCCTCCCAAGTGCTGGGATTAAAGGCGTGCTCCACCACGCCCGGCAATAGCTTTAACTTTTGAGATAGGATCTTACAAACCTCAGACTGGACTTCAACTTCTATTTAGTACAGGATGGCTTTGAAAAACTTTTTTTTTTTTTTTTTTTTTTTTTTTTTTGATTTTTCAAGTCAGAGTCTCCCTCTAGCTCAGGTTGACCTGTAAATCACTTTGTAGTCTTAGGGTGGCCTCAGACTCACAGAGCTCCTCCTGCCTGTTATCTCTCTGGCACTTTGATTATACCACTATACTAAGGATTGAACCTAGGCATGCTAGGAAAGCACTTTACCAACTGAGCTCTATCACCTAGTTCAGTAGTTTGAACCTTAATAACTTGCATTTCATCTGTTTTTATTTTTATTTATTTGTTTATTAGAGACAAAAAGAGGGAGAATGGGCATGCCAGAGCCTCTAACCACTTCAAATGAATTCCAGACGCATGCGCCGCCATGTGCATCTGCCTTACGTGGGACCTGGAGACCTGAACCAGGGTCCTTAGGCTTCACAGACATGCACCTTAACCACTAAGCCATCTCTCCAGTCCTGTTTTATTTATTTATCTTTTTGACTGTTTTATAACCAACCTAAAATCTTCATTAAACTATGGCTTGACTTGAAACTGCCAGATTAGAAAACCAAATGTAATTTTGTCAAAAAGATGTAAAAATCAAATGGAAGTCAGATTTTTTTTCTCAACCATTTCTGTATGGCACTCAGTTTAGATCAAATGATAGGTGTAGTAGAGATAAGTCCATTACTGTCTTATTCTCCTCAGTCAAGAATACTCACAAAGAAATCTCTAAAAGACTTGCAGACTTGCTTGGCCTATGTAATCAGTCTGTTTTGATCCTTTCCCATCATCATTCTCTGAAGAAGAAAAAAAAATAGCAGTAATTCTACTTAAATACCTTTCAATTTTAAATATCATGAAGTGTTTTATTTGGATTTTAATAGACTTCTAAAAAAATAACAACCCAGCTTACCACACATGACATAAAGCATCTTTAGCAATAAAAAAGAAATTCAGTATCTTGATCTTTACAGGATTTGTCTGAATGTGGCAGTCCTTTACAGTGTTGGGAATTGAACTCCAGGCCTTCTGTGGGCTAGGCAGGCACTTCACTACGCCATGTCTCTAGGCCCTCAAAAGCAATTGGTGGGAAATATATGTAACTTAGTTATTTCTGAGCCATACTTTAAGTAGAATATACCAAAGAGGAATTATGAACATACAGTGTAATTCTGCAGGGATTTGAATCTTATGGGATTTTTTTCTCCCCAAGGCAAGGACTCACTCTAGCCCAGGCTCACCTGGAACTGTGTAGCTGGTGGCCTCAAAACCATGACAATCCTGTACCATACCTGGCTTTCTGGGATTTTTTGTTTGTTTGTTTGCATCTATACCAAATAGCCCTGGCCTGCTATGTATTGAGGTTTTTCTACTGACTTTTATAGGTCATTGGCTTGGATTTTGATGCTTTGAGTGCCACCTCTCTTTTTAAAATATTTTATTTAGTAGAAAAAGAGGTGGGGGGGTAACCCCCCCCCCAGGCCTCTGAGCACTGCAGACACACTCCGGGTGCTTGTGCTACCTTGTACATCTGGCTTATGTGGGTACTGGGGAATTGAACCTGGGTCCTTAGGTATCCCAGGCAAGTGCCTTAACCACTAAGCCCTTTCTCCAGCCCTCTCTCTCTTAATTAGTATTTCTTTATCTGCAAAAGAGAGGCTATGAATGGGCACACAGGGGCTTTCAGCCACTACAAGCGAACTCCAGAAGTATGTGCCACCTTTTGCACCTGGCTTGTGTGGGTCCTGGGTTGAACCTGGGTCCTTTGGCTTTGCAGAGACAAGCACCTTAGCCACTGAGCCATCTCCCCAGCTCTCTCTTTTCTCTCTTTTTTTAAACATATATTTTATTTATTTATTTGAGAGAAAGAGGCAGAGAGAGAATATGAATGGGCGCACCCGGGCCTCCAGCCACCACAAAAACTCCAGATGTATGTGCCCCCTTGTGCATCTGGCTTACGTGGGTCCTGGAGAATTGAACTGGGATCCTTTAGCTTCACAGGCAGACGCCTTAACTACTTTGCCATCTCTCCAGCCCACTCTCTCTCTTTTTAGTATTTTTTATTTTAGTTTGGTTTTTGGAGGTAGTGTTTCACTCTATTCCAGCCTGACCTGGAATTCAAGCTGGCCTCGAACTCATGGTGATCTTCCTTCTTCTGCCTCCCGAGTTCTGGGATTAAAGGTGTGTACCACCATGCCTGGCCTTTTAATATTTTGTATTTACAAATTACTTTTTATTTGAAAGAGCCAGAGAGAGAGAATTGGTGTACCAGGATCTCCAGATGCATGTGCCACCTTGTGTATCTGGTTTATGTGGGTCCTGGGAGTAGAACCTGGGTCCTTTGGCTTTACAGACAAACACCTTAACTGCTAAGCCATATCTCCAGCCCTTTTTATTTAATATAAATATAAATATATATATTTGATAGAGAGAAAGAGACAGAGAGAAAAAGAATGGGTGTGCCAAGGCCTCTCCAGCCCCTGCAAATGAATTCTAGACACATGCATCCTTTTGTGTATCTGGTTTATGCGGATCCTGGAGAATCGAACTGGGATCCTTTGACTTTGCAGACAAATGCCTTAACTGGTAAGCCATCTCTCCACCTACTCCCCCTTTTGTTTTTTTTTTTATGGGGAGGGTTTTCAAGGTAGGATCTCTCTGTAGCCAGGCTGACCAGGGAATTCACTATGTAGTGATGAGGACCCTGGACAAAGGGCCAGAGGTGGCTCATCTCATGGTATGGAGTCAGCTGTCTTTTCTTGTCATATTTGCTTCTATAAAAGAGAATACAGATTTTCCATTGGGTTTACATATTTTTTAAATATTTGACTTTTGTTTTCCTTCAACGTAGAGTTTCACCCTAGCCCAGGCTGACCTGAAATTCACTATGTAGTATCAGGGTGGCCTAAAACTCACAGTAATTCCCCTACCTCTGCCTTGCAAGTGCTGGGATTAAAGATGTGTGCCACCACACCTGGTTAAATACTTTACTTTTATTTATTCATGTGAAAGAGAGAATGAGAATGGGCCAGGGCCTCTAGCTGCTGGAAACAAACTACACCTTATGCATCTGGCTTACTTGGGTGCTAGGGAATTGAACCTGGGTCATTTGGTTTAAGTGCTAAGTCATCTCTCCTGCCTGTAAATAATTTTTTTTTTTTTTTTTTTTTTTGAGGCAAACCCAACAGACGGGCCTTTCTTTTTTATGTGTGTGTGAGAGGGAGAGATAAGAGAAAGAGAATATTAGCATGCCAGGGCCTCCAGCCATTGCAGTCGAACTCCAGATGCATGTGTCACCTTGTATGTCTGGCTTACGTGGGACCTGGTGAGTCAAACATGGGTGCTTAGGCTTTGCAGGCAAGTGCCTTAAACTTCTAAGCCATCTCTCCAACCCAATAAAAATATTTTAAAAGAAGATTCTGTTGCCTCTGAGCAAAGAAGGCTTCTTCATGTGTTCTGTGAACTTTGTGGTCTCTAGATTCCTGTGAGTTTGAGGCTACTCTGAGACTACATAGTGAATTCCAGGTCAGCCTGGTCCGAAGTGAGACACTACCTCAACCCCTCCTACCTCATCCCCACCCAAAAAGAAGACCTTTTGACCTGTATTTCTTTTAGTTACGCAGAGTGCAAATGCCCTCATTGAAATACAGGGTTAATTTCTCTTCTTGGGAAGGATGAAGGCTAATGTCTTGATTCTTTGAGGATTTGAAGATGAAATGGCTCAGTGATTAAAGGGTTACAAAGCCTGACACCTTGTGCTAATTTTCCCAGTACCCACATAGAGGCAGATGGACAAAGTAGCACATGCATCTGGAACCTGTTTGCAGTGGCAAGAAACCCTGGTGTGCCCATTCCCCCCCACATGCACATAAATAAATAACATACATAATTTTTTTTTAAAAAAAGTTATTAAGGCTGAGGTGTATTGCTAGAATGTTAGTTAATAAGCCTGCACAAAAAATTCTGGGTTCTATCCTTAGCACTTTAGCACCATGTGGTTGGCACATGCCTATAATTCCAGCATTCAGGAAAGTGGCAGCTGGAGGATCAGAAGTTCAAGGTAATCCTTGGCTACATACTGAGCTCAGGGGCTGTTTGGGATGCATAAGACCTTGCCTCCAAAAAAGAAGATACTACAAAAAGGTTTTTTTAAGTTTTCACGACTATAAAGGCAAGGCAGGTAACTAAAGTGAGCAAGGAGAATCAAGAAAGCTTGAAAATACACATAATGTGTTACCAGATGAGGGCTGTTCTACTACTCAGTTCCTTCCAGATGTTCCCATTGCCAAGATCTATAGTCTCCAGTATTGCCAGATCTTCCTTTATTTTATTGTTTTAATATTTATTTATTTGCAAGCAGAAAGAGGAGAGGGGTACACACACAGAATATACACCAGGACCTTTTGCCACTGCAAATGAATTTTAGACACATCCACTCATCACTTTGTGCATCTGGCTTTATGTGGGTATTGGGGAATTGAACCATGAAAATAGGTTTTGTAAACAAGTACCTTTAACTCCTCAACCACCTCCTCAACCCTGTATTTTAGTTCATTTATTACAGTGGGCAAGAATAGTTGTACCAGGGTCTTCTGCCACTGAAAACCAGCTCCAGCCACATGTGCATTGGCATTATGTGGGTACTGGGAAATCAAACCTCTGCTATCAGGCTTTGAAAGCAAGCACCTTTTAACCACTAGTCTTTATTTTACTTTTAAAAATATGTATGTATTTGAGAGAGAGAGAGAGAGAGATTGTGTATGGCTACACCAAGGCCACCTGCTTCTGTAAAAGAACTCCAGACACATGTGCCCACTATGTGTCATGTGTACTGGGGGATCAAACCCTGGGCGGTCAGGCTATTGGACCTCTGGCTGTGAAAGCAAGTGCCTTTAACCACTGAGCCATCTCACCAGCCCTATTTTATTTTATTTATTTTAAAAAATATTTTACTTATTTATTTATTGGAGAGATGGGTGGGAAGAAAGAGGCAGACAGAGAAAATGGGCACTCAAGGCCTCCAGCCATGAATTCCAGACGAATGCACCACCCTGTGCATTTAGCTTTATGTGGGTGTTTTTTTTTTTTTTTTTTTTTTTGAGGTAGGGTCTTGCTTTATAGTTCAGGGAGGCCTCAAACTCAGTAATACTCCTACCTTGTTCAACTAAGTGCTGAGATTAAAGGTGTACACCAGTGCAGCTGGTTATTTTATTTATTTATTTATTTATTTATTTATTTATTTATTTTGTTTTTTCCAAGGTAGGGTCTCACTCTGGCCCAGGCTGACCTAGAATTCACTATGTAGTCTCAGAGTGGCCTTGAACTCATGGCAATCCTCCTACCTCTGCCTCCCAAGTGCCAGGATTAAAGGCGTGCGCCACCACACCCAGCTTTTATTATTATTATTTTTAGAAGCCACAATTTCAAATTTTTGCCTGCTGTTGTAGTTACCACCTTATTGCCCAACCAAAAGCATTTGATGGGAGGAAGGGTTTTATTTTGGTGAGGGAGAACTAACACTCCTAAGCCCACCCTAGCAACTACCTTCTCCAGCAACGCTCCACCTCCTAAATTGCCACCAGCTGGGACCAACCATTCAAAACACAGGAGTCTGTGGAGGACATCTCCTTCAAACTACCACAGCAATAAATGCAACTTTTAAAATTTATTTTTTATTTTTATTATTTATTTTTGGAGAGAGACATAGAGGGAGAGAGAGACAGATAGAGAGGGAGAGGGAGACAGATAGAGATGGGCGCGCCAGCAGTCTCTCAGCTGCTGTGAACGAAATCCAGATGTGTGCACCCCCTTGTGGTCAAGTGCAGCATTGCGCCCTTGCATCACTTTGCATCTGGCTAAATGTGGGACCTGGAGATTGGAACCAGAGTTCTTAGGCTTAGCAGGCAGCCGTCTTAACTGCTAAGCCATCGCTCCAGCCCAACTTTTTTTTTTTTTTTTAAAGTTATGATTTCACTCTAGCCCAGGCTGAGCTGGAATTCGTTATGTAGTCTCAGGGTGGCCTTGAACTCAGAGTGATCCTCCTACCTCTGCCACTCAAGTGCTGGGATTAAAGGTATGTGCCACCACAGCCAGTTAGATTCATTCAACTCACTCTTTCTTTCTCCTTTCTTTCTTTCTTTCTCTCTCTCCTCTCTCTCTCTCTCTCTCTTTCTTTTTTTTGTTTTGTTTTTTGTTTGTTTGTTTTTCAAGGTAGGGTCTCACTTTAGCCCAGGCTGACCTGGAATTCACTATGTAGTCTCAGGGTGGCCTCTAACTCATGGCGATCCCTCCTTCCACTGCCTTCCAAGTGCTGGGATTAAAGGCGTGCGCCACCATGCCCAGCTCAGATGCACTCAACTTTTTAAAAATTTTTATTTTTTTAGAGAAAGCATGCATGCAAGGGAGAGGATAGCAGGGAAAATTGGTGTGCCAGGGCCTCAGTAACTGAAATCGTACTACAGATGCCTGTGCTGCCTTGTGGGCATGTGTGACCTTGAGCAGGCCTCATTTTTGTGCATCTGGCTTATGTGGGATCTGGAGAGAGATGAAACATGGGTCCTTAGGCTTCGCAGGTAAATGCCTTAACCACTAAGCCATCTCTGTAGTCCAATAATATTCTTTCTTTATTTGCAAGTAGAGAGAGATACAGAAAAGAGAGACAGGCAGAGAGAATGGACACACCATGACCTCCAGCTGCTGCTGACGAACTCCAGACACATGCCCCTTTGTGCATCTGGCTTTATATGGGTACTGAATAATTGAACCCATGTCATCAGGCTTTACAGACCAATTCTTTAACCACTAAGCCATCTCTTCAGCTCTTCTTTTGTTTTGGTGTGTATGATGTTATACACAGATATATATTCCCTGTGTGCATGGGTATGGTGGTCAGAGGACACCCTTCTGTATCACTCTTCTGCCATATTTCCCAGAGTTTCTCATTGAACCTGGACCTCACTGTTTTTTCAGACTGGCTAATGACCCCCAGCAATCCTCCTGTCTTTGCTCCCTCTAAAGGCTGGGGTTACAATGCCCAGCTTTTTAAATGGGTGTCTGGGATAAAACTAAGGTCCTCATGCTTGCACAGCAAGAATGTTTAATAACTGACCCATCTCCCTGGCCCTAATTCAACTTATTTTTTTTTTTTTTTTCCAAGTCTCTCTCTGGCCCAGGCTGACCTGGAATTCACTATGTAGTCTCAGGGTGGCCTCAAACTCATGGTGATCCTCCTACCCTGCCTCCTGAGTGCTGGGATTAAAGGCATGTGCCACCATGCCCAGCTTCCTAATTTAATTTTTTTTTTAGAGAGAGAGAGGGGGAGAGGAAGACAGAGGAGTGGGAGCGTCAGCAGCCTCTCAGTTGCTGTGAACGAACTCCAGGTGCATGCGCCCCCTTGTGGGCAAGTGCGGCATTGCGCCTTGTCTCACTTTGCATCTGGTTAAACGTGGGACCTGGAGATTGGAACCGGTGTTCTTAGGCTTAGCAGGCAGGCGCCTTAACCGCTAAGCCATCTCTCCAGCCCCTAATTTAACTTTTTAAAAAAATATTTATTTATTTATTTATTTATTTGGCAGAGAAAGAGAGAGAGAATGGGTGTGCCAGGCCCTCCAGCCACTGCAAATGAACTCCAGATGCATGCACCCCTCCCCCCCTTGTGCATCTGGCTAACATGGGTCTTGGGGAATTGAACCTAGGGTCCTTTGGCTTTGCAGACAAACACCTTAACCCACTAAGCCATCCCTCCAGCCCCTAATAATTTGAGCTCTGTGTTTTTATGCAGAAAAGTGCCATGGCTGTACCAACATGTGCTGTTTACATGCTGAGTATGTCCCTAACAATTTTTTTTTTTAAGTGCATGGCATGCATATAAAAGTCAGAGGACAACTTTTGGGTTGGTCCTCACCTTCTGGGTTTTTTCTTAAAGATATTTATTTATTTATTTATTTATTTATTTATTTATTTATTTATTTATTTATTTGAGAGAGTGAGAATGGGTGCGCCAGGGCCTCTAGCCATTGCAAACGAACTCCAGATGCATGTGCCACCATGTGCATCTGGCTTACATGGGACCTGGAGAATCGAACCTGGATCATTAGGCTTTGCAGGCATGTGCCTTAACTGCTAGGCCATCTCTCCAGCCTCACCTTCTGTTTTATTTGAGGCATGATCCCATTGTTTCCAGCTCTTGAGCTTCTGGAAATTTTGTCTCTACCTCACTTGGATTACAGAAGCCTGCTACAGTTTCTGGCTTTTAGAGTCTGAGGATCTGAATTTGGATACTCGAGTTGTGCAGCAAGTGCTTTATCCACTGAGCCATTTTTCCCAGCCCCCAGTTTAACTTTTCTCAAAAATAAATAAATAAATAATAAAAAAAATTTAGGGCTGGAGAGATGGCTTAGTGGTTAAGTGCTTGCCTGTGAAATTTAAGGACCCTGGTTCGAGGCTTGATTCCCCAGTACCCATGTAAGCAAGATGCACAAGGTGGCGCATGCATCTGGAGTTCGTTTGCAGTGGCTGGAGGCCCTGGCGTGCCCATTCTTTCTCTGACTCTTTCTTTGTCACTCTCAAGTAAATAAATAAAAATAAACAAAAATAAATTATTTTAAATAAGTACTGCTTTACATAGCTGGGCAAAATTAAGTAGATTTTCATAAAATTCTAATTATGAACTCCTAATCTTATATCATGTTTGTTTATGTATGCACACTTCTTTTTTTGTTTTGTTTTTGTTTTTCAATGTAGGGTCTCACAGGCCCAGGCTGACCTGAAATTGACTATGTAGTCTCAAGGTAGCTTTGAACTCATGGCAATCCTCCTACCTCTGCCTCCCCAGGGTTGGGATTAAAGGCGTGCGTGCCAGGCCACACTTTTTTTTTTTTTTAATTTTATTTATTTGCATGCAGAGAGAGAGAAGAGAAGAGAGACCCAGAGAATGGGCACGCTAGGGCCTCTAGCCACTGCAAACAAGCTCCAGATGCATGTGCCATCTTGTGATTCTGGTTTACATAGGTACTGGGGAATCGAATCTGGGTCCTTACCCTTCACAGGCAAGCGCCTTAACCACTAAGCCATCTTTCCAGCTTGCCATACATTTTCAAAATGTCTAAAGATTGGGAAAGCCAGTTGTGGCTCTCAAACCTGTAATCCCAGCCCATTTCTTTTTTTCGTTTGTTTGTTTATATTTTTATTTATGTGAGAATGACAGTTGTAGAGAGAAAGAGGTCGAGAGAGAAAGTGGGTGCACCAGGTCCTCCAGCCACTGGCTTGCGTGGGTCCTGGGGAATTGAGCCTCAAACCGAGGTCCTTAGGCTTCACAAGCAAGCACTTAGCCACCAAGCCATCTCTCCAGCCCCTCAAGCCCATTTCTTAAAAATAAAATAGGAAAACTGGGACCATAGCTCTTTCCTAGAGCACATTCTTAGCATATACAACACTGATTCAATCCTAAAGGGGTGGCAGAGGGAGTGAGTCTTTACAGAAAGTTCAACTTTAGGTTGGGCATGGTGACACATGCCTTTAATTCCAGCACTAAGGAGGCAGAGGTAGGATCGCCAAGAGTTCGAGGCCACCCTTGGACTACATAGTCAATTCCAGGTCAGCCAGAGTTTAGAGTGAGACCCTATCTCGGAACCCCCCCCCCAAAAAAAAAAGTTAAACATTGGCTCACTATATTATGATTTAAATTTTACTATTTTATTTGTGTGTGTGTGTGTGTGTGTGTGTGTGTGTGTGTGTGTGTCAGAGAAAATGAGAATGTGTATGTCACCAGAGTGTCTTGCTGCTGAAAACAAACACTAGATGCATGCACCACTTATGTGAGTCCTGGTGAATTGAATTGCAGGCCTGTAGGCTTTGCAAGCAAATGCCTTTAACTCCTGAGCTATCTCCCTGGCCCCTGTTTATTTGGGACAGTCTCCTTTCTATGTATGGAAATGAAAGTAGCCTAGAACTTTGCCTCTCTGAGTGCTGGGAGTTTGGTGCATATGTCGTTCCCTCCCCCAACCCCTGGTCTGGTGCTTTTTAAATATATTTTAAGCAGCTACCATTGATAAAAACCTAATCCAGGGTATTTTTAAAAGTCTCTTCATTTTGTATTACTCATGGAAGAGAACTTTTGACAAGTTACAATTCTGGATATTACAGTGTGGCTGCTAAATATCCTAGGCAGTTCCAGGATAGGAATTCCTGACTCATGCTTGATGCTGCCAGAAACCTTATAGTCTTCATTTTGGAAATGCTGGAGCAAACTTGTTTTTCCTATAAAAATAAAGTTTTGATATTTTATATATAGGGAAATAAAGTATTATTTGTTCTATCTACAAAGATATGTAGTTATCATGTAGTAGAATTATAAAAGCATTGCCATATATTCCAGAGTTTCTATCAGAAAAGCTTGTGGTGTGGTAAAACTAGGGCAGAAGCTAGAACTGAATACTGAGTATTTTGTGTGTGTGAACATGTGTACCAGCATGTACATGCTAGTAGAGGTCAGGCAGTAACTTCAGGTTTTAGTCCTTGTCTTCCATCTTGTTTTAGGCAGAGTCTCTTGTTCACCTGTGTGTTAGCTTAGCTGGCCCATGTATTTCTGGGAAATTCTGTCTCTGTCTCCCATTTTATTGGTGTGTACACTGGTTTTTATTTGGGTTCTAGTGATTTGAACTTGGCTACTCAAACTTGTTCCGCATGAGCTTTTATCTACTGAGCCATGTCTCCAGCCCAAAAACTGATTTTTTTTTTTTTTTTTTTTTTTGAGAGGTAGAGTCTCACTATAGCCCAGGCTGACATGTAGTTTCAGGGTGACTTTAATTCATAGCAGTCCTCCTACTTTTACCTCCCTAGTGCTGGAATTAAAGGCATGCACCACCTTGCAAGATACAGACAGAGAATTGGCACACCAGGGGCTCAGCCATTGCAATCAAAGTCCAGAGTCTTGCGCCACCTAGTGGGCATATGTGACTTTGTGCTTGCCTCACCTTTGTGTGTCTGGATTATGTGGGATCTGGAGAGTTGAACCTGTGTTCTTAGGCTTCGCAGGCAAGTGCCTTAACCGCTAAACCATCTCTCCAGCCCAGAATTGAATTTTTTTTTTTTTTTTTTTTTTTTTTTTTTTTTTTCGAGGTAGGGTCTCACTCTAGCTCAGGCTGACCTGGAATTCACTATGTAGTCTCAGGGTAGCCTCGAACTCATGGCGATCCTCTTACCTCTGCCTCCCGAGTGCTGGGATTAAAGGCGTGCGCCACCACGCCCGGCTCAGAAGTGAATTTTTGACTACATTTACTCGGGTCCTATTTATTTATGTATGTTTGTTTTATTTTCCAGAAAGGATCTCATTCTAGCCCAGGCTGACCTGGAACTCACTCCATAGTCCCAGGATGGTCTTGAACTTATGGTGATCCTCCTACCTCTGCCTCCCCAGGGTTCTTTTGTAGTGCCTTCTGAGTGCTGACTTAGTTAAAGGCTTATGCCAGTATGCCCATAAATAAATAGGGCTGGAGAGATGGCTTAGCAGTTAAGGTGCTTGCCTGCGAAGCCTAAATACCTAAGTTTGATTCCCTAGTACCCATGTAAGTCAGATGCACAAGGTATCACATGCATCTGGAGTTCGTTTGCATTAGCTAGAGGCCCTGGCACATCCATTTTCTCTCTATCTGCCCCTCCCCCCTCAAATAAATAGAAATAATTTTTATTTCAGTGTAGGGTCTTTCTGTAGTCCTGGATGACCTGGAATTCACTATGTAACCTCAGGATAGCCTCAAAAAAATTTTTTTTCAGGGTAGGGTTTCACTCTAGCCCAGGCTGACCTGGAATTCACTATATAGTCTTAGGGTAGCCTTGAACTCTTGGTGCTCCTCCTGCTTCTGCTTCCTGAGTGCTGGGGTTAAAGGGGTGCCACCAAGCCCAGCTAAAAAAATTTGTTTTTAAAAAAGTTGGGGGTGGTGGTGCATACTTTTAATGCCAGCACTTGTGATGCTGAGGCAGGAGGATCGTTTGAGGCCACCCTAAGTTGCCCCACTGCCTGGATTTTTCTATACTATACTGTGTGGCCACTTCACTGAATCTCATTCTAGACTTTTTTTTCTCTAGGTAAGGTCTCATTCTAGTCCAGACTGAACTGGAATTCACTATGTAGTCTCAGGCTGGCCTCAAACTCATGGTGATCCCGAATGCTGGGATTAAAGGCATGCACCATCATGCCTGGCTGAAACTTCTTCATGGCTTCCATGATTTTTCCATGTTTTTCACGTAGAATGTGTCTGATCTTTAGTGCATTGCCACACCTTTTGTGCCCCGAGCCTTCTTGTCAGCACTGTCACTCCCAGAGGCTGCACCCCTTTTCCAGAAATGCTTTTCCCTTTGGGCAGCATCTTACATTCTTGCTGTTGAACTCTCAACTGTTCATGTAGTTGTCTCATGTTCTTTCAATGTGGACAAATGGCTCCTGTCTCAAAGCTTATAAAAACTCTTGATTTCAAAAGACATCTGTCGGGGCCTCTCCCTCTCTTTCTCTAATAAATTAAGTATGGAGAAAGTTTTTTTTAAAAAAAGACATTCCTTAGATGTGCCTATTTATACTTATTAATACCGTCTAGTGTTGGAGTTTGGACTGTTCTAGGGAGATGAAAGAATCTGTCAGGAGGTGTTTTGAGCAATTGTTATAAAACATACTCTAGGCTTGAAACTTGGTTCTCTGGGTTTTTTTTTTTAAGCTGGAATTATTTTTTTCTGTGCTTTTATTCATCACATGACAGGTTTGCAGATAGGTAGTCATACTAACATAGTAAAATAGCTTGATTTCATTTGGTCCTCCCATTCGTTTCTCTTTATGTTGTGCTGGGGACTGAACCACGGGCCTTTTCACATGAACTAAGTGAACTAAACTTCAACTCCTGCTTTTTCTATCTTACAGAGCCTGTAAGTCTATAAGAAGATGTAATTATAATCAGGCTTGTCGTTTTGCTGCTGTATGATTGTGGTGATGAATTAATATTTTTTGTTTGTTTTCAAGGCAGGGTGTCACTGTAGCCCAGGCTTACCTGGAACTCACTCTGTAGCCCCAAGCTGGCCTTGAATTCAGAGCTATTCTCCTACCTCGGCTTCCAGAGTGTTGAGACTAAAGGTGTGCTGTCTTAGATTTTTGTATTTATGTATTGGCCTTCTTTAAAGTGTGTGTGTATGTGTGTGATGTGTTTATGGTATATGCACAATGTATAGACGTGCATGCCCTGTTGTGCCCTATGCATGTGGAGGCTAGAGGAGAATGTTAGGTGTCCTCTTTCACTCATCTGCCTGTATCCTGGAGACAGTCTTCCTCATCAATCCAGATCTGCAGTTTTCTATGAGCCCCAGAAAGTTTCAGATCTCCATCCCACCCTCCCTACAGGATTGAAGTTACAGACAAGTGTAAATGGTCATACCCAGCTTTTGCTGTGGGTGCTGGGAAATCAGACTTGGGCCTTCTCAGCACCTGTGCTTGCTGCAGACACTTGCCTGATGAGTCATCTCCCCAGCTCCAGCATCCATCCTAGATTCTAGCCAGGGCAACCTCAAACTTACTATGTAACCAAGGATGACCTTGAATTTATGATCCTCTTGTTTATACTTTCTGAGTGCAGGGATTACAGATGTGTACCACCATGCCTAGTTTATATAGTGCTGGGGATCAAACCCAAAGCTTTGTGCATTCTAGGCATGGACCTTATCAACTGAGCTACAGCATCCCCAGCCCTCATTCATTCATTCAGGCAAGGTCTCATTCTATCCCAGTCTGACCTCAAACTCATGGCAGTCTTCATATCACAGCCTCTTTAGTGCTGAGATTACAGATGTGAGCTACCACATCCAGCCTAAGAGAGGTTCCTGTGCCTAGATATTGAACTACAGAAAGCCAGACAGTCCATGCCGCTTGGGAGGCTGAAGTGAAAATGTCTTGAGCCTCGGAATTGTAGATGAGCCTGGGTACACACAAAGCAGGACCTCAAAATAAGTAAAGGCTGGAGAGATGGCTTAGTTCAGGCGCTTGCCTGCAAAGCCAAAGGACCCATGTTCGATTCCCCAGGACCCACTTAAGCCAGATGTACAAGATGGCACATGCATCTGGAGTTCATTTGCAGTGGCCAGAGTCCCTGGCATGCCTTCTCTCTTTGCCTCTTTCTCTCAAATAAATAAATAAAAAATATGAGGTGGGCGTGTTGGCACATGCCTTTAATCCCAGCATTTGGGAGGCAGAGGTAGGAGGATCGCTGTGAGTTCAAGGCCACCCTGAGACTACATAGTGAATTCCAGGTCAGCCTGGGCTAGAGTGAAACCCTACCTCAAAAAACCGAAATAAAATAAGTAAGCAAACCTGAAATAATGAATAGTTAATATTGTCTTGAATTATAGGGGAACAATTTCATCTAAATGTTTGCTGCTGAAGTGCTGAAACAAAATCTTTATGCTTAGTCAGGTGAGCTGCCTGGGCTACACTTTGAGTCCTTGTTTTCTAGTGTTACAGTCTTTTCAAAAAAAATAATTTATTTATGTGCAAGCAGAGAGAGATAAAGAGAAGAGAGACAGACAGAGGATGGGCGTGCCAGGGCCTTCAACCTCTGCAAACAAACTCCAGATGCATGTGACACTTTGTGCACCTGGCATTATGTTGGTACTAGGGAATTGATCTAGGGTTATTAGGCTTTCCAGGCAAGCACCTTAACCTGAGCCATCTCTCCAGCCCCCAAACAACTTTTCAGATTCAGTTATTAAATGTTTTTGATGAGGTGGATCTCACTGTATGTTTAGCCTAGGTAACCTCTAACATATTGTATAACTCAAGCTGGCCCCAGATTGGAGATCTGTCCCATCCTCTGTGGGGGTTTGAATATAAACGTCCCCATATCCTTAAGTGTTTAAGTTTCCTGCATAGTCTCCACCTTGTGGACCCTTTGGGTGGTAGAACTTGCTGAAGGTTGTCTGTCACTAGGGACTGACCTTGAGGTTGATTGGCCTACTGTTGTGTTGCTGATAGCCAGCTAACTCTTACTATTTGCTCTCTGTTACTGGTGCGTGATGCCAGACGCACGAGGTGATACACATGCACAAGATGGCATTCGATTGCAAGTGCTAAAGCCCTAATGCACTACTTCTCTCTCTCTCCCTCATGAATAATAAAAAGTTTGGGGCTGGAAAGATGGCTTAGCGGTTAAGTGCTTGCCTGTGGACCCCAGCTCGATTCCCAAGTACCCATGTAAGCCAGATGCATAAGGTGGTGCATGCATCTGGAGTTCATTTGCAGTAGTTGGAGGCCCTGGGGCCCATTCTCTCTCTCTCTGTGCTTCTTTCTCTGTCTGTTGTTCTCAAATAAATAAAAATAAAAAAAAAAAAAAAAAAAAGAAAAAGAAAAGGTTTGGGCTTAAAAAAAAGCAGTATAAGCCTGAAATAAAACCTTTTTTCCCAGAAGCTGCTTCTGTTTGGGTGGGTTTTTTGTGTTTTTTTATTTTTATTTTTATTTATTTATTAGAAACAGGGAAAGAGAGAGTATGTGAGAATGGGTGCGTCAGGGCCTTTAGCCACTGTCAACAAACTCCAGACACATGCGCCACCATGTGCATCTGGCTTACGTGGGACCTGGGGAATCGAACTGGGGTCCTGAGGCTTCGCAGGCACGCACCTTAACCACTAAGCCATCTCTCCAGCTCCTGGTTGGGTGTTTTGTCCCAGCAAGGAGAAGGTAAGTACTACAACCTTCTAAGTGCTGGAAGTTGTCAACATTGTCACACAAAGATTTAAGGATTTTCTAGAACCTGAAAAAAGTAACTTTTTCTTTTTGATAGAGAGAGGAAGAGGCAGAGAGAGAGAGAATGGGCATGCCAGGACCATTTCAGCTGCTGTGAATGAACTCCAGACATGTGTGTCACTTTTGCGTCTGGCTAAACGTGGGACCTGGAGATCTGAACGAGCGTTTTTAGGCTTGGCAGGCAGGCGCCTTAACTGCTAAGCCATCTCTCCAGCCCTGAAAAAAGTAACTTTAAAAAAAAAAATCTGAGCAGGGCGTGGTGGCGCACACCTTTAATCTCAGCACTTGGGAGGCAGAGATAGGAGGATCGTTGGAGGATGGGTTAATTGTTGGCAAAGTCCTGGTGTCAAGATACCTTTTTTTTTTTAAATACTTGCCGGGCATGGCGGCGCACGCCTTTAATCCCAGCACTCAGGAGGCAGAGGTAGGAGGATCGCCATGAGTTCAAGTCCACCCTGAGACTACATAGTTAATTCCAGGTCAGCCTGGGCCAGAGTGAGACCCTACCTCGAAAAACCAAAAAAATAAATAAATAAATACTTTATGTATATGTGTGCAGCAAGAGAAAGAGAATGTTCTGTCTGTTTCTTCCTCTCTAAAATAAATAGATAAGTAATAAATTAAAAAATAAGTAAGGAGCCGGGCATGGTGGCGCATGCCTTTAATCCCAGCACTCGGGAGGCAGAGGTAGGAGGATCGCTGAGAGTTCGAGGCCACCCTGAGACTACATAGTTAATTCCAGGTCAGCCTGGACCAGAGTGAGACCCTACCTCGAAAAACCAAAAAAAAAAAAAAAAATTAAAATTAATAAGTAAGGAGAGAATGGGCATATCCAGGGCCTCTAGCCACTGCCACTGCAGACAAACTCCAGGTACATTCACCACTTTGTGTATCTGGTTTTATGTGGGTTTTGGGAATCGAATTCTGGTCCTTGTGTTTTGTAGGCAAGTGCCTTAACTACCTAAACCAGTTTTCCAACCCCGATTTTTTTTTTTTTTGTTTGTTTTTTGTTTGTTTTGTTTTGTTTTGTTTTGTTTTTCTGAGGTGGGATCTCCTGCTAGCTCAGGCTGACCTGGAATTCACTCTTTATTCTCAGGATGGCCTTGAACTCTGGCAGTCCTCCTACCTCTGCCAGGAATAAAGGCGCACACGCCACCACAACTGGCCAATTTTTATATCTTTATGTTACACCTAAAAACACAAGATGGGGCTGGAGAGGTGGCTTAGCAGTTAAGGCACATGCCTATGAAGCCTAAGGACCCAGGTTCAATTCTCCAGGTCCCACATAAGTCAGATGCAAATGGTGGCACATGCAACTGGAGTTCGTTTGCGGTGGCTGGAGGCCCTGGTGTGCCCATTCTCTCTGTCTGTCCCTCTATCTCTCCCATTCTCTGTTTCTAATAAGTAAGTAAAAATAAAATCTTTTTTAAAAAAATAAGACATTAGTTTAACACATAACAAAGCCATCTTTTTTTTTTTTTTTGAAAGAGATGGGGGAGAGAAAGAGGCACAGAGAGAGAATGGGCGCGTCAGGGCCATTTCAGCCACTGTGAACAAACTCTAGATGCATGAGCCCCCTTGTGGGCAGGTACAGCATTGCGCCCTTGCATCGTTTTTTGCGTCTGGCTAAACGTGGGACATGGAGAATAGATTGGGCATTCTTAGGCTTGGCAGGCAGGCACCTTAACCACTAAGCCATCTCTCCAGTCCCCATCTTTTTTTATAATTTTTTTTTTTAATGGAAGGAGAGGGAATTGGCCTGCCAGGGCCTCTATCAACTGCAGTTAAACTCCACACCCATGTCTTTTTTTTTTTTTTTTTTTTTTTTTTTTTTTTTTTTTTGAGTTAGGGTCTCACTCTAGCCCAGGCTGACCTGGAATTTACTGTGTAGTCTCAGGGTGACCTCAAACTCATAGCAATCCTCCTACTTTTCTGCCTCCCAAGTGCTGAGATTAAAGGTGTGTGACAGCATATCTGGCTTTCTTTTTATTTATTTATTTATATTTGTTATTTTTTTGGTTTTGGAGGTAGGGTCTTGCTCTAGCCCAGACTGACTTGGAATTTACTTTGAGACTTAGAGTAGACTTGCACTCGTGGTGATCCTATCTCTACCTCCCCAGTGCTGGGATTAAAGGTGTTGAGCAGGGCGTGGTGGCAAGACACCTTTAATCTCAGCACTTGGGAGGCAGAGATAGGAGGATCGTTGGAGGATGGGTTAATTGTTGGCAAAGTCCTGGTGTCAAGATACCTTTTTTTTTTTTTAAATACTTGCCGGGCATGGGCGCCACGCCTTTAATCCCAGCACTCAGGAGGCAGAGGTAGGAGGATCGCCATGAGTTCAAGTCCACCCTGAGACTACATAGTTAATTCCAGGTCAGCCTGGGCCAGAGTGAGACCCTACCTCGAAAAACCAAAAAAATAAATAAATAAATACTTTATGTATATGTGTGCAGCAAGAGAAAGAGAATGTTCTGTCTGTTTCTTCCTCTCTAAAATAAATAGATAAGTAATAAATTAAAAAATAAGTAAGGAGCCGGGCATGGTGGCGCATGCCTTTAATCCCAGCACTCGGGAGGCAGAGGTAGGAGGATCGCTGAGAGTTCGAGGCCACCCTGAGACTACATAGTTAATTCCAGGTCAGCCTGGACCAGAGTGAGACCCTACCTCGAAAAACCAAAAAAAAAAAAAAAAAAAAATTAAAATTAATAAGTAAGGAGAGAATGGGCATATCCAGGGCCTCTAGCCACTGCCACTGCAGACAAACTCCAGGTACATTCACCACTTTGTGTATCTGGTTTTATGTGGGTTTTTGGGAATCGAATTCTGGTCCTTGTGTTTTGTAGGCAAGTGCCTTAACTACCGAACGAGTTTTCCAACCCCGATTTTTTTATATCTTTTTTTGTTTGTTTTGTTTTGTTTTGTTTTGTTTTGTTTTGTTTTGTTTTTCTGAGGTGGGATCTCCTGCTAGCTCAGGCTGACCTGGAATTCACTCTTTATTCTCAGGATGGCCTTGAACTCTGGCAGTCCTCCTACCTCTGCCAGGAATAAAGGCGTACGCCACCACAACTGGCCAATTTTTATATCTTCATGTTACACCTAAAAAACACAAGATGGGGCTGGAGAGGTGGCTTAGCAGTTAAGGCACATGCCTATGAAGCCTAAGGACCCAGGTTCAATTCTCCAGGTCCCACATAAGTCAGATGCAAATGGTGGCACATGCAACTGGAGTTCGTTTGCGGTGGCTGGAGGCCCTGGTGTGCCCATTCTCTCTGTCTGTCCCTCTATCTCTCCCATTCTCTGTTTCTAATAAGTAAGTAAAAATAAAATCTTTTTTAAAAAAATAAGACATTAGTTTAACACATAACAAAGCCATCTTTTTTTTTTTTTTTTTTTTTTTTTTTTTTTTTTTTTTTTTGAAAGAGATGGGGGAGAGAAAGAGGCACAGAGAGAGAATGGGCGCGTCAGGGCCATTTCAGCCACTGTGAACAAACTCTAGATGCATGAGCCCCCTTGTGGGCAGGTACAGCATTGCGCCCTTGCATCGTTTTTTGCGTCTGGCTAAACGTGGGACATGGAGAATAGATTGGGCATTCTTAGGCTTGGCAGGCAGGCACCTTAACCACTAAGCCATCTCTCCAGTCCCCATCTTTTTTTATAATTTTTTTTTTTAATGGTAGGAGAGGGAATTGGCCTGCCAGGGCCTCTATCAACTGCAGTTAAACTCCACACCCATGTTTTTTTTTTTTTTTTTTTTTTTTTTTTTTTTTTTGAGTTAGGGTCTCACTCTAGCCCAGGCTGACCTGGAATTTACTGTGTAGTCTCAGGGTGACCTCAAACTCATAGCAATCCTCCTACTTTTCTGCCTCCCAAGTGCTGAGATTAAAGGTGTGTGACAGCATATCTGGCTTTCTTTTTATTTATTTATTTATATTTGTTATTTTTTTGGTTTTGGAGGTAGGGTCTTGCTCTAGCCCAGACTGACTTGGAATTTACTTTGAGACTTAGAGTAGACTTGCACTCGTGGTGATCCTATCTCTACCTCCCCAGTGCTGGGATTAAAGGTGTTGGGCCACCATGCCTGGCTTCTTTTTTATATGGTATTTATTTTCAAGGAGAGAGAGAGAATGGGTGCACCAGGGCCTCCAGCCTCTGCAAACATTCTAGACGCATGGGTCACCTAACTTGAGTTCCTGAGGATTATAACAGTATCAAAGCACCTTAATATATTCTTTCTGCTCTGTGGAAAATTATTCCTCCTTGTTACCCTCGCTAAATCAGTTTCGAGGATGAGGAAATTCCCTGTTGCTTATGGTTCTCTGTGGAACTCACCTTTATTTTCTTCCCCATCTCCTAGGTTTTTACGACTCCTGGATCAGTTACAAAATTCCTGTTGCAGGTGGCATTCGTATATACTGTCCAGCAGTGTTGGGAGGACACAAAATGAACATGCAACACAAAATAGGATTTAATGGAGGGGCAGGGGAAGCACTACAGTGCTTCCCCAACTGACTGTACTGGCCACTTTTTAATTCAGTTTTAGGCGGTCAAAGTTATGGGGAGTCTGAGCAAAAGAGGTCGTGGGGCAAGGGAGATGGCTCAATGACTAAGGTGCTTGCCTGCAAAGACTAATAATTCAGGTTCAATTCCAATCCCCCACTACCCATGTAAAGCCAGGTGCACAAAGTGGCACATACACCAGCCTCCTGAGTGCTGAGATTAAAGGCATGGACCACTATGCCCAACAAAGGCTAGTTTTGTGTTCAAAGTATTGGGAGGTGTTTTTTTTTTTGGTTTTTTGTTTTGTTTTGTTTTGTTTTTGTTTTGTTTTGTTTTTGTTTTATGAAGGACTAATTTTAAACCTCGAATTTTTTTTATTCATTTATCTAATTTCCATATATGTGTGGGGGCACACCAGGGCTTCTTGCTGAATGAACTGCAGATGCTTATTCCACTTTTTGCATGCAGCTTACATTGGTGGCTTAGGAATTGAACCTGGGCAGATTTTATTTTAGGGAGAGAGAAGCTAGGGCTTCAGCCACTGAAATTGAACTCCAGACGCTGTGCCATCTAGTGGGCATGTGTGACCTTCTGCTTGCCTCACCTTTGTGCACCTGGCTTACTTGTGATCTGGAGAGTTAAATATGGGTTCTTAGGCTTCACAGGCAATTGCCTTAACTGCTAAGCCGACTATCCAGCCCTAGGATATATATTTTTTAAAAATGTGTATTAGCCAGGCATTTAATCCCAGAACTCAGGAGGCAGAGGTAGGAGGATCTCTGTGAGTTCAAGGCCACTCTGATACTACATTGTGAATTCCAGGTCAGCCTGGTCTAGAAAAAGATCTTACCTTGAAAAACAAAAACAACAAAAAGATTGCATGGTTAATTAAGGCAAAGCCAAAAGACCGGTTTAATGCTGTGTTGGGCATTAAATTCAAGACTTCACATGTAGATGTAGGATGTAGTTCAGTGGTAGATGGTATGCCTAGCAAGATAAAAACCAAAACAAACAAAACTATGTGGCTCTTTAGTACTTAATGCCTGTTGACCTTAGTCTCAGTAGTTATCTACTCAACTGTAAGCAAAGCAGATACTGTACCTCTGAGCTAGACTTTCAGCCCCTTCCCACTTTTTATAAAACATTGATTTGTAGTCATAAATCCAAAATAATTGTGCTCTCTATCTACTTCCCTAACATTGAAGGAATAATAAGAGAACATTGGTGCCAACATAAATTTAGTAGCAATGAACAATTATGTTTCTTTGTTTTTTCTTAAGGAATTGAATGACCTGGCACGGGATCCTCCAGCACAGTGTTCAGCAGGTCCTGTTGGAGATGATAGTAAGTATTTAAATAGAATGATGGAGTAAAACAGCGTAAAACTCTGCCTTTAAGGTTATTTTATGTGAAGAAATAAAATATTCTGCAATTAAAAGAAATGAAGAGCCAGGCGTGGTGGCACACGCCTTTAATCCCAGGCAGAGGTAGGTAGGATCACCGTGAGTTTAAGGCCACCCTGACACTACATAGTGAATTCCAGGTCAGCCTGAGCTAAAATGAGACCCTACCTCAACAAAACAAAACAAAAATAAATAAAAGAAAAAAAAAATGAGACCAGGCATGTTGTGCATGCCTTTAATTCCAGCACTCAGGAAGCAGCAGTAGGAGGATCACCATGGGTTTGAGGCCACCCTGAGACTACATAGTGAATTTCAGGTCGACCTGGGCTGGAGTGAAATCCTACCTTGAAAACAAACGAAAAAACAAAAAAATGAAAACTTAAGTACTGGTGCACTCTTTTAGTCCCATCACTTGATAGGCAAAGGTAGGATCAGTGAGTTTGAGACCAGACTATAGAGTGAGTTCTAGGTCATCCTGAGCTAGAATGACTTTGAACACAGCCCTGCTCCCACCAAAAAAAAAAAAAAAAGTATTGGTAAGTATTGCAACATGGATGAATGAATGTTGAAAAGATTATGTCCAGTGAGGGAAGCTATGATATATGATTTATGTATGTAATATCTAGAGCAGACAAATCCATTAAGACAATAGATTAATAGCTTCATCAAACATGAGGTTGGGATAATGAATATGTGTTGCTTTTGGAAACAGTGAAATGGTTGGGTTTGTTTGTTTTGTTTGTTTGTTTGTTTGTTTGTTTGTTTGTTTGTTTTGAGGTAGCATCTCGCTCTAGCTCAGGCTGACCTAGAATTCACTATTGTAGCCTCAGAGTGTCCTCTAACTCACAGCCATCCTCCTCGCAGGTGATGGGACTAAAGGCATTCATCACCACGTCTGTCATTTTTCTTGTTGTGTTTGTTTGTTTTCTTTTTTCTTCCAGGTAGGGTCTCACTCTAGACCAGGCTGACCTGGGATTCACTCTATAATCTCAGGTTGGCCTTGAACTCGATCCTCCTACCTCTGCCTCCTGAGTGCTGG